>JBBGZY010002175.1:912500-1415000 GCA_037952925.1 Lithobates clamitans | reverse complement strand
ATTGAAGGCAAATATACATGCATGACAAAAAAGAACATGAAACAAATCAAGCATGCGTGAGAAGAAAAAGGGGACATTCACACTATATTACAATGATGGTAAGTAGTGTTTGAGCTAAGAAATACATTACATTATCAAAGAATAAATAAAAGAACATGTGATGCTAATAAAAGAAAACATTCTTACCTTAATATAGTCCTTCTGCAGGACCTGGATGATGGCAGAACAGGTCTCTGGGATAATGATCCCTAGAGCCTGGGGGGAGATGCCTGTCGAGAACTTGAGGTCCTGCAGGCTTCTCCCCGTCGCCAAGTATCGCAACGTGGCAACTAGCCTCTGCTCCGGAGTGATGGCTTGCCTCATGCAGGTATCCTGCCTGCTGATATAGGGGGTCAGCAAAGCCACCAAACGATCAAAAACGGGGTCCGTCATCCGGAGAAAGTTCCTGAAATCCTCAGGATTATTCTCACGGATCTCACGGAGCAAAGGCATGTGACAGAACTGGTCACGCTGGAGCAACCAATTCTTGGTCCATGAACTCCTCCCCACCCTGTTCATGGACTGGTCTTGGGCTGAAGAATAAACTACAGCACCAAGCACATACAATGCACGAGCTCGACGACGAGTACGTACAGGTAACATGGTTTCAAAACGGTCGGCTGGTCAGAACGCACTTAACAGAACGCACTGAAGAACAGCAAGGCCTGTGAAGAGCGACCTGAAAATCAGGAACGAGCGGACAATAAAACAAAGATTTCTCAATGCCAACTGACCAAACGCACTGAAAAGCAGATACAAACCTCACAAGCACAGACTGAACAACAGTTAAAACGAACTGAAAAATACGAGTCTCACAAGCGCGAATCGTCTCTCACCAAGCTTCTACTAACACGAGATAAACACGAGATTAGCAGAAGGAGCCCAAAGGGTGTCGTACGGGCTATTGAACTTCCGTTTTATAGTCTCGTTGGACTTGGTGTACGTCACCGCGTACTAGGCTGTCAAACTTTTGTGTGGTCGTGTGTAGGCAAGTCCGTTTGTTAGAAAGTCTGCCGCAAGTCCGCCGAAAGTCCGCAGGAAGTCTGTCGGACCGGCTGTCGGACTTTTGTAGGTGAAAAGTCCGACCGTGTGTACGCCCCATAACTGTGGGAAGAGGAAGGGAATGTGGCAAGATTAAAAGAAGTTGTTTCCCTGGGTGAAAATCCGCTTTAATGCATTAAGGTAAAAACATTAAGCCTTTTGTACTAATAACCTCTTGGGAAATTTCTTATTATCAATAGCAGGAAATAGAAACAGCTAAAAATAAAAATATATAAAAAAATAAAATAAAAAAAAACACACATTTGGTTAGAAAAAGTTTCAGTCGCTGTTTGCCGATAATTCCATTCCAGAACACACTTAGATACAGAGACGTTCTGTGAAGAAGAAATGTTATTGTTCTTCTGAAAAAAGAAGCTACGAGAGAGCTGTTACAACTAAAATCATTGCAATTAGTTTTGTAAGCAAAACCATTTTAAGAAAAGGGAAAAATTACAGTGCTATAGCTCTGAAATTTCTAGTGCCTACTTATACTAAAAAAGATATGGAATCCGTTAAATTGGAATGTTTGTTTGAGTAATTTGTTGCGTGCTCTCTTTGCTTGCTATTACTGCTTATTGCTACAGTGCCTTGAAAAAGTATTCATACCCCTTGAAATTTTCCACATTTTGTCATGTTACAACCAATAAACGTAAATGTATTTTATTGGGATTTTATGTGATAGACCAACACAAAGTAGCACATAATTGTGTAGTGGAAGGAAAATGATAAATGGTTATCAAATTTTTTTTTACAAATACATATCTGAAAAGTGTGGAGTGCATTTGTATTCATCCTGCGTTACTCTGATTCCCCTAACTAAAATCTAGTGGAACCAATTGCCTTCAGAAGTCACCTAATTAGTAAATAGGGGACTGTGTGCAATTTAATCTTAGTATGAATACAGCTGTTCTGTGAAGCCCTCAGAGGTTTGTTAGAGAACCTTAGTGAACAAACAGCATCGTGAAGGCCAAGGAACACACCAGACAAGTCAGGGATAAAGTTGTGGAGAAGTATAAAGCAGGGTTAGGTTATAAAAAAATATCCCAAGCTTTGAACATCTCACGGAGCTCTGTTCAATCCATCAACCGAAAATGGAAAGAGTATGGCACAACTACCGAGATATGGCCAGCCACCTAAACTGACAGACCGGGCAAGAATACCAATATTCAGAGAAGCGGCCAAGAGGTCCATGGTTACTCTGGAGGAGCTGCAGAGACCCACAGCTCAGGTGGGAGAATCTGTCCACAGGACAACTATTAGTCGTGTTCTCCACAAATCTGACCTTTATGGAAGAGTGACAAGAAGAAAGACATTGTTGAAAGAAAGCAATAAGAAGTCCTGTTTGCAGTTTGCAAGAAGCCGTGTGGGGGACACAGCAAACATGTGGAAGAAGGTGCTCTGGTCAGATGAGACCAAATACAAACTTTTTGACCTAAAAGCAAAACACTATGTGTGGCGGAAAACTAACACTGCCCATCAACCTGAACACACCATCCCAACTGTGAAACATGGTGGTGGCAGTATCATGTTCTGGGGATGCTTTTCTTCAGCAGAGACAGGGAAGCTGGTCAGAGTTGATGGGAAGATGGATGGACCCAAATACAGGACAATCTTAGAAGAAAACTTGTTAGAGTTTACAAAAGACTTGAGACTGGGGCAGAGGTTCACCTTCCAGCAGGACAACAACCCTAAACATACAGCCAGAGCTACAATGGAATGGTTTAGAACAAAGCATATTCATGTGTTAGAATGACCCAGTCAAAGTCCAGACCTAAATCCAATTGAGAATCTGTGGCAAGACTTGAAAATTGCTGTTCACAGACGCTCTCCATCCAATCTGACAGAGCTTGAGCTATTTTTCAAAGAAGAATGGGCAGAAATGTCCCTCTCTAGATGTGCAAAGCTGGTAGAGACGTCCCCAAAAAGACTTGCAGCTGTAATTGCAGAGAAAGGCGGTTCTACAAAGTATTGACTCAGGGGGGCTGAATGCAAATGTACCCCACACTTTTCACATATTTATTTGTAAAAAAAATTGAAAACCATTTATCATTTTCTTTCTACTTCACAATTATGTGTCACTTTGTGTTGGTCTATTACAGAAAATTCCAATAATATACATTTACGTTTTTGGTTGTAACATGACAAAATTTAAAAAATATCTAGGGTATGAATACTTTTTCAAGGCACTGTATACATATAGAAATCCACCCTTTTGGACTTAAAAAAAATAAAAAATCCCATAGTTTGTAGACGCTATAACTTTTGCGTAAACCAATCAATATACGCTTATTGGGACTTTTTTACAAAAATATGTAGCAGGATACATATTGGCCTACATTTATGAAGAAATTGGATTTTGTTCAATTTGTTTATTGGATATGTTTTATAGCAAAAGGTAAAAAATATATATTTTTTTTATTCAAAATTGTGGGTCTTCTTTTGTTTATAGTGCAAATTAAAAAAATGTAGAGATGATCAAATACCACCAAAAGAAAGCTCTATTTGTGGGAAAAAAAGGACGTCAATTTTATTTGGTTACAGAGTCACATGACCACGCAATTGTCAGTTAAAATAACACAATGCTTTATGGCAAAAAATGGCCTGGTCAGGGGGGGGGGTAAATCTTTAGGTCAAGTGGTTAATCAAGATAATAAAGGTTTTCCTTTAAATCCATTGCAGATATGTCTTCATTTCAAGCAGAATCTGGTGACCTTCTTGGGAAATGTTATGTTTCTTTACAGAAATGGCAACAAACTTGCTTATAATTACTAATTTATTGCTGTTAATTTGTTTTCAGATGTTCAAATTTTACAAATTTAAGACAGTGCCACAAGAATCCATAATCGCAGCCACCTCTTTAATTATTGTAAATGAATGCTAATAAGAGCTGCTGTCTTGCCTTTGTGTTGGATGCATCCTGTCGATGATGTGTAGAAGGCTTCATTTTGCAGCATTCCCAGAATTCCAAGTTGCGGAACGGTTACTGCATTAATATTGCCTGAGTTGTCCTTGTAACGACCCACAATGCAACACTCATAAACACAGTGGACAGAGCCAGATTACTATTTTATTTAGCAGTGTATTGTAAATCTGGAAATGAATTTGAATATTTGAAGGCACCATTGGAAGTAGCAGATATTAAATAAATGTTGGTGGAAATGAAGCATTTTTTAGCACATCTCTTTAAATCCCAGTAGCAGGGGGCGGTGCTAGGTCTACAAAAGATCTGGGGCTAGAGCCCATAACAACGAAGTAAAGAAAGTCATCCGCTTGGGCGGGCATACACGTGTATATAATATACAGTCAGGTCCATAAATATTGGGACATCGACACAATTCTAATCTTGTTGGCTCTATACACCACCACAATGGATTTGAAATGAAACAAACAAGATGTGCTTTAACTGCAGACTTTCAGCTTTAATTTGAGGGTATTTATATCCAAATCAGGTGAACGGTGTAGGAATTACAACAGTTTGTATATGTGCCTCCCACTTTTTAAGGGACCAAAAGTAATGGGACAATTGGCTGCTCAGCTGTTTCATGGCCACGTGTGTGTTATTCCCTCATTATCCCATTTACAAGGAGCAGATAAAAGGTCCAGAGTTCATTTCAAGTGTGCTATTTGCATTTGGAATCTGTTGCTGTCAACTCTCAATATGAGATCCAAAGAGCTGTCACTATCAGTGAAGCAAGCCATCATTAGGCTGAAAAAAACAAAACAAACCCATCAGAGAGATAGCAAAAACATTAGGTGTGGCCAAATCAACTGTTTGGAACATCCTTAAAAAGAAATAACGCACCGGTGAGCTCAGCAACACCAAAAGACCCGGAAGACCACGGAAAAAAATTGTGGTGGATGACAGAAGAATTCTTTCCCTGGTAAAGAAAACACCCTTCACAACAGTTGGCCAGATCAAGAACACTCTCCAGGAGGTAGGTGTATGTGTGTCAAAGTCAACAATCAAGAGAAGACTTCACCAGAGTAAATACAGAGGGTTCACCACAAGATGTAAACCATTGGTGAGCCTCAAAAACAGGAAGACCAGATTAGAGTTTGCCAAACAACATCTAAAAAAGCCTTCACAGTTCTGGAACAACATCCTATGGACAGATGAGACCAAGATCAACTTGTACCAGAGTGATGGGAAGAGAAGAGTATGGAGAAGGAAAGGAGCTGCTCATGATCCAAAGCATACCACCTCATCAGTGAAGCATGGTGGTGGTAGTGTCATGGCGTGGGCATGTATGGCTGCCATTGGAACTGGTTCTCTTGTATTTATTGATGATGTGACTGCTGACAAAAGCAGCAGGATGAATTCTGAAGTGTTTCGGACAATATTATCTGCTCATATTCAGCAAAATGCTTCAGAACTCATTGGACGGCGATCACAGTGCAGATGGACAATGACCCGAAGCATACTGCGAAAGCAACCAAAGAGTTTTTTAAGGGAAAGAAAAGGAAGGGTATGCAATGGCCAAGTCAATCACCTGACCTGAATCCGATTGAGCATGCATTTCACTTGCTGAAGACAAAACTGAAAGGAAAATGCCCCAAGAACAGGCAGGAACTGAAGACCGTTGCAGTAGAGGCCTGGCAGAGCATCACCAGGGATGAAACCCAGCGTCTGGTGATGTCTATGCGCTCCAGACTTCAGGCTGTAATTGACTGAAAAGGATTTGCAACCAAGTATTAAAAAGTGAAAGTTTGATGGATGATTGTTAATCTGTCCCATTACTTTTGGTCCCTTAAAAAGTGGGAGGCACATATACAAACTGTTGTAATTCCTACACCGTTCACCTGATTTGGATGTAAATACCCTGAAATTAAAGCTGAAAGTCTGCAGTTAAAGCACATCTTGTTTGTTTCATTTCAAATCCATTGTGGTGGTGTATAGAGCCAAAAAGATTAGAATTGTGTCCATGTCCCAATATTTATGGACCTGACTGTACGTGTGTGTGTGTGTATGTGTGTATGTATATATATATAATATATATAAAATACCGTTACATATCTGAGTGCGGATCCCCCTTACATCAGGGTCCCCAGAGCCCCCATTACATCAGGATCCCCAGAGAGCCTCCTTACTTACATCAGGGTCCCCAGAGCCTCCCTAATTACATCAGGGTCCCCAGAGAGCCCCAGGGCTCAGGAGTGCGCTACATGAAGAATGCAGGAATGCCCAGGAATGCAGCCTCACCTGTGCCCAGGAATGTAGCCTCACCTGTGCCCACATCTCCCTCATCTGTGGCGGGGATCAGAGAGGAGAGGAAAAGGAGAGCCGGCCGGATCATCACACAGGCCGGCATCTCCCGCTGTGTCAGCTTTAATTTGAATGGCCGGGTGCCCGCCGTCACATGAGACCCGCCTCCTGGATTGGCTCCCACCAATCGCAAAAAGTGCTCTGGTCTTTGGCCAGCCAAATAGTCCGGGGCTTAAGTGGTTAATGAAGAACACCTTTCCTGAGAAGCACAGACTCCAAAGTGCCCTCCTCATTTTGTACATTCTTTGTGTAGGGACCATCAAAACACACATTGTTCTAGTGCACATGTGTCAAACACAAGGAGGGGAGGGTGGGCAGTCCTGAGGAGAGACTATGGCGGGTCCAGTGGCTGGAGAGCAGAGGATGGAAGATTTCCATAAAGACAGCAGACACCAGCACAAGGGACACTTCTCACTGAATGGAAGTATCATCCCTTGTGCTGATTAAAAGAAAAGTAAAAGTTTTGGGTTCTTTCCATATTTATACCTACCTAGGTGGATGAAGCATCGGTGCCCCGGTGCCTCTACACTGAGAACTGAGTGATTGAACACCACCAGGTGGTGCCTGAACTGATTCCCGTGACATCACAGGAGTGCAAAACGAATGGCACTTCTGTGATCCATAAGAGAAGCCCAGCCAAACGAGCTCAGGCAGGTATACCTGGAGGGAGCCCACCCCTCCTTCAATGTACAGGGATGCACAGGACACCCAGCAGGGGCACAAGAAGACCTGGGGTAAACTGGGGTGCCTTGATGTGGCCACTGCGACATACAATGCATTTGGAAAGTATTCACAGCGCTTTACTTTTTCCACATTTTTTTTATGTTGCAGCCTTATTCCAAAATGGACTAAATTCATGATTTTCCTCAAAACTCTACAAACAATCCCCCATAATGACAACGTGAAAGAAGTTTGTTTGAAATCGTTGCAAATGTATTAAAAATAAAAAAGGAAAAAATCCCATGTACATAAGTATCACAGGCTCCTCCCATGAACATAAGACAGGCTCCTCCCATGTACATAAGTATAACAGACTCCTTCCATGTACATAGGTATCACAGACTCCTCCCATGTACATAAGTATCACAGACTCCTCCCATGTACATAAGTATCACAGACTCCTCCCATGTACATAAGTATCACAGACTCCTTCCATGTACATAAGTATCACAGACTCCTTCCATGTACATAAGTATCACAGACTCCTTCCATCTACATAAGTATCACAGACTCCTCCCATGTACATAAGTATCACAGACTCCTTCCATCTACATAAGTATCACAGACGCCTTCCATGTACATAAGTATCACAGGCTCCTCCCATGTACATAAGTATCACAGACTCCTCTCATGCACATAAGTATCACAGACTCCTCCCATGTACATATATATCACAGACGCCTTCCATGTACATAAGTATCACAGACTCCTCCCATGTACATAAGTATCACAGACTCCTCCCATGTACATAAGTATCACAGACTCCTCCCATTTACATAAGTATCACAGACTCCTCCCATGTACATAAGTATCACAGACTCCTCCCATGTACATAAGTATCACAGACTCCTCCCATGTACATAAGTATCACAGACTCCTCCCATTTACATAAGTATCACAGACTCCTCCCATGTACATAAATATCACAGACTCCTCCCATGTACATAAGTATCACAGACTCCTCCCATGTACATAAGTATCACAGACTCCTCCCATTTACATAAGTATCACAGACTCCTCCCATGTACATAAGTATCACAGACTCCTCCCATGTACATAAGTATCACAGACTCCTCCCATGTACATAAGTATCACAGACTCCTTCCATCTACATAAGTATCACAGACGCCTTCCATGTACATAAGTATCACAGGCTCCTCCCATGTACATAAGTATCACAGACTCCTCTCATGCACATAAGTATCACAGACTCCTCCCATGTACATATATATCACAGACGCCTTCCATGTACATAAGTATCACAGACTCCTCCCATGTACATAAGTATCACAGACTCCTCCCATGTACATAAGTATCACAGACTCCTCCCATTTACATAAGTATCACAGACTCCTCCCATGTACATAAGTATCACAGACTCCTCCCATGTACATAAGTATCACAGACTCCTCCCATGTACATAAGTATCACAGACTCCTCCCATTTACATAAGTATCACAGACTCCTCCCATGTACATAAGTATCACAGACTCCTCCCATGTACATAAGTATCACAGACTCCTCCCATGTACGTAAGTATCACAGGCTCCTCCCATGTACATAAGTATCACAGACTCCTCCCATGTACATAAGTATCACAGACTCCTCCCATGTACGTAAGTATCACAGGCTCCTCCCATGTACATAAGTATAACAGGCTCCTCCCATGTACATAAGTATCACAGACTCCTCCCATGTACATAATTATCACAGGCTCCTCCCATGTACATAAGTATCACAGGCTCCTCCCATGTACATAAGTATCACAGGCTACTCCCATGTACATAAGTCTCACAGGCTCCTCCCATGTACATAAGTATCACAGACTCCTCCCATGTACATAAGTATCACAGACTCCTCCCATGTACATAAGTATCACAGCCTTTGCCATAACACTCAACACTGAGCTCAGGTTCATCCTGTTTCCACTGATCATCCTCGAGATGTTTCTACAACTTGATTGGAGTCCACCTGTGGTAAATTCAGTTGATTGGATATGGAAAGGCACACACCTATCTATATAAGGTCCCACAAGTAACAGTGCATGTCAGAGCACAAACCAAGCCATGAAGTCCAAGGAATTGTCTGTAGACCTCCGAGACAGGATTGCATGGAGGCACAGATCTGGGGAAGGGTACAGAAACACGTCTGCAGCACTGAAGGTCCCAATGAGCACAGTGGCCTCCATCATCTGTAAATGGAAGAAGTTTGGAACCACCAGGACTCTTCCTAGAGTGGGCCACCCGGCCAAACTGAGCGATCGGGGGAGAAGGGCCTTAGTCGGAGAGGTGACCAAGAACCCGATGGTCACTCTGGCAGAGCTCCAGCATTTCTCTGTGTAGAGAGGAGAACCTTCCAGAAGAAAAACCATCTCTACAGCACTCCACCGATCAGTCCTGCAGTGACGACCCATGCATTGTGGGCGCACGGGCGCTGCCCCCCCATCCACGCTCCCGGCCCCATTCAGGATGCCGAACACATGGATTCCTATGGCGGGGGCGGGAGGGGGTGGTACTTTTTTTTTTTAAACAATAAATTTTTATTGGTATTTTTCCAAAGTATACAAAATACAAGCAGATTTCTCATTTCTCATTTGTACATATTGTTTGCCATTCAGGAGCTTACTACATTAATAGAGTAAAACAGATTACCTGGTAGGGTTACTAAGAAATATCCTCAATGAAGCATTGTACATTTGTCAAGCCTGTCACCCCTTGTGGGTACACACTGTAAACAGACTTTCTGCTTAAGTTTTCAAAGTTAGCCCTGAGAGGACCTTACTGAGGGTCCCCTCAAATATACTATCACGTAAGTTCCCTGTAAATTTGTCGTTAACCAATAATAATAAACTTAGAATGACTGATTCATCTTAATTAGACTTTCTCATTCTTTTGATAACAGGTAAACCACGTAGTGTTGCTATGCTGTGTGCTTAGTATAATACCATATCATATATGACCATACCCAATAATGGATTGTACCACTAGATCATTGATGGTTGTGTTTCAGTAGTGGAGGATTAGGAATAGTTTTCATACATGTGAGGAGGCATATTTAGAGGAACTCCAAGTTTCCCAATGTTTGTGGAAACTCGGGGTTCTTCTTTCTGTATATGCTAGGATTTTTTCCATAGTGTATTGAGCATTCACTCTTGATATGACTTCTGCAATTTTTGGAGGTGAAGTAGAGCGCCATTCCTTGGCTATTGCTATACGTGCAGCAAACAAAATGTGGGTGACTACCTTTCTCCTCAGAGGAGGATAGTTTTCGATGCCTAAGCTTAGAAGAGCAAGAGCAGGGTTGATGGTACAATCAGAGCTGGTCACCTTTCTAATTAGTGACTGTATTTTTTGCCAGAAAGGTTTTATAGTTGTACAGTTCCAGAATATATGGAGGATATTGCCAATAGCTTGGCAGTTTCTCCAGCAGAGAGGTGTAATACTAGGGTTCATTTTGTTTAATCTGTGCGGAGTAATGTACCATCTATGTAAGAGTTTTTGTGCATTATCCCAGTGATCTACGCATGCTGATGATTTATGATTGTATTTTATCGCTTCATGCCATTGAGGCATAGAAAATTCTTTTTGTAATTCAAATTCCCATTTCATCATGCTTGGGGTTTTGGAGTGTAGGTAGAGGGGGGTGGTGAATTTGTAAAAGAGCGATATACCCTTACGCTTATTAGAAGTCTTGCTTAAGAGGAAGTCCCACAGAATCTGTGGTATAGCTATTTGTCGTATTGGGTTTTTGCTCTTGTAGTGGTGTAATTGGTACTCTCTATATCTATCTATCGCATTTTGATGAGGTGGAGCAGGTGTGGTGAAGTTGTCTCCCGAGGATTTCCATGGTTGGACTGAGAAGTTTGGGATTAGGTATTCGTAGGATGCCAGTGGTACATTTAGTTTTCTAATTGGGGTGTCTGTTAAGTGTTTATGCACTATGGAGGACCAGGCATCTATTGTTGCTCGTATAGTTGAGTAAGGTGGGGCGTTTGGTCTGCAATGTATACAGGCTGCTATAGCCAATGCAGGGAGGTCGTGACCTGGTGTTACGGTGCGTTCAATGTCTGACCAGCGGTTGTCTGTTTGGCAGGAGAACCAGTACTTCATTTGGTCCAGTATTGCAGCTTTATAGTAAGTCTGTGCATTAGGTAACCCTACTCCCCCTAGATGTTTAGGTTTATAGAGGTGGGCCAATGCTATTCTGGGTTTTTTACCCCCCCATATGTATTTTTTCAGGCATTTCTCTAGTTGTATAAAAAATTTCTGGGGAATTGGTATGGGTAATGATCTGAAATAATATAGGAGTTTTGGTAAGATTTGCATTTGGTATGCAGCTATCCTCCCCAACCATGTAAGGTGTAGTTTGGTAATTTGATGTAGTTCCTCTTCGATTTTTGTTAATAATGGAGGAAAGTTTTGGGAATAGATTTTGGAGGAAGAGGAAGTCAGCTGCACACCAAGATAAGTAATGGAAGGTGGGTCCCAGTTGCAAGGAAAAATATTTTTCAACCTTGACTATTGTATACCAGATGTATCTAGTTTCCCTTTAATATCACAGCCTTTAAACCTGCTACGTACCCCCATCCCTATTTACCCCAAATAATTGAGACCACACCCATCTGGAGTAAAATATTGGCCGTAGCAGCCAATTATCTTTATTAATAATAACCAATAAAATTAATTTCAATATCAACTTAACGTAACTGTATAAAAACACCTGACATATCAGTTAAATACTCCCGTTGGTCTTTGCAGGGAAAAACCCACCAATCTTAAACTCGATCCAATCAGGCACTGCGGTACCTTAACTAAAATAGGCCTCCAGCTGACATGCTAGCTCGGAGACAACAAACCAATTGACCGCAGTGCACCCAATAACCAATTCCAGCTAAAACCTCCGTTAGCTGGAATACCACCAACGGGCCTCATACTACTGATGGGTCCCAAACTTTACCATAACTGGGGTTTAATCCTTCACCCGCAAAGACCAACATCACGCCACTGCCACGACATTCCAACATTTGAAATTGTACCAACAAAATCCATATAGACCATACTTACCAATTTTAGGGAGGGAGGGTGGGAAGCTCTCTCTTCCAGACCAACTGAGCTGGGAAGGGACCTTGCCCCCTGCTCAGTTAATTTTTGCTCCACCCCTTCCTAATAACCTACCAATCCCAATTGTTCTAACATAAACATCCCTCAAACTATGTTCCACTGTTAACTCTGTCATGCCCGCCCTTTGCTTATTATTTTTATTTCTTTGCTCCGGGCATTCTTGACTATTGTATACCAGATGTATCTAGTTTCCCTTTAATATCACAGCCTTTAAACCTGCTACGTACCCCCATCCCTATTTACCCCAAATAATTGAGACCACACCCATCTGGAGTAAAATATTGGCCGTAGCAGCCAATTATCTTTATTAATAATAACCAATAAAATTAATTTCAATATCAACTTAACGTAACTGTATAAAAACACCTGACATATCAGTTAAATACTCCCGTTGGTCTTTGCAGGGAAAAACCCACCAATCTTAAACTCGATCCAATCAGGCACTGCGGTACCTTAACTAAAATAGGCCTCCAGCTGACATGCTAGCTCGGAGACAACAAACCAATTGACCGCAGTGCACCCAATAACCAATTCCAGCTAAAACCTCCGTTAGCTGGAATACCACCAACGGGCCTCATACTACTGATGGGTCCCAAACTTTACCATAACTGGGGTTTAATCCTTCACCCGCAAAGACCAACATCACGCCACAGCACACACCAGGGTAAAGCCTTACCCTTGTGTGCCCTGCCAAACCCTCAATGTTCGCTGTATCCCATCCTGTATTCCCAAAGCCCACATCGTTCAGGTGTACCCCATCTCTCCGCAAGTAACGCCATGTATCCACCTCTAACACCATGTGCCTGATAGCCAACCCACCATTCCTGACCACGAAACCACTGACTTCCTTGTTAACCTTCTTACGGGCCCCGTTAACCTTGTCCACCAACCTCGCCAACCTCCACGTAGTACGTGCCACAATGTCCGACCACACAATCAACATGTGTGGAAAAGCCATCCTAAGTTGCCAAAATCAAATTTGATGTCTCGCACCAAATCTAACATTGACCCGAGCCCCAGATCATTGCCGCCAACGTGTAACACCCACCCGTCAGGAGGCCTATCCATACGTGCAAATCTACGCACCTACGACACCGTTCTATCCCATAGCATACCAGGCCCCCCAACCACCAGAGACAGGCTTCCTGTCTGGAAAAACCCCAACTGTCTCCCATCCCTTCTAGCATCACCTCTCCTCGCCCCCCAACACATATAGGGGTGGCCCACTGTCCAGACCAGGCACTGCGTTTGACCTGAAAGAAAAGAAAAAACAAAAAACAAAAAACAAACCCCCCAATAAATCAGTTAGACAGCCCAGCACATATAATCTTTTCAATGTACTCGTAGCCACCCTTATCCTAAAGGAATGGGATGAAAACTTTTTTTTTTTTTTTTTGATCCCCCAAACCAAGTGCCCCCAAACATTTATTGAAAATTTCAATGAATTGAAAAAACGCGATAAAGACAACCCATCCTGATGTACCAAAAGGGGGGACCCCCCCCCCCCGGGCGTATGGCAAGAAACCTCCCGCACCAATTGTACTGGGCACAAGGGAGAACCCCTTGAAAAAAAAACAAAAAAAAACCTGCACCGTTATTCCCTTGCCCCGCTGATCCGTTTTAGATTTTGTAACCAATATGGACAATCTGTCCTCCCCACAACTGACATCCATTACACCCAATCCCCCATTTTTCTTTTTAGAGGGGCTGACTAATTCACTAATTCGAAACGCCCCGAAAAACGCCAAGGCGAATGCCGCCTTAAACAAAACTACCTCATAACCTGACGAACAAGTAATGTCTAACTGCGCCACTGTCCTACCTAATAGCTCGAACAAAACCGGGCGCCTAGCGTCCCTCCCCAGCTTAGAACGCCAGTAACCCTTCAATGCCTGCCCAACCCAAAATTCCTTAGTAAAGTCAGATAAACCTTGAAGATTTAACCAAAACGCCAGGCCTGCCAACTTCTTTTTCAACCCAGACACCGACACCCCATCCTCCAGATTCCGGGAAACAAAATACAAAAAACCAACAACCAGAAATCTTGTTCCTCATGGCCTTCCACCACCTGTTGCAGCATTGATACCCAGTCCTGCCATACTCTGTTGTAAGCTGACCACGTCACCTCGCTCACTGACTGTCTAATCCATCCCGCTACTCTTCCAAGGCCATCCTCCACAGCCGCTCGGGACAAGGGACCCCGTTCTGCTCCGCCCCTGGTACCAACTCCCGCAATCTGTCCCACTGAAAGCGAGATAGTGCATCAGCAATGACATTTTCCACACCAGAGAGGTGCCCAGCATAGATGCACACGTTCCGCTGCCAGACAGCGCAATACAAGGTGTCTGAGCAACCTTACCACCGGCGGTGATGCAGCTGAAACCTTGTTAATTACCTGTACCACCCCCAGGTTGTCCCCGTGAAATCTAACTTTCAAATTCCTGAAAGATTCCCCCCACAACTCCACTGCTAATACCACAGGGAACCGTTCAAACAGTAACATGTTCTTTACTAAACCTGCCTCCTTCCACGACTGAGGCCAAGGCCCTGCACTCCACTTACCTTGGAAGAAGGCTCCAAAAAACCGCAGAAACCACCGCATCTGTGTACAGCTCCCGATCCAAATTGCTAACTGGCCCTGACATCCACAACGCACTGCCATTAAAATTAGCCAGGAACGTGTGCCGTACCTACAGGTCTTCTCTATGAGCCTTCACCAAGCGCACATAGTGCTTGGGGGACGAAAACCCCTGCCGTACTTGCAGACAGCCGCCTGCAAAATACCCTCGCCATGGGCAAAATGCGACACGCCAAATGTAACTTACCTAATAAGGATTGCAGGGTGCGCAGCCGTACTTTGCGAAATCCCATTATTCCCTGAATCTCTGCTTGCAAAGCCGTCAGCTTATCTTCCGGCAGCCTGCACTCCATGTTCTCTGAGTCTAACATGATGCCTAAGAAACTCAACACCGTCCGTAGACCTTCAGTCTTCTCTGGGGCCAATGGAATACCAAACGTATCTGCAACATGTTCCAGCGTAGCCAACAGGACCGCACAAAACGTCTGACTTGGGAGGGCCCACGCAAAGGAAATCGTCCAAATAGTGAATGATTGAATTTATTCCCGCGACGTCACTCACCACCTACTCTAGGAAGGAACTAAACTGTTCAAACAACGCGCAGGATATAGAACACCCCATAGGTAGCCAGCAATCTCCGTAGTGTTCCTACTGCCAACAAACGAAAAACTCTCCGGGTGAACCGGTAGCAAACGAAAAGCCGACGCTATGTCAGCTATCGCCCTAAGTGCCCCCCGCCCATACACCCAAACTACCGCTGCATCAAACGACGTATATGAGACCACGCAGACCTCTGGGTCGATGGCATCATTCCCCGAACCCCCTTTAGGGTAGGAAAAATTCTGAATAAGCCTAAATTTGTTAGGCTCTTTCTTCGGCACAACGCCTAGCGGTGCCACTACCAAATCCGATATTGGCAACGAAGGAACATTCCCACTTATGCGGCCTAACAAAATTTTCTTCCCCAGTTTCTCCTAAACCATGTCAGCATGTTGTAAGGCTGACCGCAAATTGCATGACAGCGGGGGAGTATCCATTAAACGTGAAGGGATTCTAAAACCCTCCGCAAATCCCCGACCAAGTAACCGCGCTGCCTCCCTGTCTGGGTATCTATCTAGGAAAGGTTGCATCTTTGCCACTTTCACCGGCGTTCTCCCCTTTTTCCCCCAGGGTCGCCGTTACGGCCCTTTCCTTGTTTAAAAACACCGGGACACCGTGTGTCCCCCTCCACAACCTGAACCTTCGTGCTTGTACTTGCACGACCCCCAAATCTACAGGAACCCTTATTAAACTGCCACCCCTTGAAAAAACAGAGCCGTCGGCCTAGCCGAGGTCATAAGGCGCATCCATAAGCTGATTTCCTTATGATCCCACTTCAAGGACGGGCGTATAGCCCTCCGCTGCCTAAAACTGCTCGTCATACCGCAGCCAAGCTGTTCCCCTGTAACTCTGAATGCCACACCTATAGCGTCCAAATAGCCCAAACAATGACTAGCAGTGCTCTGGGATCTTTTCCCCAATAACACTTGTCAATATTGCAACGGCCTGCAGCCAATTCGCAAAAGTCCTGGGGATAAGCCTCTACCTCCTTTTCTCCTTGTCCTCCTTGTTATCCTCCGGCTTAACCCTATCTAAGTTACATTTTACCAGCGGTAGGAGCGCAAAAATCTCCACGTATTCCCCTTTCCTAATTTTTCTCGAACTTCAGGTTTTAGGTGCGCTCCGATGGGCCCCTCAAAACCCACCTAAACCTCACATTTTTCTGCATCTGCCAGTCTCACCAAATCTTGTTTTTTCGCCCCTTCCCCTGTTCCCCCTCCCCCCCCGGCGGCTTAGGCACCACCTCCTGCACTGCCACCCCAGCGACCTCCGTCGCGGGCGCCGCTTGTTCCGTAGCAGGCACGGGGGGAGTCCCCGAGCCCGTTGACCACCCGACCCTTGCCCCCCCCCGACCCCAGGATCCACCCACTGCCGCAGGAAACTGAATCCCAATTGGCCCCAGCTCAAATTTTTTACTAAATCCTTCAAAACTGCTCAGAATTCCTGCAACCCCGATTCCGCCGTAGCGCGGCCAACCGCCCACGCGGCCGGAGTGGGAGGCACAGTCGCATCTGACTGCCCCGCTGCTCCCTGACCCCCACTGTTAATCTCGCCCCCCTCCCCCACAAGATTACCAACAACACGTGAAGGAATAAACATGGACTTACCGAGATGCCTGGGAAGGGTCCCACCAGCCGAAAGTCCCGTCTCCACTGCAGCATGACGTCCCTGCTGCCCATCGTCGTCCGACTGCGACAGCTCTCCTTCTGACCGGTCTTCTCCTATCTCCGCTTCAGTGGCCGACCGTCCTCCAGCAGACACCTCCCTGGACGCCGGGGATCCGCGGTCCTACAGAGCTCCTCCTCCGAGCGCCGGATTCACCCACTGATTTGTGGGTCGCTTTTTTATGGGCCCAATGACATCTATCCCACAGTGCCGCACCAGGCCACTGCCCGCTTCTGTCCTCTCTCCCTTCCCTCTTACGTGCCCCCCAGCCCCAGCTTTGGGGTGCCTGGGTGCCGTTGCTGCCATCCTCCCATGCTGAAGCCCCGCCCCTGCTGTGGAAACGCCAGGGGCCTGTCTCCCTGCTCCATCTTCGCTAGGCCCAGCATCCGCCTTGGAACTGCTGGCGCTACTCCTGGATGCTCCACGGACTGATGGCCTCTGCCCCCCCTTCTCCCCACCTCATGTGCCACTGCGCGCTTCGCGGGAGGCCCAGAAACCGGCCTGCCTGCCCGAACCTGCTGTCTCTGCTCTCTGGGAGGGAGGGAGATAGAGGGATCTGGCTGGGAGCGAACCCCCCCTTTCCTGCGCCACCGCGCGCTTCGCGGGCGGCCCAGAAACCGGCCGACCCGCACGGAGCTTCTGACTCTGCACCCTGGGAGGGGTAGAGGGGGATCCGGGGAGAAACGAGCCTGGCGGCCTGGACTGCTGCGCTCACACCGACTCACCCACCGCTGAAATGGCCGCTGAGGCACTGTCACCCAGCGCCGCATCCAGGCTGCTCTCAAGCCATCCTGGTCCCCTGGACGCCGTCCTGGCCTTCAATCTTGCAAACAGGGATTCACAGCGGCCATGCTGCAAGCTCTCTCTTCCAGACCAACTGAGCTGGGAAGGGACCTTGCCCCCTGCTCAGTTAATTTTTGCTCCACCCCTTCCTAATAACCTACCAATCCCAATTGTTCTAACATAAACATCCCTCAAACTATGTTCCACTGTTAACTCTGTCATGCCCGCCCTTTGCTTATTATTTTTATTTCTTTGCTCCGGGCATTCTGCTTTTGTTCTCGTTTGATATATAAAGTGAGAGTGCATAGCTTTTGGTTGTATTTACTTTATAAAAGGAGATTTGTCCGAATTTATGTAATAGCGTTTTGACGATGGGTAAAGAAGTGGCTGGGTTTGATAGAGAGAGGATTATGTCGTCAGCAAACAGTCCTATTTTGTGGTTAACAGAACCAACTTTAATGCCTTCTATTTTATCATTAGCTCTAATAGATTCTGCTAGTGGTTCTATGACCAAAGAAAAAATAATTGGGGATAATGGGCATCCTTGCCGAGTGCCGTTAGTTAGTGCAAAGGGGTCGGATAGCAAGCTAGATGTGAAGACTCTTGCAGATGGGTCTGAATACAGGGACATAATTGCTGAGTGTATCATTCCTGAAAGACCAAACTTGAGTAAGGTCCTGGACAGGTATCCCCAATGGACCCTGTCGAAGGCCTTTTCTGCATCTAATGCTAAAAAGATGCTGGGCTGCTTGCTTAATTCTGATATGCGCAGGAGGTCTAGCATCCTCCTCGTCCCATCTGGTGCCTGTCTGCCCTTTACAAAACCTACCTGGTCCAGTCCTATGAGGGAGGGGGTTATTTCCATAAGTCTGTTTGCTAAAATTTTTGCATAGATCTTTAAATCGGCGTTTAGTAGGGAAATAGGCCTGAAGTTTTGTGGATCCGCTACGTCTTTACCAGGTTTAGGGATAGTGATAATGATGGCTTGGAGCATTTCTTTCGGGAAGGTACCATCAGAGGCTGCTATATTGAATATCTTTACCAGTTCAGGGGCAAGGATGGCAGAGAAAGCCTTGTAATATTCAGCGGAGAACCCGTCTGCTCCTGGCGATTTGTGCATGGGTAGAGAGTGAATTACGTATTCAACCTCTGTGAGTGTGATGGGCGCGTTTATTTTTTGTAGGGAAGTTTTGTCTATTGAGGGAAGGTGAACAGTCTGTAAGAATTCGTCAATCTCTATGTCCGAGGGTTGGTAAGTGAGTGGGTCCGTCTGGAGATTGTATAGGGATTCATAATAGTCCTTAAAGGCGTTGGCGATATCTTTGGGATTGTGATGTAGGGCTTTGGTACTGTGATGTCTGAGATTTTTGAGATTAGAACGTGCCTGTTTTTTTTTAAGCTGGGAGGCTAGGATTTTACCTGCTCTGTTATTTTGGGAGTAGTAGGAGACTTTTAGTTTTTAAAAAAAAGTATCATAGTCCGCTCTAATTTCCTGTCTTACTTCTTCCCGGCAGTTATTAAGGCTTTTGAGTATTTCACTTGAGGAGGTAGCAGGATTCTTGTGTTGCGCTTCCAGATCTGCTATCTTCTCAAGTAGGTTTGTCATGCGCTGCTGTTTCTTTTTCTTTTCCCTAGAGGCTACCTGTATAAGGGCGCCTCTAGCGAATGCTTTGTGTGCACACCAGATGGTCATAGGTGAACAATCTGCATTATTATTGAATTGAAAAAATTCCGTAATTTTTGCTGCAATTTCGTCTCTGATTTTGGGGTGTGATAAGAGAAACGTATTGTTATGCCACAATGGTTTGTGGGAGTGTTTGTTGGCATCCACAATTTCAATAGTCACTGGGGCGTGGTCAGACCATGTGATATTGTGGATGTCAGCTTTCTGGACATTTTGCAGAGTGTACAGGTCAGTGAGGAAAAAATCTATTCTAGAATAGCTCTTATGTACAGCCGAATAAAATGTGTAGTCCCTCTCGGTGGTTCTAAGGCAGCGCCAAGGGTCATAGAGTCTCTCTTCGTGGCACAGCGAATCTAGAGAGGGCCGCCGCTTAGAGGCCATCGAGGACACATCTAATTCTGTGTTCATAATCGAGTTAAAATCACCACATATTATTAAGTTGCCTTTTTGTACCTTTTTAGCCATACTTACAACTTTGCGAATAAACCTTAGAGATCTAACATTAGGTGCATACAGGTTAACTATAGTATATGTGATGTGGTCCAGTTCTGCGACCACGATCAGAAAGCGACCTTGGGGATCTATATGTTCCTGTAAGAGAGAGAAGGTTAGTGTGTCCCTAAATGCAATCATTACTCCATTCTTCTTTGTCGTATTCTTGGCCATAAATACGTGCGGAAACTTGGGATGTGTACATTTTGGGGAGTTGTCACTGGCGAAATGGGTTTCCTGCACACATAGAATGTCACATTTCTCTTCTAAGGTTGACTTCCAAAGGGCCCTCCTTTTGTAGGGGCTGTTCAAGCCTCTCACATTGTATGACATCAGTTTAAGATTCATTCTTGTGGAAAGTTGTGCAGTAGTGCCATCTAGTGGTAGTTCCAGGAATTGGAGTTGAGATCTTGGATATGGTTATAATGCATGGGGTCTGAGAAAGCAATGTCCTCATAGCTTTGTAAATGAACAGTTTAACTGAACAAACTTGAACTGTTGATAAATGATGGGATGTAAGCCGCATGAATTGAGGATAGTAGGTCACGGGAATCATCTCGTAACTAACGAGGGGGGTTCAACAAGGTAAATCCTTGAACAGCCGAACATCGGGTGGTTGATCAGAAAGAACAGCTTCCTAGAGAGCTGCAAAGCACCATAACTAGCCAGATGACAGTTATTAGGGGAGAGTGCTCACTAAAAGAAATAGCATCAAGTAGCATCAACTGAGGCAGGTTGCTACTTGTAGTTCTTAGTTGAACGGTGGTTGTTGCGTCTGTTATATTGTGGGTTAGGGTCCTCAGGTACTGCGTCTGCGGGAAGCAAGCGCCATTTTCGGAGGAGATCCAGGTCCTTTTCTAGCGATGTTATCACATGCGATTCGTTGTTCATGTCAACAAGGAGTTTAGCAGGGAATCCCCATTTGTAGAGGATCTTATTGTTGCGCAGAATTTTAGTGATAGGCACCAAGTTGTGTCTGGCTGACAGGGTGGCTTGTGACAGGTCTGCATAAAGTGCGATACCAGCATATGGGTCAGGTAGAGAGGGATGTTGTCTTGCGAATCGCATGAGTTGATCCTTAATGTGGTAGAAATGGATTCTTGCTATCACATCTCTAGGTGTTTGTTCAGGCAGGAAAGATGGTTTTGGCAGTCTGTGTGCCCTGTCAATAGTGATGTCTGCTGGGCTTAGAGAGGGGAGGACAGTCATCATGAGCTTTTGCAGGTAGGTAGTGATCTCTGCGGGTTTGACCGTCTCAGGGACCCCCCTAAACTTGATATTGTTCCTTCTGGCCCGGTCCTCAATATCTGCCATTTTAAGGCGCATGGCTCTGATTTCGTCTTCTACCTCAAAGTGGGCATCTACCAGTTCATTGTGTGCTAGAGTAAACTCCTCCATTTTATTCTCTACATATTCCACTCTATTGCTGACAGCAGATATTTCCCTTTTTGTGTTGCTCATAAACACTGCCATATCAGATTGAAGAGCTCCCCTCAGTGTCTGCAGCATCTCCTTCATTGTAGTGTCAATAATAGGCTGACCTGAGGTGGGGAATGCATCTAGCTGCTCTGCCTGTGTGGAGGATTCCTCCATTTCTTCCCCTGCTGCTCCTGCCTCATCCTCATTCTCCCCTCCTTCCCCAAGCCTCCTTTTTTGCTTAACAGGGCTGCAGAATGGGGAGGATGACAAGGGATTGTCATTAAAGTGTGACTCACCCGAGGATGGCTTTGGATTGCTGTGTGGCTGTGCTGTGGAGGCAGATGAACGGCTCCTGGGGCCGGCTCCATCTTGGAATTTTCGGCCCTCAGCAGGGCGGAAGAAATCAGTCAGTTTTCGGGGTCCCTCTCTCTCCTTCCTTTTGTACATCGTGCCTGCTGTGTGCCCCTTGCTCTCCTCTCTCAGATGGTATGCTTTTTGGCTGTTTTTGGTGTGCTGTGAGCCGCTGATTACACCCGGTGTGTCAGAGCTCTCCTCTCACACGTCCATGAGCTCTGGCTGCCAGCTCCGCCCCCCGGGGTGGTACTTTTTAAAGCACCTGATTAGAGCCAGAGGCTCTAATAGGCTTCAAAATAGGGTGGTCTCAGGGCGCAGAGAGTGCGCCCTGATCCCACCCTATTGTGTGACGATGGCAAATTCATTTTCAATATTTTCACACTAACCATCCTCCCCGCCGATCAGGAGGCAGGGCGTCAGACCTGTTTCCTGATTGGCAAAAGCGCCAGACCACCCTTTTGGATGCCTGGCGCTGAGGAAGAGGAGCGGAAGAGACACATGCTGGGGTGGAGGTCGCCGCCGCTCTGGTGCACTTGGAGAGGAGCTGCTGCGTGGAGGGGGGGGTTGGGGGTGCTACCAGAGCCACGAGCCCTGCGAGTTGGGGGGGTCGGTGGGCACAGTGGCTGCATATGATGGGCGCAGTGACTGCATTTGGTGGGCACAGTGACTGCATTTGGTGGGCACAGTGGCTGCATATGATGGGCACAGTGTCAGTATTAGGTGGGCACAGTGGCTGCACATGATGGGCACAGTGGCTGCACATGATGAGCACAGTGGCTGCACATGATGGGCACAGGGGCTGCATTTGATGACAAAGTGGCTGTATTTGATGGGCAAAGTGGCTGCATTTGATGGGCACAGTGGCTGCATTTGATGGGCACAGTGGCTGCATATGATGGGTACAGTGGCTGCATATGATGGGCACAGTGGCTGCATATGATGGGCACAGTGGCTGCATATGTTGGGCACAGTGGCTGCATTTGATGGGCACAGTGGCTGTATTTGATGGGCACAGTGGCTGTATTTGATGGGCACAGAGGCTGTATTTGATGGGCACAGTGGCTGCATATGATGGGCACAGTGGCTGCATATGATGGGCACAGTGGCTGCATATGTTGGGCACAGTGGCTGCATTTGATGGGCACAGTGGCTGTATTTGATGGGCACAGAGGCTGTACTTGATGGGCACAGAGGCTGTATTTGATGGGCACAGTGGCTGCATATGATGGGCACCGTGGCTGCATATGATGGGCACAGTGGTTGCATTTGATGGGACAGTGGTTGTATTTGATGGGACAGTGGCTGCATATGATGGACACAGTGGCTGCATTTGATGGGACAGTGGTTGTATTTATTGGGGCAGTGGCTGCATTTAATGGGCAAAGTGGCTGAATTTGATAGGCACAGTGAGGCTGCAACTGATGTTTTTTTTTAAGTATTTTTCAGAATTTTTTAGTTTGTTTGCGCCCCCCCAAAAATTTGGAGCACTAGCCTGCCACTGCAGTCCTGTATGGTAGAGTGGTCAGATGGAAGCCCCTCCTCCAGTAAAAGGTATATGACAGCCCGCCTGGAGTTTGCCAAAAGACACCTGAAGGACTTTCAGACCATGAGAAACAAAATTCTCTGGTCTGAGAAAACAAAGATTGAACTCTTTGGCCTGAATGGCAAGCGCCATGTCTGAAGGAAACCAGGCACTGCTCATCACCTGGCCAATACCACCCCTACAGTAAAGCACGGTGGTGGCAGCATCATGTTGTGGGGGTGTTTTTAACGGCAGGAACTGGGAGACTAGTCAGGATGGAGGGAAAGATGAATGCTGCAATGTACAGAGACATCCTTGATGAAAACCTGCACCAGAGCGCTCTGGACCTCAGACTGGGGCGAAGGTTCATCTTCTAACAGGACAACGACCCTAAGCACACAGCCAAGATAACAAAGGAGTGGCTACGGGACAACTCTGAATGTCCTTGAGTGGCCCAGCCAAAGCCCTGACTTGAACCCAATTGAACATCTCTGGAGAGATCTGAAAATGGCTGTGCACCGACGCTCCCCATCCAACCTGATGAAGCTTGAGAGGTCCTGCAAAGAAGAATGGGAGAAACTGCCCAAAAATAGGAGTGCCAAGCTTGTAGCATCATACTCAAAAAGACTTGAGGCTGTAATTGGTGCCAAAGGAGCTTCACCAAAGTATTGAGCAAAGGCTGTGATACTTATTTACATGGGAGGAGTCTGTGATACTTATGTACATGGGAGGAGCCTGTGATACTGATATACATGGGAGGAGCCTGTGATACTTATGTACATGGGAGGAGTCTGTGATACTTATGTACATGGGAGGAGTCTGTGATACTTATGTACATGGGAGGAGTCTGTGATATGTATGTACATGGGAGGAGCCTGTGATACTGATATACATGGGAGGAGCCTGTGATACTTATGTACATGGGAGGAGTCTGTGATACTTATGTACATGGGAGGAGTCTGTGATACTTATGTACATGGGAGGAGTCTGTGATATGTATGTACATGGGAGGAGCCTGTGATACTGATGTACATGGGAGGAGCCTGTGATACTGATGTACATGGGAGGAGCCTGTGATACTGATGTACCTGGGAGGAGTCTGTGATACTTATGTACATGGGATTTTTTTCCTTTTTTATTTTTAACCACTTAAGGACCGGGCCTATTTTTCAGACTTATTATATTATATATTATATTATATTATTATATGTAGTTATTTACAAGTTTTTTTTTTTTTTTTTTGCTGGAAAATTACTTAGAACCCCCAAACATTATATATATTTTTTTTCTAACACGCTAGAGAATAAAATGGCGGTCGTTGCAATACTTTCTGTCACATCGTATTTGCGCAGCGGTCTTACAAGCAGTGTTAATTTTGGCAGCAAATTTCGATTTAGTTTTAGTCTTAGGACTAAAATGGCAATTTAGTTAGTCCATTTTAGTCTTCTGCAATTGTTTTAGTTTTAGTCGTATTTTTTTTTTTTTTAACAGAAAAGTTTTTATTTGCTCCAAAAGGAGAATATATAAAACATACAAACAAAAAATTGAAAACAAAGCTAACAAAATGCTGCTACACAATATGCTTACACATATATGGCGAATAATTCCATTTCAGTCTGTTATTAAGTCAACCTAACAGAAAGTTATGTATAGATCTTAATAAAAGAGTATCAATACATTCATGTATACCAAATCTAGTATGTAACGCAATATCAAGTGTCTAATGAAAGGTCATAGTCTATACGACAGGTAGACATGTGGTAAGGCTGATCATTTTTTAGTTTATTTATTACATTATGCTTCTGAGGGGGGGGGGGGGGGGGGGCGCAGACAGAGAGGAAAGAAAAAAAAAAAAAAGGGGGGGGGTTGGCAAGGGGGAAAAAAAGGGGGGGGGGGGACGGGAGAGGATATAGCGGATATAGAATATTTCACACATCAATATCTCACATTAATCTTACTGGTGAGACCAGGCTCCCCAGACCTTAAAGAACTTTTTGGGACATTTGCGGTTAATATAAGTACGTTTGTAAAGTGGTAGTGCAGCATTCATTAAAGCTTTCCATTGAGCGACCGTAGGAGGGTCAGGTTGCTTCCATTTAAGCAATATGGTTTTCCTAGCATAAAACGAGGCATAGAATACAAACAATCTTTTATGGGTATTAGGTATAAGGTTATCGCACACTCCCAAAAGTAAAACAATCGGGTTCAATTGTATATGCAAGTTACCCACCAAATTAATCACATTTACCACCTCTAGCCAAAACTGCTGTATATTAGGGTACGACCAGACTACATGTATAAAGGTACCTAGTTCTCCCCCACACTTCGGGCATCTATCTGACAATGCCGGGTATATTTTAGATAATCTCTGTGGCGTGTAGTACGCCCTGTGTAGAAACTTGAGCTAAATATAGCGACCTCTCGCCGAAACCATGAGGGGAATGTACTGCTGTATTCCTTCCTCCCAATCGTCAGCTGCCAGGGCAGGCAGGTCCTCTCTCCATTTGTCAAAAAGCTTGTTTCCCCCAGAGGGTTCCTCACTAAATATTCG
The DNA here is from genome assembly GCA_037952925.1 of Lithobates clamitans. NCBI lineage: Eukaryota > Metazoa > Chordata > Amphibia > Anura > Ranidae > Lithobates > Lithobates clamitans. Next base: position 1,389,169 of record JBBGZY010002175.1, on the reverse strand, counting down.
CAGATATAGGGAGGATAAAATTCGGTCCACATGTCTGGAAATCAAAAAAGACTCAACCCCATGTGAGTGTAGATTGATTCCTGACGGGAATTGGGCTCGCAGTGCATGACGCAGTTGCAAATATCTAAATAGCATTCGTGAGGGGAGTTGAAAATCATTTTTCAAAGTGTCATAGGGAAGAATCCCTCCCCCTGACATTACCTGTTTCAGTATTTTAATTCCATACCCCGCCCATACGGCTGGATCTGGAACTGTTTGAAGATGTTTCAGTTTGGGATTACCCCATAGTGGCGTATATGGGGATAGAGTATTTGAATCAGTAAGTTTCTTAGACATCTGTTCCCAAACTCTAATGCCCCGTACACACGGTCGGATTTTCCGATGGAAAATGTCCGATCGGAGCGTGTTGTCGGAAATTCCGACCGTGTGTGGGCTCCATCGGACATTTTCCATCGGATTTTCCGACACACAAAGTTGGAGAGCAGGAGATATAATTTTCCGACAACAAAATCCGTTGTCGGAAATTCCGATCGTGTGTACACAAAGCCGACGGACAAAGTGCCACGCATGCTCAGAATAAATAAAGAGATGAAAGCTATTGGCCACTGCCCCGTTTATAGTCCCGACGTACGTGTTTTACGTCACCGCGTTCAGAACGATCGGATTTTCCGACAACTTTGTGTGACCGTGTGTATGCAAGACAAGTTTGAGCCAACATCCGTCAGAAAAAATCCTAGGATTTTGTTGTCGGAATGTCCGAACAAAGTCCGACCGTGTGTACGGGGCATTACTGTCGTGTACATTGAGGACATCATGTCTGGATGTGCTTTGGGGCCCCTAAAGACCAAGTTGCTCATTGCCGAGTAGGATCCCAATATAACTGCCTCCAAGTTTACTGCTGGATTGGATTTCGGCTGGGAAAACCACCAACGAACAGTCACAACAACTGCCGCCCAGTAATATCTCTTAAAGCAGGGAAGTGCCAGACCTCCCAACGATAGGGGGAGTTGCAAGGTGGTTCGGGCGACTCTAGGGGTTTGCCCACCCCAAATAAACGTGTGAACTAACTGATCCAGCTTGTTAAAGAAAGAGTTAGGGATGGGAACCGGGGTGTTACGAAAAACATAAAGAAACTTGGGAAGGAACGTCATCTTAAGCAGGTTAATCCTTCCTACTGGTGAGAGGGGGAGAGACCTCCAAGCATGACATCTGATGGTTAGTTGTTGCAAGATCAGGTAGACATTATCCACTAGATATTGAGATGGATCGCGCTGTATTTCGATCCCCAAGTACCTGAACCTAGACACCATGTCCAGTGGTATCTTCGGGTCAACAGGAGTTGGGGTGCGAGACAGCGAAAATAGGGTTGATTTAGTCCAGTTGATCCGAATGCCTGAGAAGGATCCATAGCTGTTGATAAGTTCCAGTGCTGCCTCCAATGAAGCAGACGCATCAGGTAGATACAGCAGTGCATCATCAGCGTATAATGAAAGTTTCTCAGTCAATGGGCCAACCGTTATGCCTTTGGTCGTATGGGATGCTCTAAGTAGGATAGCCAGGGGTTCAATGGCCAGGGCGAACAGCCCCGGGGATAGAGGACACCCCTGTCTAGTCCCCCTAGCTAGGGAGAAGGGGGTGGAAAGTACTCCATTTGTTCGGATTCTCGCAGTAGGACTATTATAAAGGAGTTTCACCCAAGATATGAATTTGGGGCCGAAGTTAAACCTTTCAAGGACCTGCCATAAGAACTCCCACTCAACCGAGTCGAAGGCCTTCTCGGCATCTAAAGAGGCCACCACACCTGGGAGATCTTTCTTCCCCGCAAAAGATATGTTTGTATATAAGCGACGTAAATTGATATCGGTACCTTTACCTGGCATGAATCCCGTTTGATCGCCATGAACTATAGAAAGGATGACCGAGTTAAGCCTAGTTGAGAGTATTTTAGTGGTTATCTTGGCATTTAAAAGCGAGATGGGACGGTACGAGGCACACGACGTAGGGTCTTTGTTAGGTTTGGCTATTACTACAATAACTGCCTCCGACATAGAGGGAGGCAGGCAACCCTCCCTTAACATCTTTAGGAGTAGGTCATGGAATTTAGGGACAATAAGATCGCTATTTGCTTTAGAGAACTCCGCTGGTAGGCCATCAGGGCCCGGAGTTTTTGCTGACTGGAGTTCCCTTACCGCTATTTGAACCTCCTTAAGAGTAATCGGGGCATCTAATGTATTGTGGGCCTCGTTCGTGAGTTGTGGGAATTCTATTTGGTTCAGAAAATTATGAAGGTTTTCACTAGTAAAATTGACATTAGAGGTATAGAGCTGTTTATAATACTTAGCGAATTGATCATTTATGACTATAGGGTCAGAGCAGAGCTCTCCCTTATCATCCTTTATGTGGGCAATGTGTGACTGGGAGGAGCGCTCCTTAGCTAACCATGCTAATAGTTACTTGTTCAGTCGCAGAGAATTTTTGAGCAGGGAGAGAAGACGGGTAGACTGTTTCTTCTGTTTCTTGGTGGTCTCAACCCTCAGCAGGGAGATTTCCCTATGGAGAGATTACAGAGCATCATATGAGGGGATATGATTTCAATTTACAAATACTGTACTGGTGACCCCACAATAGGGATAAAACTTTTTCACAGAAGAAAGTTTAATAAGACTCATGGCCACTCATTACAATTAGAAGAAAAGAGGTTTAACCTTAAACTACGTAGAGGGTTCTTTACTGTAAGAGCGGCAAGGATGTGGAATTCCCTTCCACAGGCGGTGGTCTCAGCGGGGAGCATTGATAGCTTCAAGAAACTATTAGATAATCACCTGAATGACCGCAATATACAGGGATATGTAATGTAATACTGACACATAATCACACACATGGGTTGGACTTGATGGACTTGTGTCTTTTTTCAACCTCGCCTACTATGTAACTATGTAACTATGTCAGTATATCTTTAGTATGCACGTATCTGTCTTCTAATAGGAGAGCCCTTTTTTCCGCCTCTTCTAATGCCAGTCTGGTCTCCTTTCTGACCCTCCCAATTGCAGTCTGATATTGACCTCTGGTATATGCTTCAAAGGCATCCCACAGTGTCGGTGGGGGAACCGTGCCTTCATTAATTGCCCAGTAGACTCCCAACTCTCCCTCCACCAGGGGGGCCACCCTCTCATCCGTAATCCACAGGCCCGAGAGCCTCCACAGTGCGGCACCAGCCGGGGAATCCGTCTTTAGTCTAAGGAGGAGAGGTGCATGATCTGAAATGGATCTCAACCTCCTGTATCCGGGAGAGCAGGGAGTCCGTGGCATACACCAGATCTATTCTGGAGAAAGAGGCATACGTAGCTGAATGACATGTATATTGTTTCTTGTCTGGGTGCAGTTTTAGTCGTATTTAGTCGACTAAATCTCCAGGACATTTTAGTCGACTAAAATGTCCTACATTTTAGTCAACTAAAATCTCCAGTACATTTTAGTCAACTAAAATAATTTTAGTCGACTAAAACTCATTTTAGTCATCTAAAATCTAATGGGCAGAGTTAAATTGTAATGCATTATTTAAGCATTTCTCTACAATTTCCAAACTCATTATATACTGCTGGAGTGAAAAACCGAATACGTTATTATTTATGGTATTGAGGTATGAACATGCACTACAGACCAGTGTTAATTTTGACGTCAAATTTTAATTTAGTTTTAGTCTTAATCTTTTGACTAAAATGCCATTTTAGTTTTAGTCATATTTTAGTAAACTCAATTGTTTTAGTCATATTTTATTCGACTAAAATGGTATTAAGTTAGTCGACTAAAATGTTTTAGTCGACTAAATTAACACTGCTTACAAGCGCACTTTTTTTGAAAAGAATACACTTTTTTGAATTAAAAAATAAGACAACATTAAAGTTAGCCCAATTGTTTTTATATTGTGAAAGATAATGCTACGGCGAGTAAATTCATACCAAACATGTCAGGCTTCAAAATTGCGCCCACTCGTGGAATGGCGACAAACTTTTACCCTTAAAAATCTCCAAAGGCGATGTTTAAGAATTTCTACAGGTTACCAGTTCTGAGTAACAGAGGAGGTCTAGGGCTAGAATTATTGCTCTCGCTCTAACGATCGCAGCGATACCTCACATGTGTGGTTTGAACACAGTTTTCATATGCCGGCGCTGCTCACTAATACGTTCGCTTCTGCACGCGAGCTCGGCGGCAGGGGGGGCGCTTTAAATTTATCATTTTTACTTTTTTTTATTTGTTTTACTTTTTTTTTTTAATTTGACACTGTCCTTTTAAAAAAAATGTTTTGGGTCACTTTTATTCCTATTACAAGGAATGTAAACATCCCTTGTAATAGGAAAAAAAACATGACAGGTCCTCTTAAATATGAGATCTGGGGTCAAAAAGACCTCAGATCTCATACTGGTGCTGCGTACACACGAGCGGGTTTTCCGTCAGAAAAATCTTGGATGGTTTTTCTGACGGAATTCCGCTCAAGCTCGGCTTGCATACACACGGTCACACAAAAGTTCGAATGTCAAGAACGCGGTGACGTACAAGACTACGACGAGCCGAGAAAATGAAGTTCAATGCTTCTGAGCATGCGTCGGATTGTTTCCGAGCATGCGTAGGAATTTTGCGCGTCGGAATGTGTACAGATGATCGGAATTTCCGATCGTAACTTTTTCCGACCGATAAATTAAGAACCTGCTCCAAATCTTTTGCTGGCTTGAATTCGGCCAGCAGAAGTCAGATGGAGCATACACACGGTCGCATTTTCCGACCAAACGCTCTCATCGGTCTTTTGCTGGCCGAATTTCTGATCGTGTGCGCGGGGCATTACACTAAAATGCAATAAAAAAAAAAAAAAAAAGAAATGTTACTTGAAAAAATAAAATGTTAAAAAATTTCCCCTTTAAGAGTATTGGGTAGAAGTGACGTTTGACATCGCTACCGCCCTCCAATGCTATGGAGCTGAGCGGGGGGGCCATCTTCCCCTCACTCCGCATCCAGGCAGTGAGGGGACAGGAACTGATTGGCTCCGCCGCTACCGACGGCTCCGGTAAGCGGCGGAGACGACAGAAGCATGGCAGGAAGAGGGGGGGGCCCTCTCCCGCCACTGATAAAAGTGATCTTGCGGCGAATCCGCCGACGTGACCACTTTTATCTCAAAGAGGACAGCCCGCTGTTTTTAAAAATACCGGGGTTATGGCAGCTAGCGGCTGCCATAACATCACTATTTAACGTCAAAGTGAGGGCGACTGGTCTCACGTTGTCATTATGGGGGATTGTTTGTAGAATTTTGAGGAAAATAATAAATTGAGTCCATTTTGGAATAAGGCTGTAACATAACAAAACGTTATGACACGGATCTATGCCTTCTCCTAGTACAAGCACCTCCCCCACAGTAGGAAAACACCAGCTAGGCACACAGGTAACCCTTTGATCGCCTCTGCTGTTAACCCTTTACCTGCCAGTGTCATTAGTACAGTGACAGTGCATATTTTTTTTAGCACTGATCACTGTATTGGTGTCACTGGTCCCCAAAAAGTGTCAAAAGTGTCACTTAGTATCTGATTTGTCTGCCGCAATGTCGCAGTCACGCAGTCACGCAGATCAGCGCCATTACTAGTAAAAAAAAAAAAATCCCATATTTGTAGACGTTATAACTTTTGTGAACCAAAATCAATATACACTTATTGGGTTTTTTTTTACCAAAAATAGATAGCAGAATACATATTAACCTAAATTGATAAAGACATTTAATATTTTAATTTTTTTTTATTGGATGTTTTATAGCAAAAAGTGAAAAATATTTTTTTTTTTTCTAATTTTTTTGTTTTGTTTATAGGTGATCAAATACCACCAAAAGAAAGTTCTATTTGTGGGGGAAAAAAGGACATCAATTTTATTTGGCTACAACGTCGCAGGACCGCGCAATTGTCAGTTAAAGTCAACTAAAGCCACAAAAAATGACCTGGTCATGAAGGAGGGGTAAAACCTTCCAGAGCTGAAGAGGTTAAACCCTAATGGTGGTGATAATCACATAATCTGATTGATCTGCTTCAATAGGAATAATCGATCTATAGATGACAACCCATTCAGTCAATATGATACATCTGGGGAAGTGGATTTCAATGGAATGGATACGATCATAATGGATAACAAATGCATTTCTGTTTCCATGGTGTAATCCCATAATCTGATTGGTCACAATAGTAGAGTGGGAGTGGTTTAGATCCCTCTGACAAGTCTTTATCACTGTCTGGGGTCCCCATAGTGGAGATTTAGCCCTCACTTCCTCCGGGGTCAAAGAGGCAGGAAGTGAGCAGAATCTCTCCCATAGCAATAAATAAGGGGAAAAGGAGCATCTACTCTACACACAGCGGCCATCTTGGATTGCAGAGTCTCTTTCTAGGGATAAATGTTTTTGGGGACCACTAGGATTCCCCCAAATGGTTACAAGGGAACCCATACTGAAAGAAATATGTAGGCTGCCATTGCTGATCACCTTCTGAAAATGCTATACTCCTAGCTGGCTCTGGCTTCCATGCTTTCTGCATCACTGCATGTTTATTTAGAACTTCTTCCCAATCAGTGATGGAGGACAGACAGAAAGCAATGGATCAGACTGACAGCCAGGCAACGAGTAGATTCAGTCTCTCTGTATTCTCCCATAATAAATAATCCAGAGGCTTTACAAGACACCCCCCCCCCCCACTACCCTCATAGCAAATACTCTCATTTCTTCACTCAAGCTCTGGTTGCTATTGGTTACATGTATGTATACTTGTTCTAGAGAACACAGGGCCCTATATGAGATGTCAGCTAAAAAGGTAAACAACCTTGTTGTCATAGTAACCATTTTGTTTACAAAGCTAAGCTGTAAAAAAAAAAAAAAAAAAAAAATTCTCCCGCTGTCTATTTTACAGCTCAGATGTGTAAACAAATCATATGCTGTGGCAACAGGGTTGTTTAGATATAAAAAAACCAAAAAAAAACCCCATAAGGGCCCTCCATGAGAGATCAGCTAGAAAGGTAAACAACACTGTTGCCATAGCAACCAGTTTGTTTACTTGTTTACAAACCTAAAAAGGTTTGTCAGCTAAAAGGTAAGCAAGCTTATTGTCATAGCAACCAGAACCATAGCAGCCGGGAGGTACATTGGCCCTAGTATGTGTATGAATGTGAGTTAGGGAGATTAGATTGTAAGCTCCTCGGGGGCGGGGACTGGTGTGACTGTACAATATACAGGATGGAAATATATGACTGTCTCCTGTACTGACCAATCATTATCACATGGCCTACCTGTTGGGTTGGCTCTGCAGACTCGTCTTCTCCATTGCCGATACCTGCAGGTTTCCTGCCAATCCCCCCGGACAGGTTTGTTGGTGGCGGGGGGTCCTCTGGGCTTGTACGGCCCTCTGTGGAGACACCAATTACACAGCGAGACCCTTTATCTCCATAACAACAGTGAGACCCCCCATAACCCAGAAATTGTAGGGAGCCCCCTCTAAGAAAATGTGCCCCCCCATTTTCCTTCCTTCTTCTGCAGCTTTGGGAAGGTTTGTGGTTTGCCAGGACTCCTCTTAGGAAGGACATTAATCAGAGCCATAGACATTCCCTGTCTGCTCTCTTTCACAGCACATTTTACAGCTCTTCATACTCTGGAGTAAAGGAGAGAAAGAACTTTCCTCCCCCGGAAGGTGCCTGACGACAACACAATATTTGAAAATCTCTGTGGCCCCTCGTCTAGAGACAGGGGGGCAATCTCACTACTTTATAACTACCTGGGTGATCTCGGCCTTCCAGAAAAGTCCGCAGCCATGCTCGGCTGGGAGGTAGAGACCGGTCAGGTAGCCTCCTCGGAGGAGCGGGGTGACAGGATCATCAATATGCATAAATGCGTAAAATCAATAGCGGTAAAGGAAACAGTGGTGAAATTACATATAAGATGGTACTACACACCTTCCAAACTTCACACATTTTCCCCACTGTTTCGGAAAACTGCTTCAGAGGGTGCCCTGATAGGGGGACTCATTTACATATACATATGATGTCTTACATTTAAGACTAAAAAAGGGACTGAGGACAGGATGGAGGTGCAGATGCTACACCAATCACCCTACAGTGCAGCCAGAGCCCTGTTGGGGGGCTTTGTGAGATATCAGGGGTCTTAATAGACCCCTGAAATCTCCCCTTGAGACAGAGAAAGAGACAGAGGATAGAGATTCCCCAGTTCCTTCTTTTGCAGCCTCGGCTGCACTGAAAATGAATGGAGAGAAGCATAGGCGTGCGCAGGGGGTGTGCCCAACAGGGCTCTGGCTGCACTGTAGGGTGATTGGTGTAGCATCTGCACCTCCATCCTGTCCTCAGTCCCTTTTTTAGTCTTAAATGTAAGACATCAGGGATCTGTGTAGAATATTGATATTTCACTAAAGCCCCCCAAAGGGGTCGTTAAAAAAAAGGTTAAAAAAGAAATAAATAAAAATGTAAAAAAAAACCTAAATTTCAATAAAATAAAAATAAAAAAAGGACTCACTCACATGTGCTTTGCACTTGTCACTACCTGTGCTCTGTGTTTGAGCTTTGGGGTGCACACCCTAATGCAATAGGCTGCGCACACCTATGGAGAGAAGACAGCGGCTCCTCTCCATTCGTAAACTGAGACATCGTAATCACAGGAGATTACAATGTTTCAGTTATGTGAATGGACAGAGTCAGTGATCACTGACTCTGTTCATACATCAAAGGAAGGAGGATGACATGGAGAGGGACAGCAGAACGGAGGGGGACACAGAGGAAAACTGGAGGGGGACAGCAGCAGAAAGGAGGGGGACAGCAGCAGAAAGGTGGGGGACACGGAGGAAAATTGGAGGGCGACAGCAGCAGAACGGCGGGGGACTGCAGCAGAACGGTGGGGGACACAGAGGAAGAAAGGAGGGGGACAGCAGAACAGAAGGGGCATGGAGGAAGAAAGGAGTGGGACAGCAGAACGGTGGGGGACATGGAGGAAGAAAGGAGTGGGACAGCAGAATGATGGGGGACACGGAGGAAGAAAGGAGTGGGACAGCAGAATGGAGGGGGCATGGAGGAAGAAAGGAGTGGGACAGCAGAACGGAGGGGGCATGGAGGGGGACTGGAGGAGGATGCGGTGACAGTCAGCGGTGATCGTGTGTGGGGGAGCTACAAGCACCGTTCACCGCTGTATAGATTTCACTAAAGCAGCTAAAAGGGGGGGGAGGGGGGAAGAAGCTTGTAATTCCCCCACTCACCCATCACCGCTGACTTTCCAGGTATCGGGTGAAGTATCAGGAGCATTTGCCCGAGTACAAGTACTCAGGCAAATGCTTGGTATCGGTGCCGATACTGATACTAGTATCGGTATCGGGACAACCCTAGTTGAAACCCCTGTCAGGTTTTTGTTTTCCGTGTCCCATTGGGGAGATTTACCTTCACTTCCTGTCCCATAGCCAAAACAGGAAGTGAGATAAAATCTCTGCAAATTAAGGAAATCTCTTGGGGGCTCCCAGGTCACCAGAACCAGTGTCCCCATTGGACCATTTCCGCTCTGCTACTGTTCAGGGGACAACCCAAAATGTATGATTTTCTTTTACTTTCACTTTTGATGTCAGTAAACAGGAAAAATAGAGAGAGTGACTCTTCCTGAGGGGGTAACAGACAGCAATAAAAACTGACAGGTGTTCAAATCCATCTCCACTCTATCTAAAAAGAAAAGGTTTGCCTTTAGTAATATTTGAAATATCCTTCCAGCTTAATATTTGATGGAGAAATTTAATATGTATTATTTTAAAGTTCATCTCAGCTTCTACCTTAAAAAAAAAAAAAAAAAGTGGTGTAAAAAAATCAATTGAAATGCATTAGCAAGGTATTTACAGAAGTTGTTGGCCTCAACTCAAACCAGAGCTCTGAAAAGCAGAGTAGAATGAAGTGTCGCTGTCGGTGGTGCTGAAATGAGCTACATTCCTAATTCACAGAACACGTGAAAGAAAACCGTTTTATTAATTTACTAATATTGAGGGTATTTTTGGAGCATTTTACAGTGCACATTGATCCATATTTATCAGACGCAGATCAGTTTGGATACGTGTCAGTCAATCATAGATTACGTTTTTGGATTGTAAAAGAAAACAGAAGCATCTAGATAATGGGTCTCCAAACTTTCTAAACAAAGGGCCAGTTTACTGTCCTTCAGACTTTAGGAGGGCCGGACTGTGTACAGTGGGAGTAAAAAAGGTTCCGACATCAGTGGGAAAAATAATACTACATTGTTTATTTCAGTGAGAGTAATTGGTGTAGCTGGGAGGAATTGTGCCCCATTACTGATGTTATTGAGCCCCATCGTTGGTGTCATTGACAGGAATTGTACTCCATCACTGATGTTATTGGTCCCCATCCTTGGTGTCATTGAGAGGAATTGTGCCCCATCACTGATATTATTGGGCCCCGTCCTTGGTGTCACAGAGAGGAATTTTGCCCCATCACGGATGCTATTGGGCCCCATCGTTGGTGTCATTGAGAGGAATTGTGCTCCATCACTGATGTTATTGGTCCCCATCATTGGTGTCATGGAGAGGAATTGTGCCCCATCGCTGATGTTATTGGGGCCATTGTTGGTGTCATTGAGAGGAATTGTGCCCCATCGCTGATGTTATTGTGCCCCATTACTGATGTTATTGGGCCCCATCGTTGGTGTCATTGAGAGGAATTGTGCCCCATCACTGATGTTATTGGGCCCCATAACTGATGTTATTGGGTCCCATTGTTGGTATCATTGGGAAGAATTGTTCCCCATTGTTGGTGTCAGTGGGAGAGAATTTGCCCCATCGTTGGTGTCATTGGGCGGAAATGTGCCCTCTTCATTGGTGTGAATGGAGGGAATTGCCCCTATTGTTGGTATTAGTGGATGAAATAGTGCCAATGGCCAGATAAAAGCAAGCAAGGGGCCGCAACTGGCCATGGGGCCGCAGTTTGGAGACCACTGATCTAGATGAAATACACCCATAAAAAAGACACAAAATTCAGGGGGACTGTTACTTTGCTGATGTGTAGGTGTGATAGCACTGGACTAATAGAAATAAGGAAATGATATTGATGAATATGACATAAAATTCAGTCCTTGTTCAAAAGGGGCTGATGTGCCATGAAGGTGCAGTGTAGGTGGACCTTGTTCTAGTATCGGACTGCCGCCTCTCTAAAAACCTCTAGGACAACATTTCTCAACCTTTTCAGCACAGAATAAATGTCCCATCTCAAGGAACCCCTGCTAGAAATGACTATATCTACAACTCATGATACATTAGTGTGATAGTCGGTGGGAAGACCATTTTTTACACTTGTGGTCATTGTGAAGAATTATCCCCCTAGATACTTATAATAGATATCCCCCAGATAGCTAAAAAAATCAAGGGGGCAGTGGGAACTTATCTGAAAGGCAGAAACTGCTCATTGCTCAAGGAACCCCCCACCCCCACCCCATTGCTCCAGCAGTAGGAGTACTTGTGAAAATACTCAGTATCGACACCGATACCAGTATCTGTTATGGTGCAGCCATGGTTATAATCACAGCTCAAAATGATGCCTCACTAAAAATGCATGGCACTTCTTGGATTAAAAACAATATAATATGTTTTTTTTCCTTTAGTCTAAACTCTGTTGGCATCTATTTCAGGTGGAGTCTGCATTCAGCCAATCCTGCAACAATAATTGCTGACGTCACTGCCATGATTATAACATTACAAGGCTTGGATATCATTGGTTGTTTCCTGGTAAACTTTGATGGCTATTCCATGGACTGCCAACCGGTGTCAGATTGGAGCACAGACAGATCAGCCGTGCCCAAATCCGCAGCTGCCATACCAGCCTGAGAGTGAGGAGCTCATATTTCATTCATAGACTTGGCCTCGGCAGCAAGATTTCATCAAGTCTAGTTTAATTAGATGAATAAATTGACTTTGACTGTGAAAACACTGAAATGAGTAAATATTCCAACCAAAAAATTTTAAAGTGCCGATGAGCTTATTTAGCAGCTTATTTATTGGAGCTTCTGGAAATATCTATCTATCCATCTATCTATCTATCTATCTATCTATCTATCTATCTATCTATCTATCTATCTATCTATCTATCTATCTATCTATCTATCTACCAATTTCTGGAAATATCTGTCTATCTATCTATTATTCATTTTCTGTCTATTTGCCAATGGGCTCATCTAACAGCTCTTTTACTAGAATTCCTGGAAATCTATCTATCTATTTAGCTAGCTAGCTATCTGTATCGCTTACCCCCGGAGGGGCTGCTGGATATAACTCAGGTCTCCCAATCCCTGTTTAGAGGCTGTCAGGCCCAGACACTAGTTCCAAGCACACCAACACAGGCTCAGTCTAGGGGATATCTTTTTGAAGTTGTATTTGCAGTACTTGAACAGGAGAGAGGGGTATGGATGCAGGATACTCCAAAATGCAAACAGGTCCAAAGGGACAGATACTTCAGCAGCAGCTTTAAAAAGTCCTGGTGGTAAGTGAGAAAGCAGCCAGCTTCTCTGAGACCCTATGAGAGCAGTCATAGTCTATGTAGCAACTCTGGGTATCTATCCTCAAGGCACAGGGACTCCGGTAGCTATAGGTGAAAGGTCCTAATCACAATGTCCAGAGGCAGCTGCACCCAGCTCCCCACAACAGTCATCAGTGAAAGTCAGCAAAGGTCAGCTTCTTCAAGCAAATGTCCTTTTTAAATCCTTCAGGCACATACTGGGGTCTAGCAACAACAGTTCTTGAGTATTCTGGCTAACTTCCAGGGGCAGTAGCCCCAGGAGAAGACTAACCAAACAAGCCTTCCTAAACATTTATGTCCTCCCCAGCCACCTTCTGGGCGGCCCTTCTCAGGGATTAGCTGAGGTCAGAAAAATATTCATAACTTAGTGGTTGACCCTCTTATTCTATTTCTGGAAGCTTCTTCCAGAGGCAGACATGAGCAGTCAACCCCAGGCTTAGGGATAGACCTGGCCAGACCTGACAATAGATTGCTGCTTCATTGAGTACAGCAGAGCCAAAAACGAAATTTAGCCTGTCTGGGGCAGGGCGCTAAATTATCTATCTATCCATCTTGTATCTATCTATCGCTATCTACCTATGAATCAATATCTGTCTGACAATTAACAAATCTAGTGGTTCATTTACTGGAATTTCTGAAAATATCTGTCTATGAATCAATGTCTATCTATCTATCTATGAGATATGGCTCATTTACAGGAGTTTCTGAAGATATTTGTCTATAAATCAATATCTGCCTATCTATCTATTTATTAATCAATATCTATATATCTGCCAACGAACATGTCTTGTGGCCCATTAACTGTATTTCTGGAAATCGTTATATCCATCTTTCTGTATCTTTTTATCAATATACGGTATCTATCTATTTCTGAATCTATTAATATCTATTTATCAATATCTGTTTGCAAATTAGCATATCTGGTGGCTCATTTACTTTTTGAAAATATTTATATCTTTCTCTATCTCTTTATCATTCTATCGCTATCTATTTCTCAATCTATTATTATCTATCAATCTATCGATGCAATGTGGCTCATTTACTGGAATTTCTGAAAATATCTGTCTATAAATAAATATCTATCTATCTATCTATCTATCTATCTATTTATCTATCTATCTATCTATCTATTAATCAATATCTATACATCTGCCAACTATAATCCGAGCATGTCTTGTGGCCCATTGACTGGATTTTTGGAAATATCAATATATCTCTATCTATTAATATCTATCAATATATATATATATATATATATTAATCTCTAGCAATATATCTCTATCTATTAATCTCTAGCAATATATTTCTATCTATTAATCTCTATCTATTAATCTCTATCAATATATCTCTTTATCTCTATCAATATATCTCTATCAATATATCTCTATCAATATATCTCCATCAATATATCAATATATCTCTATCAATATATCTCCATCAATATATCAATATATCTCTATCAATATATCTATATCAATATATCTCCATATCTCTATCAATATATCTATCTATCTATCTATCTATCTATCTATCTATCTATCTATCTATCTATCTATCTATCTATCTATCTATCTATCTATCTATCTATCTATTAATCAATATCTATATATCTGTCGAGGAGCATGTCTTGTGGCCCATTGACTGGATTTTTGGAAATAGTTTGGAAATATCAATATATCTCTATCTATTAATATCTATCAATATATTTCTATCTATTAATCTCTATCAATATATCTCTATCAATATATCAATATATCTCTATATCTCTATCAATATATCTTTATCAATATATCAATATATCTCTATCAATATATCAATATATCTCTATCAATATATCTCTATCATTATATCAATATATCTCTATCAATATATCTCCATCTATCTATCTATCTATCTATCTATCTATCTATCTATCTATCTATCTATCTATCTATCTATCTATCTATCTATCTATCTATCTATCTATCTATCTATCTATCTATCTATCTATCTATCTATCTATCTATCTATCTATCTATCTATCTATCTATCTATCTATCTATCTATCTATCTATCTATCTATCTATCTGCTGTGGCATGTGAGCACTAGATTAAATATTTTGCCTTACTTTTTCAGCTTTTAAAATTTTTCTTCCATTGTTGGTCCTAACTTTTTTGTAGGTCCCAGACATCAAGCCTACAAGTCCCCAATGGGAAAACCAGCTCTGGAAAGAGATATCTGTGTGGATTCTGCAAAGATTGCTTATATAAATTTACACATCAAACTGGAAATACAATCTCAAACCATCTTATCCAATTTAAACATAAACAGCTTAATTTTTTTGCTCAGATCTTTAATCTTCAAATATCAAACTGCACGCTCCATGCACAGGGGGATTCCAACGCTTACTTCTTTTTATCAATCATCTTTCTTATATCACGTTTCAACGAACCCACAAAAGAACCTCTAATGGCCCTTTAAACGATTTATCCCCAGTCCCACGTACCTTACACGATCTGTTTAACCTCTTCCGCTTTATATTTCACTGTGTTGCATTTTATGAATTATAAAGTAGAAATTTAATGAAATTACAGGGAAAACTTGCATTAAAAAGTGCGGACTCGGCAGAAGAGTTTTTATTTAAATTTTAACAAACAATTAAAAAGCCGAGATATCGCAGTACACGGTCATTTTGTGTAGGATCAGTATTTTGTTCCATTGGTTTAATAATTTATTTTGTCCAACTTTTTAGCTGATCACGAGGAAAATATTACCTTAATTAGTTATATTTTTAAATAAAGGAAGTGCTGAAATTCAAAGTTCTGGTTCTAGTTTAACCTACAAAGTTTTGATACAAATTAACCACTTGCCAACTGCACTATAGCCGAACGAACAGCGTGGCCAGGCCAGTTCTGGGAAGGCATCATATGACGACCTCCCGTGATCGCGCCCGCTGCGGTGCGCACTATGATCGCAGTGTCTGCTGGACACAGCTGATCCCAGATTGAGGTAAAGAGCCAATCAGCAGCTCTTTACCACGTGATCAGCTGTGTCCAATCACAGCAGATCATGATGTAAACAGAAGGCGGGTATCGACATTCCTTTCCCCATGCTGACAGCATGAGGAGAGGAGAAGAGAGCTGATAACTGGCTTGTGTAAAAAGGACATCTACACTGATCAGTGTCCTGATTATCAGTGCAGTCCCAACAATGCCTGCCAGTGCTGCCAATCTGTGCCCACTAGTGCTGCCAATGTGTGCCCACCAGTGCTGCCAATCAAGGCCCATCAGTGCTGCCAATGTGTGCCCACCAGTGCTGCCAATCAGGGCCCATCAGTGCTGCCAATCAGGGCCCATCAGTGCCTCCTCTCTAGTGTCACTCATCAGTGCCTCCTCTCTAGTGTCACCCATCAGTGCCTCCTCTCTAGTGTCACCCATCAGTGCCTCCTCTCTAGTGTCACCCATCAATGCCTCCTCTCTAGTGTCACCCATCAGTGCCACCGACCAGTGCCCACCTATCAGTACCGCCGACCAGTGCCCCCTATCAGTGCCGTCGACCAGTACCCATCAGTGCCGCCGACCAGTGCCCATCAGTGCCACCCATCAGTGCTGCCTCATCGGTGCCTCCTCATCAGCTCCCACCAGTTCCACCTTGTCAGTGCCCATCAGTGCAGCCTATAAGTGCCCATCAATGACTATCAGTGCCCCCTCATCAATGCCGTCTCATCAGTGCACATCAGTGAAGGAGAAAATGTACCTGTTTGCAAAATATTATAAACTATGAAAAGGTTTTTCTTTTTTTTTCAAACTTATCAGCCTTTTTTCGTTTATTTAGCAAAAAATAAAAAGCCAGTGGTGATTAAATACCACCAAAAGAAAGCTCTTTTTGTCTGAAAAAATTATAACTATTTGTTTGGGTACAGAGTTGCATGACCGTGCAATTGTCATTCAAAGTTCCATAGTGCTGAAAACTGAAAATTGGCCTGGGCAGGAAGGGGGTGAAAATGCCTGGTAGGCAAGTGGTTAAAACAAAAAGGTTTAGGAGTAGTTTCTCTGAAGTTCTCAACTTTATAAAAAAAATAAAAACATATACATACTACTAATCAGTAGTTTTATGCATTCACATATGATTGCATCTATAGTAGTGAAGACATTTTTTAGCTTCTCCAAACCACTTCTTCAGATGGATGTTAGAAAGATACCTCAACAATTATATCAACACCCCAAGACAATTTACTCATTACTTACTTATTTGAGGTATTTTCTGCTTGAAGCTCTAAAACGCTTAACAAGCCAAACCCCATTCATTTCAATGGCCCCAAAAAGTTAATTTTCATCTTCTTTTTGGCAGATTGGAGGCAGATTGGGTCCCATAGACTTCAACGGGATTGCCTGAAAATGTGCAACATGGGTGTTTTATGAGTGTTTGGTCATGTTTTTTCTGCTCAAAACAGCAGATCCCCCCCCCTAATCTCCTCCCCACCTCTTCTCCCCCTAGTGCTTTCTATTGGCTAATCAAAAATGCCTGAAGCTGTAAAATGCTTGTAATAAGCTTCTAAAGTGCTTGTAATACACTTCTAAAAAAAAAAGGTATTTTAAGTACACTGTGTATGGGCGCCGGACACAGTCCACTATGGGCAGTGTGAAAAAGCAACAAAGGGGTGCCCCAGGGAATTTATGGGTTAGGGGTATAGTCAGATACAAGAGTGTAGAGCGTAGATACTACATACGCTCTACACTTTTGTATCTGACTATACTCCTAGCACAAAAAATCCCTGGGGCACCCCTTTGTTGCTATTTTCCTCGACTATTGGGATGTGGCTTGGGTTCAGTTTCCATAACCTTTAGGTAGTCTCCAACCAAACATTTTGCTTATGGGCAGCGTGATGTCTTTGCAATTACGTGATTGCAGGTGAGACACTTAATTTGCCTGGTTTTCTTAGTGCTTGTGGCGCAAAGCAAAGCACCGCAACACTCTCTAATTGGTCATTCTGCCTGTTGTGTGGTTTTCCTATTGGCACCACCGTAGGACATGGAAGGTGCTTTCCTCGGAGCCACGGCGTCACTTCTGATTTCCCACTGGCACAGAGAAACCGGACATGGCGGCTCTATGGATGGAACACATGGCCCGAGTGGTGCTATCTTTTATCTCTCGGCCAGATTTGTAGGTTCTGAGAGAGTGCTGGGCTGTATACCCTATCTGTGATGCTGGACTGTATACCTTATCTGTGATGCTGGGCTGTATACTTCTGACACTATGGGTCGAATACAGGGAAAGGATTGGGTGGGGCTTATGGGACATGGGAGGACATGGGAGGGGTCAAAAAGGAAGGACGGGGTCTGGCGCCCCCCATCCTAAAACTTCTCCAGCCGCCACTGTTGGTACTGAATAAAGTGTCATGGAGAAGCTTAAAAATACCTTCAACATTACAGAACAAGACAAAACATCCAGCGGGTGCCACAATCTAAGTGAAGATTTATTTTTAACAATGAAAAGTTAAAATTGCACTCACATTTATAAAATCATAAAAGCATTACTAGTCCTCTGGTATCTGCAGAGCTTGGCAGGGCAACCACCGTGTAGAGCAGAATGACGCCTAGAAGCAGCTAAGCTGTATATGCAGAGCAAGCAAACGAAGCGTGGCTGGAGATTGTAGAGCCGGAGCAGGAAGTGGTGATAACCGGTACCTTTGGCAGGAGCCAGTGTGGAGGGCACGGTCAGCTTTGATCCAAGAGCAGAGCTGGAGATACATGAGTATGACAGGATAGGAAAGGGGCATGGCATGTTATGGTTACGCAGTTTAGGGACATGCCACTTTATTAGACATGGATAAGGGATTGGATGGGATGCTTATGGAAGAAGGGAGGGGGGGCTGGGCAAGCTGTATGCAAATTACTGACCAATAGGGAGAGGGGGAGACCTGTATGAATGGCATCTAGGTCTCCTGCTACACCCTAGAAATGAATGACAGTATGGAAACAGAAAAATAGAGCGGACATCACAAACATTGACTAGACTAAATCGGGCAGAAACAGAAGAATAAAGGGACAAAGGAACATAAGAATAATATGATTGCATCTATAGTAGCAAAGACATTTTTTTAGCTTCTCCAAACCACTTCTGTTAGAAAGATACCCCAACATTTATATCCTACACCCTAAGACAACTTACTCCAATTAACATAGCACTCTTAGATTGCTGTAAGGTATCTTAAAGTGTCAATATAATGCTGGGGGTCCTTCCTGGTACTCATTGGAATTGAAGAGGAGGTTTGGAGAAGCTACAAAATGTCTTTACCTTACAGAACAAGTCCGGTTGACATTCATTGGAACTGAAGAAGTGGCTTGGAGGAGCTACAAAACTTCTTCAACTATACAGAATAGGTCCAGCAGTTGAATGTGACTAACTAGTACTACGTAGACCAGGGATGGGCTAACTTCATTCCTCCATCTTTCGGGGTACTACAAGTCTCATGCCTCTGCCTCTTGGGGTCATGCTTGTGGCTGTCAGTCTTGCAATGCCTCATAGGACATTTAGTTCCACAACAGCTGAAGAGCTACAGTATGCCCCTGACCAGGACAAAGGTGAACCTTCAGTTTTAATGAGAATCAGGAATATAACCCAACATTCTATCCACACCCTAGCACACCTTACTCCAATCACCTTGTAAGGTGTCTTAAGATGGGGAAATTATGTTGGGCTATCCTCCTGATACTCATTGGGATTGAAAAATTGGCTTGGATAAGCTTTGAAAGGTCTTTAACATTATAATACAAGCCAGTTGAATGTAATTAACTACTACTATCTATGCCAGGGGTCTCCAAACTTTTTGAGCAAAGGTCCAGTTTACTGTCCTTCAGGCTTTAGGGGGGCCAGAATGTGGCGGGTGGGAGCAGAAAATGTCTTAGTGAAAGGAAACAATGCCCCATCATTGGTGTCAGTCACAGGAGTAATGTCCCAAGGGCCGGATAAAGGCAAGCAGAGGTCCTCATCCGGTGCCCAGGCCAAAGTTTGGAGACCCCTGGTCTATACCATTACCTGGAGAAAATAGAACCTTCTTTCAATGAGTGTCAGGAAGATACCCCAGCAATTTTTTCCACACCCTAAGACACCTTAATCCAATTACCATGGCATTTGTATGTTGCTATAAGGAATCCTAAGGTGTGGACATAATGCTGGGGGATCCTCCTGGCATTCATTTGAACTGAAGAAGAGGCTTAGAGAAGCTATAAAATGTCTTCAAAATTACAGAACATGCCCAGTTGACACTCATTGGAACTGAAGACGTGGTTTGGAGAAGCTGCAAAATGGTTTCAACATTACAGATCAAGTCCGACTGAATGTGACTAACTACTACTATCTATTCCATGGCCTGGATAAATGAGAGCCTTCAATTTCAATAAGTGTCAGGAAGATACCTCAGCATTTATATCCACACAATAAGCATGGCATTTATAGATTGGGGTAAGGTGTCTTAAGGTGAAGATATAATGCTGGATTATTTTTTTGATATTCATTGGAAGTGTGTGAAAAGTGGCTTGGATAAATTACGAAACTTTTTCAACTTTACAGAACAAGTCCACTGACTGTGGCTACCTCCTACCAGATATACCATGATGTGGATACATGAGAGCCTTAAGTTTCAATGAGTGTCAGGAAGATATACCAACATTTTGTCCGCACCTTAACACACCTTACTTCAGTCACTATTTAATGTGTACGATGAAGTAAAGTGTATTAAGGTGTGGATATAAATGCTGGGGTATCTTCCTGACACTCACTAAAATTGAAAAAGTGGCTTGCATAGCAGTACCACCTTAACAGCATCATGAGCCTGTGGGGAACGTAATGCACTGAGGCCCCTATCATCCTCCATCAGGTGTCCCCATCACAGTTCCCGCTTACATCATGTTCCCCTATCACAATGCCCATATACATCAGGTTCACCCATCACAGTGTCCATATACTGTATATCAGGTGTCCCCATAACAGTGTCCCCATCAGAATGCCCCCATACATCAGGTTCCCCCATCACAGTGCCCCCTTACATCAGGTTCCATCATCACAGTGTCCCCATACATCAGGTTCCAACATCACAGTGTCCCCATACATCAGGTTCATCCATCACAGTGTCCCCATACATCAGGTGTCCCCATACATCAAGTTCCCCCATCATAGAGCCCCCTTACCACAGGTGTCCCCATACATTAGGTTCCCCTATCACCATGGCCCCATACATCAGGTGCCCCTACCACAGTGTCCCCATACATCAGGTTCCCCCATCGCATTGCCCCCTTACCACAGGTGTCTCTATTACAGTGTCCCCATCACAGTGTCCTCATACATCAAGTTCCTCTATTACCATGGCCCCATACATCAGGTGCCCCTACCAGTGTCCCCATACATCAGGTTCCAACATCACAGTGTCCCCATACATCAGGTTCATCCATCACAGTGTCCCCATACATCAGGTGTCCCCATACATCAAGTTCCCCCATCATAGAGCCCCATTACCACAGGTGTCCCCATACATTAGGTTCCCCTATCACCATGGCCCCATACATCAGGTGCCCCTACCACAGTGTCCCCATACATCAGGTTCCCCCATCACATTGCACCCTTACCACAGGTGTCCCCTATCACAGTGTCCCCATCAGAGTGTCCCCTATACATCAGGTTCCCCCATCACAGTGTCTCCATACATAAGGTTCCCCCATCACAGTTCCCCCATACATCCGGTTCCCCCATCACAAAGTCTCCATACATCAGGTGTCCCAATACATCAGATGAAGATGTAGCAGTTGCAAAAACTCGTGACACAAAACACGCTTGGCTCATTTTCAAATTTGTTACATGAGCTTCTATAGTGTGTTTTTGGAATGGAGGGAGGCCCATTCCAATAAATGCTGCCACTCCAAAAACGTGCTAAAAAATGCTCAAAAAAACCCAAAAACATGATGTGGTAGCCTCACTCAAGTGTGAAGGGGGCCCTCTATCTTCTTGTATGACTTATTATGCCTTTGCATCCTGTTTTACCACCCTTCCGAATCTGGTGTGACTAAATAACAAAAAAGTCAACAATTCATTTTTTTTTATTTGTTCCGTTTTCTGCATTCCGAATAAATATTATTTGTGTTTTTAGATAATGACTTGTCGCTTTCCTCTGTTTTGTTCACGTACAAGCCATCCAACGCAAAGTCTTCAAATTAAAAAGACACGATGTTCAGCCTTAGCACTCCACAATACAAGAAGCAGCGTCTCTACGAGCTTAGTGGGGCACTTGTGTGATTTTCAAGGCTCGGCAAAGGAAATTTATCTCCGTTCCAACATTTAATAACTGCATTATGTATTCCGACCTCAGGGGAGTTGTTGATGTGATTTTCTATGCTAACATTAACCAACAAGTCATTAACTACTCACAACGACTGAAGAGGGAAAAGCTACAATGGTGTAAAAACAACAGAAAAAAAAAAAACACACGACTGGTCCTTGACAGATAAGAGATAAAGGGACGAAACGCAGCGATCAAATGACACTTATTTCTCACTCCCCTTATGGCCTGGACTAATTTGTACAGAAAGTCTTTGTTCCTCCGATTTATATCCATGTCTGCTCATCTAGATCTTGTTTTTTTTTTTGCTGTTTTTTTTTTTGTCCCAAATCTATAAAATTGAAGAAGTTCTAAAGTCTAAACCAGCCTTTCTCAACCTTTTCAACACAGAGGAACCCTTGAAATAACTTTCCAGTCTCAGGGAACCCCTGATAAAAATGACTATATCTACAACTCATGATACATTAGTGTGATGGTCAGTGGTAGGAATGCTCCTTACACTTGTGGTCATTGGGAAGAATGACCCCCTTACGGAAAGCTAAAAAGATCAATGGTGTCAGTGGGAACTTATCAAAGAGGCAGAGATTGCTCATTGCTCAAGGAATGTGCTAAGATAAAAAAATGGTTACAGGGACAGGTCCAAAAGGTGGTGATAAATAACATGTACTCTGGTCTGGAGTGGTGAGTGGGGTACCTCAAGGTTCTTGGGACCAATTCTATTCAATATATTCATAAATGATATAGAGTATGAGATAACTAGTTCAGTCTCGGTTTTTGTGGATGACACAAAGATAAGCAGAGTAATAGACTCACATCAGGATATAGACATTTTGCAGAATGACCCGAACAAGATAAAGGAGCGGGCAGACAAATGGCAAATGAGGTTTAATGTGGAGAAATGTAAAGTAATGCACTTGGGGGCAAAAAACATAAATGCAAAATATTCACTAGGTGGAGAACCTCTGGGAGAATCAAGGATGGAGAAGGATCTAGGGGTGCTAATAGATGACATATTGAGCAACAGCATGCAGTATTCTCCAGGGATAAAACTATAATTCTGCCACTTTATAAAACTCTGGTAAGGCCACATCTGGAGTTTTCCATCCAGTTCTGGTCACCAGTCCTCCAAAGGGATGTGCTTGAGTTGGAGAGAGTCCAAAGAAGGGCAACAAAACTAATAAGGGGACTGGAGGACCTCTTTTACGAGGAACGACTGCAAACGCTAAATTTATTTTCACTGGAGATGAGACGCTTGAGAGGGGACATGATAGCGATCTACAAATATCTCAATGGGGATCCCACCATAAGAAACAAACTATTCAGTACCAGGGAGTGTATTAGAAAACAGGGCACACAATGAGACTGGAGGAGAAGCGCTTTAACCTTAAACTGCGTAGGGGGTTCCTCACTGTTAGGGCTATAGGGAGAGGAACTCTCTCCCACAATTGATGGTGGCTGCGGGGAATATGGATTTTTTTAAAAGGCTCTTATGCCCCGTACACACGATCGGACTTTCCGACGGGAAATGTTCGATGACAGGCTGTTGTCTGTAAATCTGTCCGTGTGTACGCTCCATCGGACAATTGTTGTCGGATTTTCCGCGGACAAATGTTGGATGGCAGGTTTTCAAAGTCTCTGCGGACATATGTGTGTTGTTGGATTTTCCGAGCGTGTGTACACAAGTCCGTCGGACAAAAGTCCAATGTACAAACACGCATGCTCGGAAGCAAGGGTGAGCCAGAAGCGGTCGGTCTTGTAAACTGGCGCTCGTAATGGAGAATTAACATTTGTGACGCGGCAAATTATGAAATCTCCAAATGCAGCGCACAATTCTATTCTTCTTTAATGGGATAATAATGAAGCTGCTTTGCTGGTGATACTGATGGAGTTATTGCAAATAGTGATATCAAGAATAATATTATTATGCGTTTTTTTTTTTATTATTATTTGGGCAAGCTACCACAACACCATTATCCCGTAGTCTTTAAGATCAAAGATACAACTATGTTGGTGTCCCTTGTCAATTTTACATTGTATTTTTTTAAATATAACTGCCGACTCCCAAACTGTCATTTGAAGTAAAACACATAGCCAAGTATTATTCTACACTATTTTTTTATTGTGCATTGAAAAAAGAAAACAAATAAAATTAGACATGTTATCTGCCAATAGAACTTAACCAAAAAGTGCATTCTATGCATCCAAAAATATAGAAAATATACCAAATCAAATCATTATTATTCAACCAAAAAAACAATGTCACAGCAATAACTCCAAGGCCAATAATAAATAACACGTTATCTCCTCCGATTCCGCAACATGGCTGGTTGACGAACGGCCGTTCAGAAACAAAATGAAAAGCAGGAAATGAAAAGCGCGAAATGAAAAGCGCAACACTCACCAAACTTCAACCAACACGAAATTAGCAGAAGGAGCCCAAAGGGTGGCGTTAAAGAGCTGAAAAACCACGTAGTACGTCTAGTATGTCACTATGTCCGTAAATGTTGGCTAAGAATTGTGTGGCCGTGTTTATGCAAGACAGGTTTGGGCCAACGCCCTTCGGACAAAATTTTGTTGGCCACCAATCCGATCGTGTGTACGAGGCATAAGATGTACATCTTAAAGGGCACAACTAGGGGTGAGCTGAACACCCCCCCTGGTTTGGTTCGCAGCAGAACATGCGAACAGGAAAAAAATTTGTTCAAACACGCGAACATCATTAAAGTCTATGGGACACGAATGTGAAAAAACAAAAGTGCTCATTTTAAAGGCTTATATGCAAGTTATTGTCAAAAAAAGTGTTTGGGGACCCGGGTCCTGCCCCAGGGGACATGGATCAATGCAAAATTTTTTTTTAAAATGGCCGTTTTTTCGGGAGCAGTGCAATGACGTACAATGACGGCGATTCGCGCAGGAGAGCCAACCTGCCGCAGTACAACTGCGGCAGGTGGTCGGGAAGTAGCTAAAGCGGAGGTCCGCTGAAAAAAATATTAAAAGCCAGCAGATACAAATACTGCAGCTGCTTACTTTTAATACATGGACACTTACCTGTCCAGGGCCCCTGCGATGTCGGCAGCCAAAGCCGATCAGTCCGCCGGCTCTCAGCTGCTACCGCCGCCATCCTTGGTAAGGGAATAAGGAAGTGCAGCCGTGCAGCTTCACTTCCTGGTTCCCTACTGGGCATGCGCGAGTCGCGCTGCACGTCCTCTCTGGTCCCTGCTGTGTTCTGTGTCTCACAGAATACAGCGGTGGAGGCGAGTGTTGGCGCCGAAAGTGGCGTAGGTCACCGCAAGCGCCGCGGTGATCTATGCCAGGAAGTGGGAGCAAATATCTGTATTAGACAGGTATCTGCTCCCTCCTCCCCCCTGAAAGGTGCCAAATGTGACACCGGAGGGGGGGGGGGAATCCAAAAACTGGAAGTTCCATTTTTGGGTGGAACTCCACTTTAAACAGCGCTAAAGCACCGCTCGTTTTTGCAGTAATTTAGCTGTGTTTAAGCGGCGCTTTTCGGCCGCCAGCGGGCAGTTTTTACCAAAAAAAAAGTGTTAAAAGTCCTGTTTTGCGGTGCTTTGGAAGCGCTGCCCATTCAGTGCAATGGGCCGGGGGCGTTTTTAGAACGCTAAATACAGCGCTCCCAAGCCGCCCCAAAGATGCTGCTTGCAGGACTTTTTCTGAACGCCCCGCAAGCGCACCGCCCCCCAGTGTGAAAGCACTCACTGCACAGAATGGGAGGCAGTTTTCAGTCGCTCTTTAAAGGCTATTTCTAGAGTTAAAAACGGCCTCAGTGTGAAAGGGGGGTCTAAAGCTCCTGCATCCTGCTAACTACTAAGTATAGAGGTGTGCTGCACCTTTGCAGAGAGACCGCTGCTTCCACACAGAGATCAGCGTTCCTGCTTTGCAGCATGCTGGGCAGGGGGAAGGGCTTTTCTACACTAAGCTGAGGCTGCTTTGTAGGTGAAACAAACAGTGCCTTTTGCTTTGATGCACCTGGAGTGTATTTAGCTAATTGAACCTGTTGGTCTTTAAACATAAAAATATTTATTCAAGGATTTTATTTTTTATGATAACGGGATTAGCAATTAGCCAGTTTGCTAAGTGAGACAACTGCCTTTAGAGTAGGAACAGTTTAAGCTGCACAATGAAGAGATGCAATTATCCTGAAAAAGTCAGAGGGTGTAAAATTGCTTGAAAATGGCGTGCCAATAGCGACACGGGGTCATCTGCTCGCTGTGTAAGTAGCATGCTAAAATACAATATGTGGTGGGTGTGCTCACGGCGAAAAAAAAAAAAAAAGTTTATTTTCCAGTGGCATAATGAGGTCCTGAATGCTTTTTATTTCCCACAGGAAGACAATTATCACCTTGACGGCAAAGCTGGGAAGACGGCTCACGCAGTATATTATATTGATTGAATGATATTTTGAAATTGCATGCACACATAATCAGAACGATGAACCATCTCTCAAATGCTAAGCAGCCAATTACCGACCTTTCATTTCTGATAGAGAATGTAGATGCTGTGGAAGGATTTAGGTTGTTAAAGAGGGATAGAGAGATGTTAAAACTTCAACTAAATGTGATCTTGTTAAAACGAGAAGTATGGGATTAAAAAAAAAAAATAAAAATTAACAATCATACTCACCTACAGAGCCTTGAAAAAGTATTCATAACCCTTGAAATTTTCCACATTTTGTCATGTTACAATCAAACACGTAAATGTATTTTATTGGGATTTTATGTGATAGACCAACAAACACAAAGTGGCACATAATTGTGAAGTGGAAGAAAAATGAAAAATGGTTTTCAACATTTTTTAAAAATAAATATGTGAAAAGTGCGGCGTGCATTTGTATTCAGCCCCCTTTACTCTGATACCCCCAACTAAAATCTAGTAGAACCAATTGCCTCCTGAAGTCACCTAATTAGTAAATAGAGTCCACCTTTGTGTAATTTCATCTCAGTATAAATACAGCTGTTCTGTGAAGCCTTCAGGTTTGTTAGAGAACCTTAGTGAACAAACAGCATGGTGAAGGCCAAGGAACACACCGGACAGGTCAGGGATAAAGTTGTGGAGAAGTATAAAGCAGGGCTAGGTTATAAAAAAAATATCCAAGCTTTGAACATCTCACGGAGCTCTGTTCAATCCATCATCCGATAATGGAAAGTGTATGGCACAACTGCAAACCTACCAAGACATGGCCGTCCACCTAAACTGACTGGCCGGGCAAGGAGAGCATTCATCAGAGAAGAGCCAAGAGGCCCATGGTAACTCTGGAGGAGCTGCAGAGATCCACAGCTCAGGTGAGAGAATCTGTCCACAGGACAACTATTAGTCGTGCGTTCCACAAATCTGCCCTTTATGGAAGAGTGGCAAGAAGAAAGTCATTGTTGAAAGAAAATCAATCATCTGGATCTGAGGAGCAGGACACGCCGGACATAGATGACCCCCCCCACTGTACAATTCACTCATCTTAATTCACTCATCCTACTACAGGCCACAAGTGACCAACCTAAATCCCTGATCAAGGGAATACCAGTGGGCCAGTTCCTCAGAACCCAAAGGAATTGTTTCAAACCAACAAGATTTTGATGCTGAAGCCAGGGACCTTTATGGTAGATTTAGAGAGAGAGGCTACTCCCACTCATGTATTAGGGAAGCCAAAAAGAGGGCCATAAGACAGATCGACAGAACCTTTCTTATTAAAAAAGACCCTAAATCTGCGAGTGATACACAGGAGCCCCTTAGGATTATCACCAAATTTGGTGCTCATTGGGACCAAATTAAGGCAATACTAAGCCAATACTGGTATATCCTGGCTGAATCACCTATTCTAGGAAGTATAGTTGGTGAGCGTCTTCTCCTCACCGCCCGTCGTTCCAGGAACCTTAGAGATTGTCTTATCCATTCAGAATACAAAAGATCCCCTACTCCCAACTGGCTTACTCAACTTCCACCCCTAAAGGGTATGTTTAGATGTGGTAGGTGTTCTGTCTGTAAGTATGCTGAACATACCGACGTGTTCACAGACTCTGACGGAAAAAAACTGTTTAAAATTCATAATTTTATTATCTGTAATACCACCAGAGTAATCTACATGCTCACTTCCCTTGTGGCAAAAATTATGTGGGCAAGACTAAGAGGCAACTTAAAGTCAGAATCGGTGAACACGTCCAAAGCATCCTTAGCAAAGACGATGAGCGTCCAATCTCTCTACATTTTATTCAATTCCATGGTGGTAATCCCACCGGACTCACAAGGGTATCTACAGGCTGAACCTCCCCCTGAGAAGGAGTGACTTTGACCGAATCCTGTGCCAGAAAGAAAAAATGTGGATATACAATTTAAATAGCATGCACCCTAGAGGGTTAAACAATGAATGTAACCTTTCCGCGTTCCTTACGCCTTAGCCTTCATTAGCTATAACTGAATTTACCTCCTGTTTTGTTTTTTTGTTTCATTTATTTCCGAAGGCGTCCATTTACCTTTATTCTATTTTTTATCTAAAATTCTGTTTACCTTTCTTTACTTTTTTCTTTTCAGTTTTCAATTGCTATTAGTACTCTTTTAGTTCTTTTATTACTTCTGTATTTCCATTCTTATTTATGGATCTCTGCACCTCCAGATCGGCCAACCGATTTTTGCATTGTTTATTGCGTATGTGTGGCTGTCAACTAGTTACGCTGTTACCGAGACAACCAGACGCTGACGTGACCACGTAGTCCTGCGTCCAGGTTATTTAAGGTAATTTCTCCGGGTAAAAGTGCATGCTCTGAAGAAATCCGAGTGACGGTGAAACGCGTCAGCATGACGCCATCACGCTTTCCATAGCGCATCCACAGACCCACCCACACGCCCTGGGAATTCCTCCCGTGTCTCCACGAGGTTCTCAGGCCAGCCCAGGAACTGCATGACTGTCCGTATTGCGCGGGTTACTTTACGGGTTACTCTACCATCCCACCTTAACATCACGTTCCCTCATTGGCATCACCTGGACCCCGCCGATGACACTCTGCACATGGAAGCAAGATAGCCTGATCAGCTGCCTGGAGACGGTATCAGCAGGGAATGGCTCATCTGTCAGATCGGGGACTTGTTCCGGTGTCTACACAGGGGTGAGACCTTATCTTTCATACCCCATCCATGGGACTGCTGCACATATTCATATGCATTTTCTTTCCCCCCACAAGCACTGATGATCTCACCGACACAGGTACATTTGAGCCTGTTGTAGGTCTCCATTTATCACAGCTTTATAAAAAGTAACTTCCATCCATGGCATTGGTCTTCCACAGCTCTGTATGGCCACAGTGAACTTTACCTATGAGGATTGCATTCCTCCTTGCACCATAAGTAATTTGGTTGTTTCTATTTCCACTCACTGACTCTCATGCAGTGGACGAGAGGTGTTTACAGCTGCAGTACCTTCCACAGCTCCCTCCGCTGCAATCAGCTTCATGCTGGTATTTATCAGGACAATCATCTTCCCCATACATAACCTACTAGGTGACCTCACCTTGATCCCCTACTTACGGAGGCATGCTTGGTACTTGTATGCGGTAGCCATCTGTGTGTGTTTAGACAACGTTGTCTATTTTATGAATTGTTGGTGGTACCTGCTTTTAATAATGTTTTTTGATTGGTGTTTAAGTGAATTATTTATTAAAATTAATATACATTTTTGCTAATTGTTTGTTCCTCCTTGATGAATTGCTTTTCCCTGGAATTAGTACCTAATTCCACTTTCTCCCCCTTTTTTCTCATATGCTTATTTAATTCAGAGGAACGCACACCTACAGTATTGCCTCAGTGCCATTGGTGTAAGCAATCAGTTTATCATTTACAGGCGTTGTCATCACTGACTTTTCGCTTGGTGTCACTAGATTGTTTAGTAGAGCCTATAAGTTCTCTTTTACCCCTCATTATTCTCTTTATGGGACAAGAAAGCTGGTCAGAGTTGATGGGAAGATGAATGGAGTCAAATACAGGGCAATCTTAGAAGAAAACCTGATATACCCCGTACACACGGTCGGATTTTCCAATGGAAAATGTCCGATCGGAGCGTGTTGTCGGAAATTCCGACCGTGTGTACACAAATCAGACGGACAAAGTGCCACGCATGCTCAGAATAAATAAAGAGATGAAAGCTATTGGCCACTGCCCCGTTTATAGTCCTGACGTACGTGTTTTACGTCACCGCGTTCAGAATGATCGGATTTTCCGACAACTTTGTGTGACCGTGTGTATGCAAGACAAGTTTGAGCCAACATCCATCGGAAAAAATGCTAGGATTTTGTTGTCAGAATGTCCGAACAAAGTCCGACCGTGTGTACGCCCTATTAGAGTCTGCAAAAGACTTGAGAGTGGGGTGGAGGTTCACCTTCCAGCAGGACAATAACCCTAAACTCAGTTCTCCCCCCACGCTCTGAGCAGAGAGCAGCGACTGTCAGTGACCAACAGGAGCAGCTTGGTCCAGCTATGTGACATCATTCGACACTAAATCTGGGCCACAGGAGTGCAGAACTAAGGGCAATCCCATGATACATATAGGCAGGTGCAGTCTACTTTCTCCGCTGCAGGTGGCACTGTTGGAAAGAAAGTCAGGAGGAACAGGGTTCCTCTATGGGTTCTTGGGTCTATGGGGAAACTATCCTATTGGATGCTGCCATCCCATGTGACTCTAGCAGCCATAGAGCAGTGACTGTCAGTGACCGGCTCTCTGCTCTGCCCCTCCAGTACTCACTGGACCACAGGGCTGTGCAGGGGTAGGGAGCAGCTTGGACCAGCTATGTGACGTCATCCGATGCTAAATCTGGCCCACAGGAGTGCAGAACTAAGTGCACTCCCATGATACATGTAGGCTACATTCTCCACTGCAAGTGGCACTGTTGGAAAGAAAGTCAATTAGAGCAGGGTTCATCTATGGTTTCCGGGATCTATGCAGAAGCTATCCTATTGGATGCTGCCACCCCATGTGACTCTAGCTGTCCTTCAGACAGCTGCCCACTGATGACACCTATGGAGGACTTGGAGGAGCCTGTTTTCCCCCTTGCCCTCCACCCTAGGGCCAGGACAAGAGGTAGGCAGGAGGGCCAGCTGCCCAGGGCACTGTGATATCATGTGAGGTGGCGGGGGGGGCACCATTTGGAAATTTGGGGGGTGGGATTTGTGTTGGGAGGGGGAATAAGGGGGGCAGCAGGGGGTAAAAATTGTTCTAGGAGGAGAAAATTGGGTGTGTGTGCTAGAAGAGGTGATTTGGTTGCAAGGGGAGGGGAATTTGTGCTTGTAGGGATTAATGTGTGGGGGGGGTGGATTTGTGCTAGGAAGGGATTTTTTTTCTAAGGGGGACTTGGAGTGGGGGAGGATGTGTAATCGGAGTGGAAATTTAAATGGATGGAGTACTCGTGCTAGAAGGAGTGATTTGGGGGGGGGATTTAAGCAGGGGAAATGGATGTGTACTGAAAATAGAGGGAATTTATGCTAAGAGAATAAGCAGGCAGACTACCACTCAGTTTTTTTTTTTGGGGGGGGGTTGCTGAAACATAATGCTCATACATCTTGCAGAGGGAGGGGGGAGGTCGCAGTTTGACATGTTCTCCCTGGGCTCTAGAAGACCTTGTCCTAGTACTGCTCCACCCTGAACAGCGGCACCCTTGCAGGGTGGCTAAGCTGCATCTGCTTGCAAGCTTAGTAGATTTCTGGATTTTTTTGTACTTTTTTTTTTTTGTTTCTTTAGAGATACACTTGGGGAAATGTGCATGTGTTGCAGAAGTGTACTTTTTTATTTTGTCCTGACCTACAATTTAAGCGGTGCCCTCTGTACAAGTGATTTTCTTTTATTTTACATCCAAAATATGTTTTTTTTTTTTTTTTTTAAGATATTAGCAGCCTCCCCATGAGAATAAGAAAAAGGAAAAATGTTGTTTCCAAGTCTGTCTTGGCATCACTCTTTACCCCAGGGACCTTAATTGCCATATGGCATATGGTATGCTTGGCGTTACTCAATGCCCACAGCGCCAAGAGTCAAGCTGAAAAAACATGGGCGCATACACTCCTAACATTGGTTTGTCAGGTTTCATTTGATGTGATTGGATGGATGAGGCAGGGTGTCGAGCGTGGAGGAAGGTGGGTGTTCTACTGGCTGAAACCATCTCCCGTCTTCTCCAAGTATCATCATGTCTTGGTGTAAGGTCAGACAGTTCACGAACCCTACTTTTTCTATTTTAGTGCTTAGCAGCTTGCAGGATAATTTGCTCACGGAAATATTCAAGTGATTTTATTTTCTTTTGCAACGAATAAGCATTTTTTTTTTTTTTTTAAGACCTTTAGTTTGCCGTGTAGACACATCTAGTACAAACAGAATCTGCATAGGGAGAACATTCTCGTAAAGCCACAAATGCTAATGACTTGCTAATGCTGTCGGCGATTAAATTAGAATTTCTCCGGGGAGAAGACTCTCCACTGATGTTACATCAGGTGGTGTGGATGAGGTTCTTTAAATTATTATGAGCTGCAACAGTGCCTGCAATGTTGTAATTCCTTTCAGGGCATGTAGGAGGCGCCTCCAGCAAAATAGCCACAAGGGAAGGTTGACCTAAACACAGCAGGGACGTTATGAAAATTGTTAAGACGGTCTCAGTGATGAAATGATTGGTAGACATGTGCGGTTCGTTTCAAATAAATATTCGGACTAATTTTTCGTTATTCTGAGATTCGGATATATCCAGATACCCATATTACAGTATAAACAATGTTTACCAAATGTTCTGAATAACTAAATGAGATTTGTCCGTGTTTCTAATTGAAGTTCAAATTTAATTTTTCATTGAACTCTAGTCGAATTCGAACTATAAAAATATTTCTGGGGGACACGGCAAACAAACCAACCGACCGCTTCCCCCGGTCAGTCGGACGGTTGTCAGATCCCCATATCCCTATGCCTATCATACTCTCCACGTGGGTCGGTCAGTGGGTGGTACACACATGGTCGGGTTGTGGCTGGCTGTGTTGCCAGCGATGCAGAGCAGAGAGATCGCGCCAAAGAGGACGGCCAATATGGACGCTTCTTCTTTCGGCCAATCCGGTCACAGGACCAGCTTCCTGATTGGCTGAGAGGAGAAGCAGGAAGACAATAGCGAATGATAATTTGCTATTGTCACACAACCGGGGGGGCTAAGGGCACAGTGCTCTGCGCCCCGAGCTCACCCTTTTTTGAAGCCTATTAGAGCCTCAGTCTCTAATCATGTGCAAAAATCTAATAAAAAAAAAAAAAAACCCATTGAAATCCATGCGTCCGGTGCCCTTTATGGAGCAGCCGCCACTGCTGTGTGTGTTATTAGAGTACCATTTCAAAATAGTGCTGTTTTTGTTAAGCCAAAAGGTGATTTAAAGTGGTTGTAAACCCTAAAAAAAAAATAAAAAACCTGCAAGCCAAAGCATAATGAGCTAGTATGCTATGCATACTAGATCATTATGAATTACTTAGCTGAGATCGAAGCCCCCACAGCGGTCCTCGTTCACCGCTCCGGTGGCCGACATCGCTCCCGAGGGTTACTTCCGGGTATCGCGGCTCCGGCGCTGTGATTGACCAGAGCCACGATGACCTCACAGTCAACGGCACAGTCTAACGTACGTGCCATTGCTTCAGTTTGCTTAAGTGCGCATGTGCCGATGACGTCGGAACATGCAAATACAGGGATATCTCCTAAACCGTGCAGGTTTAGGAGATATCCAGTGTAGCTACAGGTAAGCCTAATTATAGGCTTGCCTGTAGTATATAGTATTAAGTGGTTGCAAAGGGTTTACAACCACTTTAAAGAGTCATTATAATCGTTTTGATGAAGATTTTTCTTTTGTTTGTTCACTTTGTCACATTTGAATAAAAAAAATAATATATATATATATATATATATATATATTGGACCGATTCAAAATTTACCAAATTTTACGTTTCGAATCAAAAAAAATCAGTACCTTTGGAGAAAATTTGAAGAAGACATAGAAACGAATTCCGAATACGAATCCCGAAAGTGAATTGAAAAAAAAATCAACCAAATTTAATGGAACTAAATAACTAAATTAACGAATCTAAATGAAACAAAACATTTTTTTTCGTTGTGCACATGTCTAATTGGCACACTGTACAATGGGACAGTTCAGAAAAGTTCTCAAAATGAAAAACACAAGGAAAGCAGGGAATCTTGTGAAACGCGTAGAGAAAAAAAAACGATTCCACTACAGTGCTGAAGAGATCTTTGATTACAGAACCCCTTCAAGCGGGACATACTCTCTACTATAGAAAATGTATTTGTTATAACATATTTTTCAGAGGGAGCAACCTACGCATCTAAGATTTGTATGTAATGTTATACTTAGTAGTATTCTCATAAGTGATAATGCAATTTTAATGTTTTTACTAATAAAGTCTGCGGGGTGTGCACTCCCCTGTATTTTTTAGGCAATGGTGTTGAAAGTGTATTTATTGGGCAACTCAAAAGCCTGATTTTGTTTTTTTTTGTGTCTTGATAGTGATTGGGATGTGATGGCCCTTACATATGTCCACTGAGCCTCACAGCTCTATACAAATTAGTTCTCAATATGGCTTTACACTGCAACGCTACCGGAGGACGGCTCTGCCGGAGGGGTGGCGGTATGCCATGTAGCCGGTTGGCACTAACCCAAAAAAAATTTCCAAAAAATAAATAAATAAATAAATAAAAATCTAATTTCTTCATCAATTTAGGCCAATATGTATTCTGCTACATGTTTTTGTTAAAAAAAAAAAAAAAAATCCCAAAAGGCGTATGTTGATTGGTTTGCGCTAAAGTTATAGTGTCTTACATACAAACTAAGGGATATTTTCATTTATTTAATATTTTACTAGTAATGGCGGGGATCAACGACTGAGGCCTCATGCACACTGGATGCTAAAAAATGGCAGTAAAATGGCAGTAGCATTAGCTGTAGAATGAGTAATGCAGCATTTTTGCAGTAGTATTATTTAGCGTTTTTGTTTGTTTTTTTAGCAAAACTATACTCCCACAAAAGCTTATGGCTCAAAAGTGCTGATAAACACATAATAGCCACGTTTTCAGTGTTATTTTATTTTTTTTTTTAGCATTTTTAAGCTTTTATTAGCGTTAGAGTGTTTTTACAGCTGAAAACTTCCATTAAAACCCACTAGTACTGAGGGGGGGGGGGGGGGTGAATTTGAAATTAAGAATGAAAATTTGAAAATTCGAAAATCTGAAATAATAACTAACTAATAATAAACTATTAAATTATAGGTATTGGAATTTCCTTTCAAATTTGGCTGTAAGGCTCGGTTCACACTGGGGCGACTTGTCAGGCGACCTAGTCGCCTGACAAGTCGCCTCCCGTTCTGTGCTATGGAACCGTTCTAATCGGAGCGACGCAAGTCGCTTCGACTTAGAAAAAGGTTCCTGTATTACTTTGGGGGCGACTTGGGGCGACTTGCATAGACTTCTATGCAGAAGTCGTCTCGCAAGTCGCCCCGGCAGTCGTTTGCAGGTCGCCTCGCTGAGGCGACCTGCAAGTCGTGCCGCCCATGTGTGAACTGATCCTTAGTGAACGTAACGAGTACGAATTTATCCGAAGTTACGAATTATCTGAAATAACGAATACCGCATCTAAAAGAATGGAACTTAACGATCTAATAATAATAATAATAATAATAAATAACAACAATAATAATACCTTTTTATTATTATTATTTATTATTAATTTGTTCCATTCCATTTATTTAGATGCGGCATTCATTATTTCGGGTAATGCGTAACTTCAGATAAATTTGTATTTGTTACATTCACAAACAGCCAAATTCGAAAAGAAATTCCAATACCTATAATTTAATAGTAAGTTATTATTTTGAATTGTACTGATTTTCTTTTTCAGATTTTCGAATTTTTGGATTTCCCAATTTTCAAATGTCCGAATTCCGAACTTTGGAATTTTCGCACTTCAGATTTTTAGAATTTTCGAATTTCCGAATAAAGCAAAAAAACGCATGAAACGAAAATGAAAAATAATTTTGTTAGTGCACATGTCTACTAAAAAATATACACTGTCACTGTAATAATGACACTGGCTGGGAAGGGGTTAACATCAGGGACGATCAAAGGGTTAACTGTGTGCCTAGTCTGTGTTTTATTACAGTATTGAAGGTGCTTTTACTAGGGGGAAGACATGAATCCTAGTCTCTGCTTTGCAGGAACACAGGATCCATATCTTTCCTCCTGTTAGAACGGCGATCTACCTCATTTTCATGGGCAGACTGCCGTTCTGCCTCTCTGCTGGATCATCAGTGGGTGCCGGAGGACATCTATTTCACGGTACGCGCCATTGGACTCCCACTGTGTGAGATCACTGCGGGAGTGAGCCGCAGCCAGCGCGCCCCCTACCAGGCAGAGCCCGATCACGCATATAAACGTGATCCAGCGCACAGGTGTCACCTTGTAGCAGTAAAACTACTATGGGGTGGACCTGAACTGGTAAAGCTGTTCCGGGCTCTGCAGGCTGCGAGATGGATTGCTTCCCCCCATCTTCTGGAGGATGCAAATCAGCAGCCTGAATATTTATGTTGTCTCAGCCAAAAAACTTTGCTTGCCTCTATCCGGCCCTTGGGACACTATTCCTCCAACTGACACCAATAAGGCACCATTCCTCCAACTGACACCATTAATAGGGCACTATTCCCCCACTGACACCATATATGGGGCAATCTCCCTCCTGCTAAGACTAATGATGAGGCACTATTCCTCCCCCTGACACCATTAATGGGGCACTGTTCCTCCCACTGACATTGTCGATGGGGCACTATTCCTCCTCTTGATGCCAACCATAGGGCACTTTTCCTCCCCTTGATACCAACCATAGGGGACTATTCCTCCCCTTGATACCAACCATTGGGCACTATTCCTCCCCTTGATGCCATCCATTGGGCACTATTCCTCCCCTTGATACCATCCATTGGGCACTGCTCCTTCTGCTAAAACTTACAATGGGGTACTTTTCCTTCTTTTGAAGCCAATGATGGGGCTGTGTTTACTCCCAGTGATGTCGGGACATTTTCTACTCACACTGACCATTGTCCAGTTCCCCTAAAGCCTGAAGGACAGTAAAGTGGCCCTTTGGTAAAAAAGTTTTGGAGACCCCTGGTCTGAAGTCTGAGGCAGGGTGAACCCCCAAGCCCACCTTTTTAAGCCAATTAGAGCCTCTGGTCCTAATCACGTGCTTTAAATAAAATAGAACCCCACTGGAATCCATGCGTGCGGTGCCCTGCATGTATCTTAGGGACGGGCACATGGATTAGGGGGCAGCACCCCTGAGCCCCGCATTGAGCGACCGCCACTGATCCACCTGGATACACTAAGTAGTTGTGATGATATGTCAAAGTTGCAAAATTGAGCTTAGGTTTTTAGATTTGTTTTACCCTTAGGCCTGAAGGGGTTAAATGTGCGCCACGATTGGCACTCTTCTGAAAAGCGATTTTCTGTTGGATCAATTTTCAGAGATGCTTGACAGATGACAAATTTCCGAATTTTCAAATTTCCGAATTTTCAAATTTTCAAATTTCCTAATTTTCAAATTTCCGAATTTTCAAATTTTCAAATTTCTGAATTTTCAAATGTTCAAATTTCCTAATTTTCAAATTTCTGAAATTTTCAAGTTTCCGAATTTTCAAATTCCTGAATTTTCACATTTTCAAATTTTCGAATTTTCAAATTTTCAAATTCGGTAATTCAAAAATTCGAAAATCTGAAAAAAAAGAAAGAAAATCAGTAAAATTCCAACCAACCAATAAAATTATAGGTATTGGAATTTCCTTTCAAATTTGGCTGTTTGTGAACGCAACAAATACAAATTTACAGGTATCTGAAGTTACTAATTATCCGATATAACAAATGCCGAATCGAAACAAATGGAATGGAACAAATAATAATAAATAATAAAAAAAGTTTTTTATTATTATTGTTATTTTTTATTATTAGATCGTTACGTTCCATTCTTTTAGATACGCCATTCGTTATTTCAGATAATTTGTAACTTCGGATAAATTCGTATTCGTTACGTTCTCTAACAGCCAAATTTGAAAGGAAATTCCAATACCTATAATTTAATAGTTATTATTGGTTAGTTATTTCAGATTTTCAAGTTTTTGAATTTTCGGATTTTCATTCTTATTTTCAGATTTTCAAATTTACGAATTTACGAAATTCCTCATTTCCTCATTTCCTCTTTTTCGAATTTTGAATTTCCGAAATTTCGAATTTTCGGAAATTCCGGAAATTGAAAAATTCGGAAATTTCGTAATTAACGAATTTGTCAAAATTCATTAAAAAACGAATTCGGAACTAAACGAATTGCACATATCTACCGTATATATAGCGCACCACCATGCTGAAAACCGCACGCATCTCAAGTAGGTGTGGCGCGGCCTCATTCACTTCAATGTGTTGCGTCCTTATTTAAAAATGTAATTCGCTTATTGCTGAGGGGGAAGGCAAAATATAAGCAGATTTAACTTCAGCTTTAAGTACAAATATAACATTTTTTGACTTTGCTGTCCCTTTAAGACGGATGTCATCATTAACATCTGAACACATCCCTTCTGTGCAGCTATAACTGTGTTCTTTAGTAACGGTTGCAGCTTGGGTACACAGCTTCATGTGACCTTTAGCTGTTGACTTAATTATAACCACATGGAATAATGATGAAAATTACCAAGCTGGTGAAGATTAGTAAAATATTACCTTGGGATAGGAGTGATTCCATTAGTCTCTGCAGGAGATTGAACTGATGGAGAAATAAGATCCTTTCGCATTGCGCTCATTAGAGCTGCATGGCGGTTAAAGTGGACCAGTCAGTCGGCCATCACCTTTGAGTTTTTTGGAGCCGCATTAAGACCAATGTTTCAACAGACTCACTTTAGGATTCATTCACACCCGAGCGTAATGGGGAACGTGTGTTCCCGATCACGTTTTTTTTTTTTTTCTTTCCGTTTGCGTGTTTTTCACACATTAACGCGCACCGCACTTAGGGCTGCCTGTTCACGTGAATGGGCTGCCCTATGAACATCAAACTCCCCAAAGAAGTTCCATTTTGCTGCACATCGCAGTCGCAGGTTGTGCTTAATTATTAATGGCACCCCAAGCACTGGTAGCAGGCGCGGGTTTTTTCGTGCAATTGTTTGCAAGGAAACGTGCTACAAATGCGCCAAGATACTGAAAAAATGCCTGACACTTTACGACCGAAAGCCTACAGTTACAATATACTTTAATAGAAGAGGGATCAGAGGGCCCTATTCATTAGAGCTTACAATCAAAAATAAATAAATAAATAAATAAAAAAGGGTTAAAGTGTTTGTTACCCCAACATTTCATATTCCCGATACACTATATTGCCAAAAGTATTGGGACGCCTGCCTTTACACACACATGAACTTTAATGGCATCCCAGCCTTAGTTCCGTAGGGTTCAATATTGAGTTGACCCACCCTTTGCAGCTATAACAGCTATAACTCTTCTGGGAAGGCTGTCCACAAGGTTTAGGAGTGTGTCTATGGGAATGTTTGACCATTCTTCCAGAAGCACATTTATGAAGTGAGGAACTGATGTTGGCCAAGAAGGCCTGGCTCGCAGTCTCCGCTCTAATTCATCCCAAAGGTGTTCTATCAGGTTGAGGTCAAGACTCTGTGGAGGCCAGTCAAGTTCCTCCACCCCAAACTCACTCATCCATGTCTGTATGGACCTTGCTTTGTGCACTGGTGCGGAGTCATGTTGGAACAGGAAGGGGTCATCCCCAAACTGTTCCCACAAAGTTGGGAGCAGGAAATTGTCCAAAATGTCTTGGTGTGCTGGCACCTTAAGAGTTCCCTTCACTGGAACTAAGGGGCCAAGTCCAACCCCTGAAATACAACCCCACACCATAATCCCCCCTCCCCCCACACCATAATCCCCCCCCTCCACCTAACTTTACACTTGGCACAATGCAGTCAGGCAAGTACCAATCTTCTGGCAGCCTTCAAACCCAGACACGTCCATCGGATTGGCAGAGAAGCGTTATTCGTCACTCCAGAGAACACGTCTCCACTGCTCGAGTAACTGTTCCTCTTTTTAATTGCAGGTAAATATTGGATTCCAAGCAGAAGCAACGTGCCCCCATTGAGCTCTTGACGAAGGAGGGATGCAGGCTGTCCAGCATTGATGGTCTCCCACTGCGTGGTTTGTCTTCAATGTTGGTTTTCTCATCTTTAAACATCTTCATCCATTTGTGCACATTGCTCTTGTCAATGGTGTCATCTCCGTAAACATTCTGTAGCCTTCTGTGGATGTCAGACAGCCTACACTATGTACACCCCTTCTTTGTTGAGAACTCAATGATGGCACATTGCTTCTGCTTGGAATCCATTATTTACCTGCAATGAAAAATAAGTAGAAGAGTTACTACAGAGGAAGAGTTACATTACTTTTGGTACAACCCTTGTATATCCTTTAAGCACATTACCTCCAGAAGGTTTTATCCCCATCATGACCAGGCCATTTTTTGCTATTCGGCACTGTGCTACTTTAACTGGCAATTGCTCGGTCATGCAACACTGTACCCAAACAAAATGTATATTTTTTTTTCACAAATAGAACTGTCTTTTGGTGGTATGTGATCACCACTGGGTTTTTTATTTTTAATATTTAAAAACACCCCAAATATTTTCTAGTATAAAACATATCCAGTAAAATCAAATTTCTTCAGAAATTTAGGCCAAAATGTATTCTGCTACATGTTTTTTTTAAAAATAAAAATCCTGTGTACTATGTACTGGAATTTACGCAGCTATAGATGCTATACTGGTAATGGTGATGATAAGTGACTTATATTGTGACTGCGATAGTCTGGCGGACAATCTTACACTAGCTGGGAGGGACACTAACTGACACTGACATTGACGTCGCTAGTGACACCAATACAGTGATAATACTGTACACTGTACTGATGACACTAATGGATGACAGGGGATCAGAAGGGCAGTCAAGGGGTTAACGGTGTGCCCAAC
Organism: Lithobates clamitans; assembly: GCA_037952925.1. Classification (NCBI taxonomy): domain Eukaryota; kingdom Metazoa; phylum Chordata; class Amphibia; order Anura; family Ranidae; genus Lithobates; species Lithobates clamitans. Next base: position 1,348,219 of record JBBGZY010002175.1, on the reverse strand, counting down.
AAGTGTAATGTGTGCTGGGTTTTACTCATAGGATCTGGCTGTGTTTTCTGCCTGAACTCAGAGATGATTTCTGGGAGAAATAACAGCCAGATCGCTGTTTTGTGTTCGGTCTTCTGTGCGTTTGTAAACACAGAATTCTGTGCTGCCGATCAGCAGGTATACAGTCAAAATGATTGGCTGTAGCCTGCTGACAAACACGAGCTGTGTCCAATCACAACACAGATCAACAGAGGGTGCGCACACGCGTGTTCAAAAACCAGGAAGTACACCGCCCGCTAGCAGTGAATGTACTGTTAGCAAGTGGTTAATTAATTCCTGGCTCTTTTAGAAAAGCCGCACTCTGTCTGCTACAACTACCCCTTACTCAACAACCATGTTTGGTATTCCATGGAGCAGGGGAACAGTTACCCCTAACCCGACATTAGTATTTGGCATTCCATGAAGCAGAAGAACAACTACCCCCCCCCCCACCCAACAACATTAGTATTTGGTATTCCATGGAGCAGAAGAAGAACAACTACTCCTCACCCAACATCCATGTTTGGTATTCTATGGAGCAGAAGAATAACTACCCCTTACCCAACATTTATGTTTGGCATTCCATGGAGCAAAAGAACAACTACCCCTCACCCAACATCCATGTTTGGTATTCAATGGAGTAGAAGAAAAACTACCCCCTACCCAAAATCCAGGTTTGGTATTCTATGGAGTAGAAGAACAACTACCCCTCGCCCAACATCCACGTTTGGTATTGTAAAGACCAAAAGAATAACTACCCCTTACCCAATATTCATGTACGGTATTCCATGGAGCAGAAGAACAACTACCCCTCACCCCGACATCCATGTTTTAGTATTCCATGGAGCAGAAGAACAACTACCCCTCACACAACATCCATGATTGGTATTCCATGGAGCAGAAGAACAACTACCCCTCACCCCGACATCCATGTTTTAGTATTCCATGGAGCAGAAGAACAACTACCCCTCACACAACATCCATGATTGGTATTCCATGGAGCAGAAGAACAACTACCCCTCTCCCAACATCCTTATTTGGTATCCCATGGAGCAGAAGATGGCGGTCTTAGCACTGTATTCTGATTGGTTGTTTGTGGCAATGCCTCCCCTTTGCACTACATTTTTCTGACTAGTTCCAGTTTAGTTTTTTATCATGTTAATGTTGCACAAGCAAAAACAAAAGTTAATTAGTATTTCGCTGTCTGCTAGGAAGGTTCATACTCGGAAAACTGCTGAGGTGAAATGGAGCTCTTTCGGTGGATACACCAAAGATTACATACTCCAGAGAAGATTCTCAATAAACAAAGGTTGACACGTTAATTATCTGCAAAGCAACTTGCTTCATTAACCTTGCGATTTGTGATGAATCTCTCACTCTCTGAACACTTCTTCCATCCCGACTAAAAAACATCCAACGTGGCCCCCAAAGGGATTCCCGAATGAGGCATCCAGTGACAATGAATTAAAGGAATATAATGTAGCAAGTAATTATTGTGTATAGCACTAATCAGGATGCTAACATCTCAATCCCACTAGTGTATCTTCCCGTATGTCGAGGCAGCAAAAAAAAAAAAAATATAGAACATTATCCAATGTGATTAGGTCGAAGCAAGGTACTAAAACTAAATTTCACTCATATAGAGCTAATGAGCTATTCATCTAGCAAAACTACATGATAATTGATATAAACTGCATTCAAATTTTTTTTTTTAAATCTCTGCCTTTCTATATAAAACACAGTTTTATTAAGGATTTAATGCTTATTTTAAGTCAAATTTTGATTACAACATTCACATTTTTACATCCTTGATGTATCACTTTTCGTTGCCCACTAGAGGGAGTTATCAGTGGCTCATTACAATTAGGTCTCATGCACACTGGCACTTGGGATTGTATAATGTAACATTTGGGCATATTTGCCTGCCCAGAAAGCCACAGGTGCTGCGTAGAGTCACCCTTGGAAATCAATGGCTGTACGTGGCTGTTCTCAGGGATATGGATATTCCAGTACTTGTGTAAAAAACATGCATGGTTACAGATGTACGCCCCTGGACACACACAGCCTACATTCAAGGTTGTATGTTCACATGCATGTGTGTGTTTATCCAAGTACTGGCATATACCCACATACAGCCACTGTACATAGCACCAATGGCTCCCGGGTTGCAGTCTGTCTCCCGGACTGCACCAGTGGTTCCCAGGTTGCAACTGATGGGCTGGAGCCGCTGTCCCTTTGACAGAAGTCAATGAACAAACAATAAAAATACTTTGCTAAATGAAAAATCATTACATTTGTGATGGGGTGGCTTCCAGGGGACCCCCCCAATTATTTTGGCATCATGCTTAAAAGATTCCCTTATATATTTATGTTTTCTAAGGATGAGCTAATGTTTGGGCCACCCCTAGTTTTTTGAGTGTGGCACCCCTAGTTTTTTGAGTGTGGGTTTGCAAGGAATTCCACGCCATTAATTATGGGCTCGCTGCCATATTAAGTCAATGATGTCACCAGCCCCTTTGTTATGTGCAGCTGTGAGGCTAGGATGCTGGCAGCATCATTTAACCACTTCCCGCCCGCCCTATAGCGGATTGACGTCCGGGAAGTGGTTCTGTTATCCTGACTGGGCGTCATATGACGTCCAGCAGGATAACATGCCGCAGCGCGCCCCCGGGGGCGCGCATCGCGGCGATCGGTGGAGCGGTGTGTCAGTCTGACACACCGCTACACTGATCTTGGTAAAAAGCCTCCGGCGGAGGCTCTTTACCACGTGATCAGCCGTGTCCAATCACGGCTGATCACGCTGTCAATAGGAAGAGCCGTTGATCGGCTCTTCCTCACTCGCGTCTGACAGACGCAAGTAGAGGAGAGCCGATCGGCGGCTCTCCTGGCAGGGGGGTCTGCGCTGATTGTTTATCAGCGCAGCCCCCCCGCAGATCACCACACTGGACCACCAGGGATCGCCACTAGGACCACCAGGGAAGGGGCAACATGTGGATGGCCAGGTATGTACCCCATGGCCATCCACATGTGCCCAGTGTGCCAAATCTGTGCCAATCAGTGCCCACAAATGGGCACTGATTGGCACAATTATGTTGCAGTAATGCCCAGCAATGCCACCCTTAGGGGCATCACTGCAAACAATTAATGCCATCAGTGCCACCCATCAGTGTCCATTCATGCCACCTGTCAGTGCCCATCAGTGCCCATCTATCAGTGCCCATCCGTGCCCATCTGTGCCAACTATCAGTGCCACCCATAAGTAACCATCAATGCCACCTACGAGTGCCCATCAATGCCACCTATGAGTGCCCATCAGTGCCGCCTATGAGTGCCCATCCGTGCCACCTATGAGTGCCCATCAGTGCCGCATACCAGTGCCACCTATCAGTGCCCATCAGTGCCACCTCATCAGTGCCACCTCATCGGTGCCACCTCATCGGTGCCCATCAGTGCCGCCATATCAGTGCCCGTCAGTGCAGCCATATCAGTGCCCGTCATTGAAGAAGAAAACGTACTTATTTACAAAAAGTTTTAACAGAAACAAAGAAAAACTTGTTTTTTTTCAAAATTTTCGGTCTTTTTTTATTTGTTGCGCAAAAAATAAAAACCGCAAAGGTGATCAAATACCGCCAAAAGAAAGCTCTATTTGTGGGAACAAAATGATAAAAAATTTGTTTGGGTACAGTGTAGCATGACCGCGCAATTGTCATTCAAATTGCGACAGCGCTGAATGCTGAAAATTGGGCTGGGCGGGAAGGTGTCTAAGTGCCTGGTATTGAAGTGGTTAAATAATATGCCCACATAGCCATATTTGGCTACTTTCATTGGCCAGATATGGTCATGTGGCCATATTAGGTCAATGATGTCAACAGCCACTTTGTTATGTGCGCATGTGGGGAAGGGATGCTGGTGACAATTTTGACCTTTTATGGCCATTGAGCAGATATGGTCACGTGGCCATATTAGGTCAATGATGTCACCAGCATCCCCACCCTTTGTTACGTGTGGCTGTGCAGTTGTGGATTTCCATGGCTGCATTTGATTGGGTTGGCTGGCTGCTGTCATGCGACAGTTTCTCTTGGGTTTGGGCCAAACCTTAGCTCAACCTTAATGTCCACTAGGTAATTTCTTCACCTTGGTAAGCAACAATAATATTGTGATTTGTCTTCAAAGTAATTTTTGTAGCTTGAAAATTTGAAATCTTTAGAAAAGTTCAGACTTTGTTTTTCAAGGAACAGACTGTTCTCTGAGTGGGAAGGTGTGATCTTATTTTGCTATCACTGTGTATCTGATTCAGCTGAGATGGGGAGCCAGATAAGAACCAATCTTCTGACAGATCCTTGAGTTGCTATGTTTTGCTGTTTTCTATACATTTTAATAACAGTATTGGCTTATATGTATCCAAGAAACCATTACTCACCGCTCTGCTGCTGAAGAAAAAAAGTTTAGAATTATATTTTTATCTCAGTTATCCGAAAGAGATAGTATGCTTGTGTAATAAAACTTCATTTGGGCTTTCACAAAACTCTCAATTGGTATGATACACAGCAGTGTTTTTTAACTGGGGTGCTGTCTGAGTTCAAGCACAGGCCTCAGTTTGCCCTGGATTAGCATCATAACTTGACATGGTGCTGGCAGGCTGGCCTCCAGCACCATTAGAACCGATGATGCTATAGGATCACAATGCATGGTGCCTTTTTTTGCAATGGTGTTGGTTGCCGGATTGCCTTAATCATGGCAATCCATGATGTTGATTCAAGGCAGGCAGTATGCACTATGTAGGTCTGCCCTCAGCATTCAAGAGAGGACAGAAGTCCACCTCCTTCAGACCTCCTGTACCTCCGGTCCCTCCGGTCCTCTGTCCCTCTGCTGGGGCCAAAAGGTAGGGTGAAGAGGGGGCTGTATGATTGAAGGGCTTTGTGATGGGAGGACTGAGTAATTGGGAGGCTTTGTGATGGGGTAACTCTGTAATTGGGGAATCTGTGATGGGGGATTGTGCGATTGGGAGCTCTGATGTGAAGAGGGTTCTGTGTGATTAGTGGGATCTATGATGAGGGTCTGTCTTTTTGGTAGGTTCTAATGTGAAGAGGGGACTGTGTGATTGGTGGGCTCTGTGATGGGGGACTTTCTTATTGGTGGGTTCTTATGTGAAGTGGGTTCTGAGTGATTGGTGGTCTCTGTGATGGGGGGGGGGGGGGGGGGGCGCTGTGTGATTGGGGACAGATTGGGCTCTGTGATGGGGGACTTTCTTATTGGTGGGCCCCGATGTAAAGAGGGTTCTGTGTGATTGGTGGGTTCTGTGATGGAGATTGTCTTATTGGTGGGCTCTGATGGGAAGAGGGTTCTGTGTGATTAGTGGGATCTGTAATGAGGGACTGTCTTTTTAGTGGGTTCTAATGTGAAGAAGGGACTGTGTGATTGGTGGGCTCTGTGATGGGGGACTTTCTTATTGGTGGGCTCTGATGTGAAGTGGGTTCTGAGTGATTGCTGGTCTCTGTGATGGGGGGGGGGAAGGGGGCGCTGTGCGATTGGGGACTGATTGGGCTCAGGACTTTCTTATTGGTGGGCCCCGATCTAAAGAGGGTTCTGTGTGATTGGTGGGTTCTGTGATGGGGATTGTCTTATTGGTGGGCTCTGATGGGAAGAGGGTTCTGGGTGATTAGTGGGCTCTGTGATGGGGAAGGCTGTGTGATTGGAGGGCTCTGTGATGGAGGACTGTCTTATTGGTGGGCTCTGATATGAAGAGGGTTCTGTGTGATTGGTGGGCTCTGTGGTGGAGGACTGTCTTGTTGGTGGACTCTGATGTGAAGAGGGTTCTGTGTGATTGGTGGGCTCTGTGGTGGAGGACTGTCTTGTTGGTGGACTCTGATGTGAAGAGGGTTCTGTGTGATTGGTGGGTTCTGTGATGGGGGACTGTCTTATTGGTGGGCTCTGATGGGAAGAGGGTTCTGGGTGATTAGTGGGCTGTGATGGGAAAGGTTGTGTGATTGGTGGGCTCTGTGATGGGGGACTGTCTTATTGGTGGGCTCTGATATGAAGAGGGTTCTGTGTGATTGGTGGGCTCTGTGGTGGAGGACTGTCTTATTGGTGGACTCTGATGTGAAGAGGGTTCTTTGTGATTAGTGGGATCTGTGATGGGGGGAAACTGTGTGATTGGTGGGCTCTGTGATGGGGAACTGTCATATTAGTGGACTCTGATGTCAAGAGGGTTCTGATTGATTAGTGGGTTCTGTGATGGTTGGGGACTGTGTGATTGGTGGGCTTTATCTGGGGGACTGTCTTATTGGTGGGCTCTGATATGAAGAGGGTTCTGTGTGATTGGTGGGCACTGTGATGGGGGGGGGGGGGAAACTGTGTGATTGGTGGGCTCTTTGAAGGGATACTGTCTTATTGGTGGGTTCTTTGTGGTTTGTAAATTATGTGTGGTTGGTGGGCTCTGTAAAGATGTACTGCCTTAGTGGTGGATACCAATGTAAAGAGGGTTCTTTGTAAATGGTGGGCTTTGTGATGGGGGGGGACTGTTTGATGGGTGGGCTCTGTGATGGAGGATTGTCTTATTGGTGGGCTCTGATGTGAAGAGTGTTCTGTGTGATTGGTGGGCTCTGTGATGGGGAGGCTGTGTGATTGGTGGGTTTCGATGTGAAGAGGGGACTGTGTGATTGGTGGGCTCAGTGATGAGTAGACTGTGTGAATGGGGGGACTCTGATGTAATGAGAGGACTCTAGGATAGGGTTGGAGGCTCTGTCATTGAAGGACTCAGATGTGCTGAGGGGCTCTCATGTATAGGGAGATCACTGATGACATGAGGAGAATCTAATGTGATGGGGTGACTCTGAAAGGGAGGGGGCTTCTTATGTTCATTTAATCAGGGTAGTACTGTGCATTGTTCCAAGCTCAGGTTTCCCATTACTAAGTAACATTAATATTATTTACATTATAGGCTGGGGTGCCCCAAGATTTTAAATACTTTAAAAAGGTGCTGTGACTGAAAAAAAAATTAGAACTAATATACTGTATACAGTATGACATTTGCATCTTTAATATCTTGTGATACCAGCCACACACACCCCTTTTGTTTATTCATGTTGGATTCACACCCATGCATTTTTTTCCCTGATGACTTTTCCATTGAAATCAATGTAAGCACATTAAAACACGTCAGCTCTCATCAATATGTGGTGCAATGCATTGAATTGGATGTCAACAAGCACCATACTGCACATCATTACATGTTGCCGCATGTCATAGTCCATTTATGTGCATTAAAATGCATCGATGTGCATCGTGATGTGAATTGACATGCATTTTAAAGCATGCATTGAAATGTGTTTTGATGTGTTCCAATTGGTTTCAATTAAGAACTCAATTAAGAATTAAGAATAATAATAATAATAATAATAATTAAGAACTCATCATGCAAAAAAACAGTTATGAATCCAGACTCAAACATTTTATTTTGTTACCATTGGAAGATTCAGTTGGAAAGGGGATTTTTTATTAGTTTTTATTAATTATAGGCATTTCTGTTCCTTCTTCATTCCGTCACTTGTGTATGAAAGCTGAGCTCCTAGCAAATAGTTAATACACAGATGAAATTTATATACAGTATGGAAGATGTTTTATCGGCCAAAGTATTTGTATTTATATCCATCTGGGGACCCCAGAAGAGGAGGATCTGGGCTGCTCTGTGCAAAACCATTGCACAGAACAGGTAAGTATAACATGTTTATTTTTTTTGTATGCCTCTACACTCACTTTGGAGCAGGTTACACATCACACCCGTATTTAAGGTGTAACATGTAACATGCTCCAAGCTTCCCTTCCCATGACAACAGGTTCCTCCCCCCACACCCAATGTCACATTTCAAAATCAGTCTCGGTGCAATGCTTTTCAGGCTCTTTGGGGAAAAAAATAATAAGTGCACATGTATGCACTTATTATTTTTTCCCAGAGGTGAACTTATCCTTTACCTTTGGAGAGATTTCGGCTTGCTTCCTGTTGTCAAAATCAGGGGTCCCCAACCCATTGGCCATGGACTGGTGCCGGTCCATGGCCTGCTGAGACCCAGGCCGTGCAGAGGAGGTAGGCAGAAAGCAGAGCAAGCCAACACAACCTGCACTTCCAGTCTCACCAGAGGATGCTCACTCCCCTTCTCCTAGCACCACAAAGTGGTTAGGAAGAAGGAGAGGGTAAGGGAAGGGAGGAGAGCCAAGCTGCGGACAGAATCTCATGGAGCACTGGTGTGACCCAGGCAGCACCCTCCTCCCTGCCCAGGTGACAAGCAGCACCTCCGACACTCCCCCAGGTGACAGGCTGCAACCATACTACGCTAGGATTTCCAACTCATCCCTTTAAACCCGAACACATAATAATTACACTGGTTTTGTGGCTGATTAAGGTGGTAATTACACTCACTTAGTGACTTATCTGCAATCAATTAGCCTCAGATCCTGTGTAATCAATATGTGTTCGGGTTTAAAGGGGTGAGGTGGCAACCCTACACCATGCACACCCCCCCCCCCCCCTTCCAGCCTGTGGAGGGGTTGAGTTCTGCGCAGCTGGTCCCTGGTGTTGAGGAGGTTGGGGAACGATGGTCTAGATGGCTAACTTGGCACCATCCACTAGGCAGTTTTAACTCTTCAGTAAGACACCGCAGTTGAATCCAATGCATTTTTACTTTAGCTAATTATAATGCAGAGAATGTTTTTCCAGTCATTTGAACTGTAGGAAGACAATGGCTTTCCTGAACCCTATCTCTAACAATAGCTAACACTGAGCATGGAAGAAGTGGGGACGATCTAGCTAATATTAGAAGTAGAACTAAAAGCAAAGCTTTTTTTTTTATTTTGGATGGAGTAAGCGAGGGCTATAACCCCTGTCAGATTTTTTGTCTTCTGTGTCCCATTGGGGAGATTTACCTTCACTTCCTGTCCCATAGCCAAAAAAGGAAGTGGAAGGAAATGAAGGGAATCCCTTGGGCCCCCCATATCACCCAAACTAGTGTCCCCATTGGAAGATTAAGTGAACCAAAAAAATCAGTGTAAAGAATACCTGGCTAATAACCAACAAACAGAAGCCTAACTAACAACTAACTATATACAATACCTTTTTTATCTCTTCAAGAGCAGCTTAGATGACTGACAGGCACGTTGTGAATGTAAAGTTACGCCAGTAACCTTTTAATGTAAAATTCTCATCCGTTGGTTGGATGAGGGAGGTGATGTTGGCAGGGAGGAAATCAATCTAGACTCCCTCATAATCCAAATCCAAAATGTGGCCGCCAGCATTATCTAAAATGAGCAACACCTTGAAGTCCATGCCTAAGTCATGGAGGTATTAGTTGGCTTTAGGGGTGAAGCACTGTTGAAACCAGTTTGAAGCTAGGACTTTGGTCATCCAGGCCTTAAGGTTGTGCATCCAATAGACAGGCAACAGGTTTTTAGTTTTGTTTTTGAGGGCCCTTGGGTTCGCTGCTTTGTAGATGAGGCCTGGTTTTATCATGTAACCAGCAGCATTGCCACACATAATGTGTGGCAATGCTGTATGTTCTTCTGTGCCTTAAACTCTGGAGCTTTGGCTTTGTCCTTCATGATGTAAGCTCTGGATGGCATCTTCTTCCAGAACAAGACAGTCTCATCTATGTTGAAAACTTGTTCGGGTTTTTAGTTTTGTTTTTGAGGGCCCTAGGGTTTGCTGCTTTGCTGATGACGAGATCTGGTTTCATGATGTAACCAGCAGCATTGTCTCACATAATGAGTGTCACTATGTCCTTCTGTGCCTTAAACCGTGGAGCTTTGGCTTCGTCCTTCATGATCTAAGTTCTGGACAGCATCTTCTTCCAGAACAAGCCAGTCTCATCTATGTTGAAAACTTGTTCAGGTTTTTAGTTTTGTTTTTGAGGGCCCTAGGGTTTGCTGCTTTGCTGATGAGACCTGGTTTCATCATGTAACCAGCAACATTGTCTCACATAATGAGTGTCACTATGTCCTTCTGTGCCCTAAACCGTGGAGCTTTGGCTTCGTCCTTTATGATGTAAGTTCTGGACAGCATCTTCTTCCAGAACAAGCCAGTCTTATCCATGTTGAAAACTTGTTCGGGTTGTTCGGGCTTGTATCCCTTCTCCTCTATGATGTGCCTGAAGGTCTCGGGTACTTCTCAGTGGCTCCTTTGTCAGCAGATGCTGCCTCTCCATGTGAAGAAACACTTTTAATATAGAATTTTTTCTGAAAATGATCTTCTTTGGTACCTTCTGCATTGTCTCCTGTAGCGAACTGCTGGTACAATTTCCATGCTTTCTCATGGATGATCTTACCGTCCAAGGGGATGTTCTTCTTCCTGCAGTTGGTGATCCACAATGCCATGGCAGATTAAATCCTGCCAATATTTTTATTTCTTACGGTCGTTACCTTTTTGGCACTATCACAGAAACGTACTGATATGGTACTCTTCTTAATGTAGTGTACAATATTTCTGTTGACTCCACAATGGCGTGCTACTGTGGCATAACTTTTTAGTTCCCAGAGCAAATCCAGTAGTTCAACCTTCTCCTGGAGTGTCTTAAACTTCTTCTGGCACTTAGGTTCATTGCCAGAGGTCTTAGAAGGTGCAGGGCATTTGGGTGGCATCTTAGGGCTTAAGAAGAACAAAGCAAAAAACACAAGAACACTCAACGAAACACTCGAGAAAGCTACACTTGGTAAACTGTTATGATATGGGAATGCTGGGCTGCGCATCTGCCGGAGAGGAACACTCTGCGAACGACTGAGGCCGCAAACTCTGAACTGCAACTTTGCGGGGGTCGACTGTTTAACCCTCCACCCAAAGAAGCACAGTCCCACCAACAGGTGATCTAGGTCCTGACACAATGATAATGGTAAAAAGGAAACCTAAAGAGGGTGAATCTCCCTAACGGGGACACAGACCGCAATAAAAACCTAAAAGGTGCTCTAATACATTTCCACTCTGTCCAAAAAGTTTTGCCTTTAGTTATACTTTAAACTAACTAGCTCTAAACAGGAAGGGACTACAGAAGAAGATGCCGAAGCCACATAGTAAACAAGTTGCAGTGGCCCAAAACTGATGTCAACACACTGCAAAAAAATAACAACCTAATGCAGTTCAATACAACACAGGACAATTATAGGTAAACAGGACATAACAATACTTGTGTTTACACACAGCTATCCATGTCTGGGGGCTACCCAATTGAGGAGGAAAATGCCAGGATTTACATTGCATTAGCTCAGACATCTGTGCGCTAGAGTTCTAATGTAGGTCCAAAACAGAAAATGAATTGCTAGTCGCCCGAACGTTGACCAACGTACTGGCAAATAGCAACACCAACACATCAGTTCAGTCCTTGTTTCCCTGAGCAAAGTGAACACAACCCACAGGCTTGTGGCCCCTTTTCATACTCTCAGTCTCTTTCTTTTTTACTACGTCTACGCCGCTTCAAATTGACTCTGCCTCGATTGTAAACAACAAAAGAAAACCTTCTCCCTGTAAAAAGAAGAATAATTATCCGTTCTGCCTATTGCACTGATGATCTTCGTTCTGTTGCCGAGCCAAGCTGGCCGATGAATCATCACTATCTGACACTTCTGGACTTCATGTCCCATCTGCAGAGAGCTGCACAGTCCATGACTCATAACTGCCTTGATTTATGAGGGGTGAAACACAATGTTTTACTGCATTAGGCCTCATGCACACTGGGCATTTTTGATGCTGCTCTTAGGAGCATCTAGCATTTTGCTTTTTAACTGCCTCTAAATGCCCCTCCATGTTAGCCCATGGGTCTATGCACATGAATAGGTCATCTAGTACCCAGGGCAAAGATGCCAATTGGGCCCCCCCCCCAAATGTATGAGCATTATGTGTCAGCTAAACACCCCTTCCACCCAACCCCCCCCCCCAGCACTAATTCACGTACGCCCTAAGAATAAATTACTTTTGCAAGCTAAAATTCTCCCCAAACAAAAATTCCCCCTGCCTTTAGATTACCACTGTTTGCCTACCTGCCCTCTACCCACATTCTTTCCTGGGAGATGATAGGAGCATGTGATCAAACACCGCACAGTGACAATCCAGCAGTCCTGATCCAGGAGAGCTGCAGTGGCAAGAAGAAGGAGCTTTAGGGGAGAGAGAGCACAACCTGCACCTCCTCCAGGCTCTGTCAAGATCTGGCTTGTCTCCTCCAGTGCTAAGCTGACAGGAGTAGTGAAGCTGCCATTGCTACTCCTGTCCACTTGTAGGTAGGAACCAGGGCCCTGGTGCAAGAAACCATAAAGGACCCCCCTGACCCCCAGCAGGAGGCCCTTTCCTCCGACCCCAGTGGCAGGTGCAACTTTTGTGACCCTGGTTGTTCCACTGCTGGTGTTAATAGTTATTTTATTTATTTATTTATTTATTTATTTTTTTTTTTACAATTTTTATTTTTTATTTTTTTTTTATATTTATTTTTAGGAGCCCCGTTGGGGGGGGGGGGGGGGGGGGGGCTTTGGTGAAATATCAGGAGTCTAAAAAGGTCTCTGATGTTCCACCTTTGAGACAGAGAAAGGAGATTGAGGACACAGCCCTCAAGCTCTTTCTCTGCAGGATTGACTGCACTGCATGAATAGATAGCAATAGCTCTGTACAGATCTCCCCCTCCATTCACAAACTGAAACATAGTAAATACAGATTACTATGTTTCAGTTATGAATGGACAGAGTCAGTGATCAGTATTTACTGGCCCCTTCCCCTCTCTCCTTTCTGACAGATCTAACAAGGGAGGGGGGGGGGCAGAAGAGAGCACAGGGGGGCTGGATTGAACACGGGGGCAGCAGAAGGAAGCTGTATAGGAGGAGCGGCGGGAGAGCGGCTGCATATAGAGGAACCATCTGAATGAATGAATGAATTTTTTGTAAAGCACTGCAAATGTGAACTGAATCGCCTCAAGGCGCTGATGCGTTTATGTTGTTAGCTTCTTAGAAGAGGTAAGTCTTGAGTTTTTTCCTGAAGGCCTGATGGTTTTCTTCCATGCGGATGTGAGTCGGAAGAGAGTTCCATAGCAGAGGTACCTGGACTGCGAATCTCTCCATTTTCCTCCTGCCGCTTCCTCCTGCCGGCATTCAGGAGGGAAATATAGAGATCAGTTCCTCTATATGCAGCTGCCCCCACTGCTCCTCCTATCCAGGAGTACAGGGTGGCCGCACAGACCACCTGCAGCCTAGGACCGGGTCACAATTGCAACCCCTGCGACCCCTGTAGGTACACCACTGGTAGGAACTCTCTAAACAGCGTCCTACCAGCTGATACAACACCACTGCACCCAGGGCAGCTGCCCCTCCTGTCCTTCCCCTTGTCCCAGGCCCTGCATGCACACATAGGCATCTAAAGGAATTTGGAGGCAGGGACGTTTAGAGACAGAAAAAAAAGACCCACTGCCAGAGCGTTCAGGAGCAGAGGCGTTTTGGCAGGAAAAAACATTTGCCTCGTGTAAAAAGGCATCTAGGCATGTTTAGAGCTTGAGCGTTAATTAATTTCAATGGTCATAATAAATTATTATTCTGGCCACGGAAATGAATTAAGGCCAATCACAGCTAACCACAAAAGTAAACACTGAATGATTCAATTTCATTCAGTAAAAATGGCTGCTTATAACAGTGAAATTCACTGGTATAAACAATCATAATATGTAAAGAAAAAAACCTTGATTACTTCCCCAGAGTAGCAGAGTGGGGTCACAGTATGTTAAAAAAAAAGAAAAAAATGTAATAAAAATAAAGTTTAACCGCTTCAGCCCCGAAAGATTTTACCCGCTTCCTGACCAGAGCACTTTTTGCGATTCGGCACTGCGTCGCTTTAACTGACAAATGCGCTGTCGTGCGACGTTGTACCCAAACAAAATTGACGTCCTTTTTTTCCCACAAATAGTTTTCTTTTGGTGGTATTTGATTACCTCTGCGGTTTTTATTTTTTGCGCTACAAACAAAAAAAGAGCGACAATTTTGAAAAAAAAAATATTTTTTACATTTTGCTATAATAAATATCCCCCAAAAATATATATAAAAACTATTTTTTTCCTCAGTTTAGGCCGATATGTATTCTTCTACATATTTTTGGTAAAAAAATCGCAATAAGCATATATTGATTGGTTTGCGCAAAAGTTATAGCGTCTACAAAATACAGGATAGTTTTATGGCATTTTTATTATAAATTTTTTTTTTTTACTAGTAATGTCGGCGATCTGCGATTTTTATAGAGACTGCGACATTATGGCGGACACATCGGACACTTTTGACACATTTTTGGGACTATTGTCATTTATACAGCGATCAGTGCTATGAAAATGCACTGATTACTGTAAAAATGTCACTGGCAGGAAAGGGGTTAACAACTGGGGGACGATCAAGGGGTTAATTGTGTTCCCTCTCTGTGTCCTAACTGAAAGGGGGAGGGGACTGTGTAGGGGAGATGACAGATCGCTGTTCATATTTTGTATGAACAGACGATCAGTCTCTTCTCCCCTCAGAGAACCGGAAACTGTGTGTTTACACACACAGATCCCGCTTCTCCGTGTGTCAGCAGCGACAGAGGGAGCCCAACAGTGATCGCGACCGCCGGGCACTCGCATCGGCTCCGGGGGCGAGCAGCGGGCGTGCGCGCATGCCCCTAGTGGCCACAGGGTGAAGCGACGTTACATAGCGTTGTTTCGCCCAGCCGTACCATTCTGCCGCAGTAAAACTGCGGTGGCTGGTCGGCAAGCGGTTAATTTATTTTTTTTACATACTGTCACCCGTCGGTTTCCCTGATCACCAGCACACCAGTTATATTATGGCGCTGTGCTGCACTGTGACAGTATGTAAAAAAATAAAATAAAATTGAGAATTTTTTTTTAAATTCTCCTTTAAATTTTCCCAAAAATTTGAGGCAAAAATTTTTACAACTTCAAAAAACTCGCCATGCCTCTTACTAAATACATTAGTTTGTCTACCTTCCAGAAAGGGGTCATTTGGGGGATATTTGTACTGTCCTGGCATTTTCGGGCCTCAAGAAATGAGATAGATTGTCAGTACATCAGGACTGATCAATTATATATATATATATATATATATATATACAATGGAACCTCGGATTACGAGCATAATCCATTCCAGGAGAATGCTCGTAATCCAAAGTGCTCGCATATCAAAGCGAGTTTTCCCATTGAAGTCAATGGGAACTAAAATAATACGTTCCGCATTGACTTCAATGGCATGCAATTCCGCATGTGGCCAGAGGTGGGAGGGCGCAGGAGAGCCTTGTAAACTGCCGGAAAGGCCCGAGGACACCTCGCCTGACCTCGGCAAACCTCGTAAAGACTCCGTTCCCTAGGTTTGCCGAGGTCAGCCGAGCCATCCTCGGGCCTTTCCGTCCATTTCCGAATGGCGCCAATTGGCTGCGTTCGGCGATGCTCAGCTCCGGCGCCCCCCCACCTCAGGCCAAACGTGGTACTGCACACGCTTTGGCCTGAATCGTGCTAGTTTTGCGAGACAACACTCGCAAACCGAGTTACGATTTTTAAAAATACAGTGCTCGTATTGTGAAACGCACATTAATCGTGTTACTCGCAATCTGAGGTTCCACTGTGTATATATATATATATATATATATATATATATATATATATATATATATATATATATATATATATATATATATATATATATATATATATATATATATATATATATATATATATATAAATATATATATATATATATATACACGAGGTGTGTCTAATAACTAACGAGACTGTGATCCCACCTAGTAAACAAAGCAGTCAGAACCAGTTGTAACTGCATGAGTGGTGACCTTGAACATGTTTGAACCTGCATGACAAGCAGCAACACTCTATGACGTTCAGTTGATTGCGAGTCGCCATTTAGTTTGGTTGTGTTTTCTGTAGTGTGCCGAAAAAATGCTACGTTTTAAAAGTTGAACAACGTGTCAATTTGAAATTTTTTGTAAAATTCCACAAAACCTCAGCAGAATGTTTTCAAATGCTTACTACAGCCTATGGGAATGGCGGCCTGTCTCGTGCGCGCGTGTTTAGGTGGCACACAAGATTCAGCGAGGGACGTGAGAATGAATTCCCAAAAGTTAAATCAGTGCTTAAAGGGACACGTTTTAAGTCAGTTGATGCTGATGAAAGAAGAAAACGGCAGATGTGATGAAACAGCTGAAATAGATTTTGTCTATGCCTTCGACCAGTGGAAAACAAGACTGCAGCAATGTATTAGTGCAAATGGTGAATATATTGAAGGGGGCAAGCATTCAATTTGTAATACATATAAATAAAGGTGAGTTATTTAACCACTTGCCAACCGCTGCACGCCGATATATGTCGGCACAATGGCAGCGGTGGGCAAATGGGCATACCTGTACGTCCCCTTTAATTTGCGGGGCTAGCGGGTGCCCGCCGTGTACAACGTAACCGTGCCCGCGGGTCCCCCGGACTCTATGTCCGCCGGTGTCCCGCGATCATGTCACGGAGCCTCAGAACGGGGAGATGCCTATGTAATAAAGGCATTTCCCCTTTCTGCCATGTGACATGACAGAGAGCAACTGCTCCCTGTCATCGGGAGCAGTGATCGCTGTCATGTCAGTGGTAGCCCACCCCCCCCCCACAGTTAGAATCACTCCCTAGGACACAATTAACCCCTTGATCGCCCCCTTGTGTTTAACACCTTCCCTGCCAGTGTCATTTACACAGTAATCAGTGCATTTTTATAGCAAAAAATAAATGACTGGTCCCAAAATAGTGTCAAAAGAGTCCGATGTGTCCGCCATAATGTCACAGTCATGATAAAAATCGCAGATCGCCGCCCTTACTAATAAAAAAAAAATAATAATAAAAATGCCACAAATCTATCCCCTATTTTGTAGACGCTATAACTTTTGCGCAAACCAATCGATATACGCTTATTGCGATTTTTTTTTCTTACCAAAAATATGTAGAAGAATACATATCAGCCTAAACTGAGGAAAAATTTCATTTTTTTATATATTTTTTAGATATTTATATTTATAAATATTTATATATTTTTTTGGATATTTATTATAGCAAAAAGTAAAAAAATATTGCTTTTTTTTTTTCAAATTTCTCGCTCTTTCTTTGTTATAGCGCAAAAAATAAAAACCACAGAGGTGATCAAATACCGCCAAAAGAAAGCTCTATTTGTGGGGGGAAAAAAGGACCTCAATTTTGTTTTGGTGTAACTTTGCACGGCTTTCTTTTGGTGGTGTTTGATCATCTCTGCGGTTTTGTTTTTTGTGCTATAAACGAAAAAAAGAAGCGTCAATTTTGAAGGAAACAATGTTTTGTACTTTTTTGCTGTAATAAATGGCCCCAATTTTTTTTTATTTTAAATAATTTTTCCTCAGTTTAGGTCGATTATGTATTCTACATATTTTTGTAATAAGCGCATATCAATTGATTTGCGCAAAAGTTATAGCGTCTACAAAATAGGGGATAGATTTATTGTCAGTTAAAACGACGCAGTGCCGAATCGCAAAAAGTGCTCCGGTCACCAAAAGAAAGCTCTATTTGGGGAGAAAAAAAGAACGTCAATTTTGTTTGGGGGCAACGTCGCACGACCGCGCAATTGTCAGTTAAAGCGACGCAGTGCCGAAACGCAAAAAGTGCTCTGGTCAGGAAGGGGGTAAAATCTTCCGAGTGGCTGATAATAGACACACCTTGTACAACATATTTTGTGAATTCTAAAACTTTCCTACAGACTAAATAATATACATTGATTTTTTTTTTTTCACCAAAAAAAGTAGCAGAATAATTTTTGGCCCAAACTTATGAAGAAATATTATTTATTTGCAAAATTTTATAACAGAAACACAGAAAAACACTTTTTTTTCAGAAATATCAGTCTTTTTTGTCTATTTATCGAACAAAAAAAATCTGTGTGAACAAAATGATAAAAAATTAATTGAGTGCAGTGTTGCATGACCGCGCAATTGTCATTCAAAGTGCAACAGCGCTGAAAGCTGAAAATGGGCCTGGGCAGGAAGGGGGTGAAAGTGCCCCTTTATTGAAGTAGTTAAAATCTTCCGTCCTTCCGATGCCCCCCCTACAGCTACATTTTCACATTAGTACATCAGGCGGTGTATGGAGCTGTGTGTGTTTTTACTTTTTAGTGGAGCTGGTCATGAAACAAAATTTTCTTTTATATATATATTTTTTTTTATGATAGCATCGAGTTTGGAAAGTAAAATAAATTATCCTATTATCTGCCAGGGCTATTTTAGCACGCCGTCCTCTCTTATCTTCCTTTGGTGTATGCAAGATAAAACTTTACAATTTCCATTTGGATATTGGAACATAATGCGCATAATGAAACACTCGGCTGGCTGCGTGTTGAAACTCCTTTCTTCTGTGTACCGCGCCGGCTCGTCTCATAAACAAAACCAAATAATATCGAAGAACAAGTCGAATATTAGCATTGCCTCCGAATCCTGTGTGGCCCATCGTTGTAAAACAACCAGGCAAGGATAAATTGGATGCGGGAAATGAGAACGCTTCCAAATAACACTGTAATTTGAGCGTGATCTGGAAGCTGACAGCCTACATACCAATAATTAGAAAATGCAATGATTATCATTTCAGAAAAAAAACCTAATCACATGCATACAGTCCAGATATTTCAAGATATGCCATTTAACCACTTCAATATCTGGCACTCTGATTCCCTTCCTGCCCAGGCCAATTTTCAGCTTTCAGAGCTGTCACACTTTGCATGGCAATTACTCAGTCATGCAATACTGTACCCCAATATTTTTTTCTTAGACAGATAGAACTTTCTTTTAGTGGTATTTATTCACCACTTTTTTTTTGCTAATTAAACAAAAAAAGAGAGAGAATACATTTTGAAAAAAAAGTTTTTGCTTCTGTTATAAAATTTTGCAAATAAGTAATGTTTCTTCTTCACTGATGTGCGTTGATGAGGAGGCACTGATGGGCACTGATGAGACTGCACTGATGGGCACTGATGAGGCTGCACTGATGGGCACAGATAGGAATGCACTGATGGGCACCAATGGGGCTGCACTGATGTGTGCTGGTGAGACTGCACTGGTGGGCACTAATGAGGCTGCACTGATGTGCGCTGATGAAGCTGTGCTGATGGGCAATGATGAGACTGCACTGATGGGCACTGATGAGGCTCCACTGATGAGCACTGATGAAGCTGTGCTGATGGGCAATGATGAGGATGCACAGATGGGCATAGATAGGAATGCAGTGATGTGCACCAATGAGGCTGCACTGATGTGTGATGATGACACTGCACTGGTGGTCACTAATGAGGCTGCAATGATGTGCTATGATGAGGCTGCACTGATGAGAACTGATGAAGCTGTGCTGATGGGCAATGATGAGGCTGCACTGATGGGCAATGATGAGACTGCACTGATGGGCACTGATGAAGCTGCACTAATGGGCACTTATAAGGCTGCACTGATAGGCACCGATAAGACTGCACTGATGGGCACTAATGAGGCTGCACTAATGTGCCCTGATTAAGCTGCACTGATGAGGCAGCACTGATAGGCACTGATGGGGAGGCACTGAGGAGGCTTCATTGATGAGGCAGCACTAATGGGCACTGATGGGTGACACCGATAAGCTGCTTTAAAGGGGCACCGACAGGGCTGCACTGTCAATCGGTGCACTGTTAATCAGTGCCTTTATCATCAGTGTATACAATGTACTCACTGTACTCGGTCAGATCGGCTCTCCTTTCCTCATGCACTGTCTCTGTGTAAGGAAAGGAGAGCCAATAATCGGCAAGTCTGTGATTGGACACAGCTGATTGCATGGCAAAGGGCCACTGTGATTGGCCCTTTACACCTACCTATGATCTGTTGTGTCCAAAGCACACAGCAGTCACAGGGTGCACCCCAGGGGAGGGCGCGGAAGGCATGCATGTTGAGGGACATCCATGGACGTCCTCCCAGAACTGGAGGCCCGTGATGTAGCCAGTTTTTGAATTGGTTCATTTGGTTAAAGTTGAATTCCAGGCAATTTCAGATTTTTCTCTGCTACAGTGATGTAATACTTAAAGGTCTCGTCTCTCCCCCCAGCCTGTGATTGGACAGTGAAGGAGAAACATCATACTGGTGAGCTTATCTTTCTTTCACTCTCCCACCTTATTAGCAAGGCCCTAACAGCTCAGGTCTAGGATCCGAACGCCCCTGAGCTCCTCACTAAGGGCTCTTTCTCATGAGCAACTGGGGAGTGGCAAAAATTGCTTTCGTTTTCTTTTCTTTTTTTCTTTTTTTGGTAATTTTTTTCATTTTTATGTGGTTTAAATTTCTGTATTTTTTAATTTCACTCATTATTGTATACACCATTGTATGAGCATTTCACAATTTTATTTATCCTAATTCATATCATATTTCACATTTTTTAGCGCTGCACTTACTGTGTTGTTTATACTGAAATTTTTACGCCCCCCAGCTGCCTATCTGAATTTTACCATTGTGGCCTGACAAGCACTGCCAGTCAAACTTGCCTATTGAGTTCAGTTGAGTAGCACCACAACGGTTGGCCAAATGATTGGGGCTTGAGGTTGTGGCATGGTGGCAACTTATAAAAAAAAAAAAAAAAAGTAAAAATAAAAACAAGCTTCAGAAGTCGGCAGCAGAGCCTTTTGAATGTCTGCCAGCCGCTGATACTGTATACCACCCTCTGAAAAGCAATCCACTGCATATGTGAAAGTAGACTAACATGGAGCACATCTTTTGATCAGACATTTCCAAACATACTCATTGCAGTGTGCTTACTGTCTGTTAGATACAAAAGTCTGGCTTTGTTTTTGTTTTGTTTTGTTTTTTTCTTTTATATTTTTTTTATTCAGTAAATCTATATTTCTACTCCATGAGTTACATAATGGCTTTAGAATGGCTCATCCCGATTGATGGCGAAGATTTTTTTTTTTTTTAAGGTTACAAATAACAATAGCAAACAGATCTTTGAAATGTAATGGAAGTAACCAGGCGCTCCTCTCTATCATCTATTACACACCACTGTGCACATCACAGCAACAAAACAACATTGTACAAAATGTATCCTTTTGTGTATAAACCTGATCAGCTTCACTGTGCACAACAAGCAAAACATACAAAGTATCCTTCTGAAATATCATCATCAAATGTTAATAAATATCAGACATGTATCAATAAAACATCCAAGTTATATACAGTAAATCAACAATCCGAGTCTTCTTAGAACTTCTCCTCCTCCACCACTCTGTATAATCCGCTTCAAGGAATAACACTTTACAAATCAGGATGTGACCTAAAGTGATTCTAAAACCAAACAAAAATACATTAAAATACAGTTTAACCACTTGCCAACTGGGCACTTTTACCCCCTTCCTGCCCAGGCCAACTTTCAGCTTTCAGCGCTGTCACACTTTGAATGACAATTACGCAGTCATGCAACACTGTAACCATATGACATTCTTATAAGTTTCTTCACCCAAATAAAGCTTTATTTTGTTGGTATTTGATCCCTTCTGTGTTTTTTATTTTTTGCTAAACAAACAAAAAATGGCCAAACATTTTGAACCCCCCCCATTTTTCATATTTTGTTATAAAATTTTGAAATCAGGTAATTTTTCTCCTTCACTGATGTGCACTGATGAGGCGGCACTGATGGGTAATGATAGGTGACACTAAAGGGCACAGATAGGCAGCACTTATGGGCACTGGTGGGAGGCACTGATGGGCACTGATAGGTGGCACTGATGGGCACTGATAAGTGGCACTGATGAGGTGGAACTGAAGGGCACTGATAGGTGTCACTGATGGGTACTAATATGCATTGGTAGGTGGCACTGAAGGGCACTGGTAGGCAGCACTGATGGGCACTGATAGGCAGCACTGATGGGCACTGATAGGTAGCACTGATGGGCACTGATGAGGTGGCACTGATAGCCAGTACTGATTGGTGTCACTGATAGGCACTAGTGGGCAGCGCTGACGGGCACTAGTAGGCAGCACTGATAGGTGACACTGATGAAGAGGCACTGATTGGCAGCACTGGTGGGCACTGATAGGCAGCACTGATTGGTGTCACCGATGGGTACTGATAGGCACTAGTAGGTGGCACTGACGGGCACTAGTAGGCGGCACTGATAGGTGACACTGATGAACAGGCACTGATTGGCAGCACTGGTGGGCACTGATTGGCACCACTGATAATCAGTGCCCTGATTATGAGTGCCAATGTCCCTTTAATACAAGCTGGTTATCGGCTCTCCTCTCCTCACGCTGGCAGCGTGAGGAAAGAAAAGCCGATAACCGGCTTGTGTTTACTTCCGTGATCAGCTGTCATTGGACACAGCTGATCACGTGGTACAGGGCCAGTGTGATTGGCCCTTTTCCCCGATCTGTGATCAGCTGAGTCTGAAGGTGAAGCATGTGGGTGGTTCAATCACGGGAAGACGTCAATAGACGCCCTCCCGGCAAAGTAAGCCCGCACTGTAGCCGTCATTCGGCTATAGCGCAGGTGGGAAGGGGTTAAATAACAAACATGTTGAATTTATCTGCCCCGTGCAGTGGTTTTGCACAGAGTAGCCCTGATCCTTCTCTTCTAGGGTCCCCCGCCGGCGCTTCCAGCTCCCCCCTTGTCAAGTGCCCCATAGCAAGCTGCTTGCTCTGGGGGCACTTGTACGTGCTCGCTCCTCAGCCGGCTCTGTGTGTCCATTGACATACAGAGTATGGTTCAGCCTCACCCCCCAATCTCTCCTCACTGGCTGTGATTGCTTTCTCTCTGTCCAATGAGGAAAGAGAGAGCAAGGAGAGCCGCTGCTCTCCTGCACATCCCTGGATCAAGATCAGGCTCAGGTAAGTATAAGCGAAGGGGGGGGGCTGCATGTAGAAGGTTTTTCCCCCAATACATAGAAAGTGGTTGTAAACTCTCACTTATACCCAGTGAAGTGACTGGCCCCAGGTGATGCACAGAGAGGAAACTAATTCTCCTACACAAGTTGTGCCTTTTTATCCACAGCTATCTTTCCCATAAAATAATTCAAAGTGCAAAATTTACGCAGGATCTCTCAGCTCTGAAAAGCAGGAGGCGGGGAACTGAAATGACATCAGCGGGGAGAGCTTTGAGAGCTGATTGGAGGGATGTACACCCCCCCCCCCCTACACAGAACACAGGAACAGAGCTAAGGCTGTCAATCACAGTCCGTGTGCTGGTGCTCCCTCCTCTGGTGAGGAGCACCAGGGGAAACTTGCCAGAAGTGATTGATAGCAGAGGAAGGAGGCAGCAGACAGAAGTTACACTTTGCTCTGCTCTGGATAGAGACAAATACAAAAGGATATGCTTTGTTCAGATTTACAACCACTTTACTAATTAGCGACCACCTGCCCACAATGTACTGAGGATGGACATCCACTCTAGGCAAAGTGACGTGCCCGTACATAACTGCTACTTCCGCCACCCACTGTGATTGCACACAGCGGGAGTCTGTCAGCAAGTCCCAGCCAATGATTCATGACTCGAACCTGCTGATCGGCTGTATCCAATCACAGCTCAGAGTTCTTGTGTTGGTAAACAACACAGAGCTCTGTATAGGGGGAGCAATCTGTCTGTTTCTCATCCCTGAAATGCATGGAGGAGAAACCGAGAGATTTATTAGTTAATACACACATTACACATAGCGAGGCACACATTTATCCCTTTCGTTACACCTAGATGTTACCCCTTCCCAGCCAATGTCATTAGTACAGTGACAGTGTACAGTTGTCAGAAACCATGAAATCAGGTCGAGAGAGAAGTACAGTTAAATCACACTTGTTTAATAATAAAAGTAAAAAGAACAAAGGTAGTCAAAACATAGCCAAAGTTCAGTAACCGGGACGGATAGTCAGCCAAGCCAGAAGTCAGGGATCAATGTAGTGGAACAGCAAGCAGGATCTGGAGCCCGAAGGGATGTCACCAAAGCAAGTCTTGAACAGGAACGCAGGAGATAGCTTCTGTGATGTGACCAAGGCGAAGACAGAGCTTCTCTGGACTGGACGGGTTAAGTAGGCAGGACTGACGAGCAGGATATCATCAACAGCTGAGTAACTGTGGAGAGATAGGAGCTGGCAATTAGCCGATAAGCTGAGCAGCCAGCTCTGAGAAGGAAGGGCTGAGCCCAGCCCTGACAACAGTATTATCACTCATCACTGTATTAGGGTCACTGGTGATGTCAGTGGCAGTTAGTCAGTTCCCCCAGTGTCAGTTAGTGTCCGATTTCCCGCTGCACTATCACAGTCCTGCTATAAGTCATTGATCGCCGCCATTACCTGTATAATATAAATAAATAAATAAAAAACAATTCCAGTATATATACCATCGTTTGCAGACGCTATATCTTCTGTGCAAACCAATCAATATACGCTTATTGGGATTTTTTTTTTTTAAACAAAAATATGTAGCAGAATACATATTAGCCTAAATTTATGAAGAAATGTGATTTTTTACATTTTTTCTTATAAGATATGTTTTATAGCAGAATGTAAAAAAGATATATTTTTAAATTATCGGTCTGTTTTCATTTATAGCGCAAAGAATAAAAAGCCCAGAGATGTTCAAATACCACCAAAAGAAAGCTCTATTTGTGTGCAAAAATAAAATAAATGTCATTTCGGTACAGCGTTGCATGACCGCGGCAAATGGCAGTTGGAATAAAGCAGTGCTAAAAAGCAAAATTTGGCCTGGTCATGAAGGGGGGGGGGGGTAAATCTTCAGGAGCAAAAGTGGTTGAGTACTGCACTGGAGCTCGGAGCAGTGGAGGAGGAGTTAAAGGCTCGTACACACTATAAGAAAATCGGGCGAGAAGTTTTGTCCAAAGACTTTTCATACGATTTTCGTATAGCGCGTACACAACTTTAGACAGCCGGTTCCGACTTTTCGTACGAAAGTTCCCGAACGGGGACAAACTCCGAAATTTTTCTCGTACGGGAACAGAACAAACGATTTTCGTTTAATGTGTATCGTTTGCGTATGATTTTCGTACAAGAAAAATCAGGAAAAAAAAGAGCGCACATGATCAGAAACGATAAAAAAACAAAAAAAAACAAAAAAAAAGCCTTTGTCGTACGAGAATTTTCGTTCAAATTTTTGTTCATTGGTTCCGATTTGCTGTGTGAAACATCGAGAAAAACCAGATGAACGTTCGCCCGATTTTCTTATAGTGTGCACCCCACTTAGGTTTTGCAGCCAATGTTGCTTTTTTTAAATTTAACCACTTGCGGACCGCCCGCCTTCGTTGTACGTCGGTACTTTGACGTAGAATACCGGGGTTATGGCAGCAGATATCTACCACAACCCCCCCCCCCCATATTCTCTTCAACGGCGGATGGTCCTCTTTCAGATAAAAATGGTCTCCACCACGGATTCGCCGCAAGATCCCTTTTATCGGGGGCAGTAGAGGCCCCCCCCCTTCCTCCCGCCGTGCTCCGGTAGTCTTACCGGATCCGTAGCGGTGGAGTCCTTTCCCCTGTGAGGCTGGATGAGGAGTGAGGGAATGATGGCCCCCCGCTCGGCTCCATACCATTGGATGACGGTAAAATGTTACTTCCGCCCAATGGTCTTAAAGGGGAATTTTTTTTTATATTTTGCAAAAAAAAAAAGACTTTTTATTTATTTATTTTTTATTGCATTTTTAGGGTAATCATGTACACTGCTGCTGCTAAACGGATGTTTAGGAGCAGTTGGGCATTTTTTCAACTGCTCCTGAACTCTCCTCTATGTTATCTTATCAGTACATGTACACAGGGTCCTTTATTGTTGTTTCTAGACACTTGAGTTTAGAGGCCTTTTTTTGGAAAGCAAAAAAAAATGAGTTCAGACGCTGAGTTTAGAGGCATTTCAAGTGCCAAACGCTTCTAAACGCGGCTAAACACGGTAACACACATTTAGCCGCATTTTGTTTACAGGTGTTTTTCATTTTTTGGCCATTTGCTTCTAAACGCAAACGCGGCAAAACGTGGAAACACGTGGCAAAACAGACGTTTTAAACGTGGGTTACTACCCTGTTTCCCCGAAAATAAGACCTAGTGTGATTGTCGGTGATGGCTGCAATATAAGCCCTACCCCCCCAAATAAGCCCTACCCTGTTTCCCAGAAAATAAGCCCTACCCTGAAAATAAGACCTACAAGGACTTTAACTAGGGCTTTATTGTGTGGTAGGGCTTATATTGCAGCCATCACCGACAATCACGCTAGGTCTTATTTTCGGGGAAACAGGGTATCTGTCAAGTTAAATCATTCAGGAGAGGTTGTTAAAAACGTCCCGTCTACATTAAGCCAAAGGCTCCATGCACACTGGACGTTAAAATAACGTTATAAAAACGCCAGTAGCTTTGCAGTGAGTATTTCAACGTTTTTTAACGTTTTTGCAATAGCGTTTATTAGTGTTTTTTTAGCATTTTTCCATGTCAGCGGTTTTTAGTGTTTTTTTATTTATTTTTTTTTAATTTTTTTTTTCCAATGGATCAAAAACGTAAAAAAAAACGCAGGTGAGCCGCGTTTTTATGATTTTATGGCGTTCAGAAAACAGCCCATAAACTCTACTGCTGATAAGAGTCCAAAAACGTCCATGTGTGCATGGACACCTAGGATAACATAGAAGGGAGTTTATGGGCTGTTAACCACTTCAGCCCCAGAAGGATTTACCCCCTTCCTGACCAGAGCACTTTTTACAATTCGGCACTGCGTCGCTTTAACTGCTAATTGCGCGGTCATGTAATGCTCTACCCAAACGAAATTTGCGTCCTTTTCTTCCCACAAATAGAGCTTTCTTTTGATGGTATTTGATCACCTCTGCCGTTTTTATTTTTTGCGCTATAAACGGAAAAAGACTGAAAATTTTCAAAAAAAATGATATTTTCTACTTTTTGTTATAAAAAAAATCCAATAAACTAAATTTTAGTCATACATTTAGGCCAAAATGTATTCGGCCACATGTCTTTGGTAAAAAAAATGTCAATAAGCGTATATTTATTGGTTTGCGCAAAAGTTATAGCGTCTACAAACTAGGGTACATTTTCTGGAATTTACACAGCTTTTAGTTTATGACTGCCTATGTCATTTCTTGAGGTGCTAAAATGGCAGGGCAGTACAAAACCCCCACAAATGAAATTTGGAAAGTAGACACCCCAAGGAAATTGATGAGAGGTATGTTGAGCCCATTGAATATTTATTTTTTTTGTCCCAAGTGATTGAATAATGACAAAAAAAAAAAAAAAAATTTACAAAAAGTTGTCACTAAATGATATATTGCTCACACAGGCCATGGGCATATGTGGAATTGCACCCCAAAATACATTTAGCTGCTTCTCCTGAGCACGGGGATACCACATGTGTGGCACTTTTTGGGAGCCTAGCCGCGTACGGGGCCCCGAAAACCAATCACCGCCTTCAGGATTTCTAAGGGCATACATTTTTGATTTTACTCCTCACTACCTATCACAGTTTTGAAGGCCATAAAATGCCAAGATGGCACAACCCCCCCCCCCAAATGACCCCATTTTGGAAAGTAGACACCCCAAGCTATTTGCTGAGAGGCATGGTGAGTATTTTGCAGCTCTCATTTGTTTTTGAAAATGAAGAAAGACCAGAAAAATTTTTATTTTTTTTTATTTTCAAATTTCAAAACTTTGTGACAAAAAGTGAGGTCTGCAAAATACTCACTATACCTCTCAGCAAATAGCTTGAGGTGTCTACTTTCCAAAATGGGGTAATTTGGGGGGGGGGTTGTGCCACCTGGGCATTCCATGGCCTCCGAAACTGTGATAGGCAGTGAAGAGTGAAATCAAAAATTTACGGCCTTAGAAAGCCTGAAGGCGGTGCTTGGTTTTCGGGGTCCCGTGCGCGGCTAGGCTCCCAAAAAGTCCCACACATGTGGTATCCCCATACTCAGGAGAAGCAGCAGAATGTATTTTGGGGTGTAATTCCACATATGCCCATGGCATGTTTGAGCAATATAACATTTAGTGACAACTTTGTGCAAAAAAAAAAAAAATTGTCTCTTTCCCGCAACTTGTGTCGCAATATAAAATATTCCATGGACTCGAAATGCCTCTCAGAAAATAGCTTGGGGTGTCTACTTTCCAAAATGGGGTCATTTGGGGGGGTTTGAACTGTCCTGGCATTTTATGCACAACATTTAGAAGCTTATGTCACACATCACCCACTCTTCTAACCACTTGAAGACAAAGCCCTTTCTGACACTTTTTGATTACATGAAAAAATTATTTTTTTAAAGCAAATGCCCTACAGATTAAAATGGTGGGTATTTCATTTTTTTTTTTTCACACAGTATTTGCGCAGCGATTTTCAAACGCATTTTTTGTGGAAAAAACACACTTTTTTAAATTTTAATGCACTAAAACACACTATATTGCCCAAATGTTTGATGAAATAAAAAAGATGAACTTAGGCCGAGTACATGGATACCAAACATGACATGCTTTAAAATTGCACACAAACGTGCAGTGGCAACAAAATTAATACATTTTTAAAAGCCTTTAAAAGCCTTTACAGGTTACCACTTTAGATTTACAGAGGAGGTCTACTGCTAAAATTACTGCCCTTGATCTGACCTTCGCGGTGATACCTCACATGCATGGTGCAATTGCTGTTTACATTTGACGCCAGACCGACGCTTGCGTTCGCCTTAGCGCGAGAGCAGGGGGGACAGGGGTGCTTTTTATTTATTTATTTTTTTTCTTTATTATTTTTTTGCTTTTTTATCTTATTTTTAAATGGTTCCTTTCATTTTTTTAAAAAAAATCATTTTTATTGTTATCTCAGGGAATGTAAATATCCCCTATGATAGCAATAGGTAGTGACAGGTACTCTTTTTTGAAAAAATTGGGGTCTATTAGACCCTAGATCTCTCCTCTGCCCTCAAAGCATCTGACCACACCAAGATCGGTGTGATAAAATGCTTCCCCAATTTCCCAATGGCGCTGTTTACATCCGGCGAAATCTAAGTCATAAAATGCTCGTAGCTTCCGGTTTCTTAGGCCATAGAGATGTTTGGAGCCACTCTGGTCTCTGATCAGCTCTATGGTCAGCTGGCTGAGGTTCCCTGTTGAGACAGGAGAGCCAGAGAAAAACACGGAAGACGGTGGGGGGCATTCCCTCCCACTGCTTGTAAAAGCAGTCTAGAGGCTAATTAGCCGCTAGGATTGCTTTTACATGAAAGCCGACCGCTGGCTAAAAAGAATGATACCAAGATGATACCTAAACCTGCAGGCATCATTCTGGTATAACCACTCAAAGTCGTGAATGGCGTACCTGAAGACAAAAAAATGGTTAACAATAAAGCACAGTAAACGGTAAAGTATAAAAAATTGCATACCTGAAAAACAAACATGATAAAACATAATAACAATAAAACATTGCAGAATAGAATACAGTAAAAAAGAGCAGAACAATAGAGAGAGAATAGAGAGAGAGAGAACAATAAAACGACAACTATTTTTTTTTATTTTTGTTTGTGTTTTTTTTTTTTTTTTACACTTTTTTTTTGTAACTGTAACTTTTATAACTGTAACCAGTTCCAGGTTCGGGTCTCTCAAAATGCGATGGCATCTTGGGAGACCTTGTGAATGTGTGCCTAGTCTGTGGAATGCTGTACCCTACACTAATATTCAACTAGTGAATGGTAGCGTTCAAAACATTCACCAATGCAAAGACCAGGATTGTCAGGACAGGAGGGACAATAATAGCGGGTGTCACGCCTATATCCGCGCTTGCTGCAGACACGACATCTTTTTTGGGGGGGTTCGTTGGGTAGGGGTACTCGGGAGGACATAAAAATGCCTCTCATGCAGCCGACTGCATTTGGTTGGGGATGTGAATGGGGGAAGTACGGGCGCTGCAGAAGTGGTGGGTTCCCAATTAGGATTGGCGAATGCAGCAGGAAGGGCATTATGGGCACGACGGGCCTGTGTTTGTCTTCTTGGTGGCAGCGGGACACTACTTGTGCTTGCCACCTCACCAGCTTCAACTGCACTTATGGGACTCGCCACGTCACCAAGTGTTACTGCAGTGCTGGTATGACTACGACCGGGGTGTACGAGGCCGCTGGCGCTTGCCAGTTCACCAAAACGCTACCAAAAAAAAGTGACAGTGATCGATCGATACTGCACTTGGGTGGGCTGGGCTGGACCGGGCGGAGGGGCAAAATGCAGGTGCTAGCAGGTATCTGGGCTGATCCCGCTAACACTGCGTTTTTGGGAACCCTAAACTGCTGGGGACGCTAGTATAGATCTGATCGGATCAGATATTGATCCGTTCAGATACTATACCACTAAGGGAGGTGTACGGTGCGTGCGTGGGTGTTAGCGGTACTGGCGCTAACCTGACGCTGCCTGGGGCTGGTGCTTGCCAGTTCACCAAAATGCTACCAAAAAAACTGTTAGCGATCGCAGGGATCAGGCCTGACTCTGCGAACGCTGCAGTTATGCGTTTAGTGTTTTGTAAGTGACAGTGATCGATCGATACTGCACTTGGGTGGGCTGGGCTGGGCCGGACGGAGGGGCAAAACGCAGGTGCTAGCAGGTATCTGGGCTGATCCCGCTAACACTGCGTTTTTGGGAACCCTAAACTGCTGGGGACACTAGTATAGATCTGATCGGATCAGATATTGATGCGTTCAGATACTATACCACTAAGGGAGGTGTACGGTGCGTGCGTGGGTGTTCGCGGTACTGGCGCTAATCTGACGCTGCCTGGGGCGACGCATATCACCACCGGGCGATCAGGGGGCTAAACCTTTATTTGGTAATAAACAGCGGGTGCCCTGACACTATAAAAAATAAACGAACTAACCAGCGTCACCCGTAACGGTTATACGGTGATCAGTGGTGAAAGGGTTAACTAGGGGGCAATCAAGGGGTTAAAACATTTATTAGATAGTATATGGGGGTCCCTGTCGCTATAAAACGCTGACGGCGAACCTAAATATTTACGTTTCTAACTAGCATCACCAGTGACACTAATACAGCGATCAGAAAAATGATCGCTTAGCGACACTGGCGACAGGAGGTGATCAAGGGGTTAAAACTTTATTAGGGGGGGTTAGGGGGGTACCCTAGACCTACAGGGGGCTAACACTCACTGTCCTACCACAGTAACTGTCACAAACTGACACTATGCAGTAATCAGGAAAAAAAAACAAAAAAAAAACCTTCTTGGTGTCAGTTTGTGACAGGGGGGGGGGGGGGTGATTGGGGGGGGGTCGGGGGGGGGGTATCGGGGGTGTAATGTATGCCTGGCATGTTCTACTGTCTTGTGTGTGTGTTTGGTGCACTTACATGTCATCTCTCCTCGGCGCTGGAACGGAAACTGGCCAGCCGAGGAGAGATGACATCACATCCTCTGCCTCTGTGTACTATACAGAGGCAGGGGATGTTTCTCATTGGCTGGGAGCGATCGCGAGGGGGGGGGGGCACGATCGGATGGCCTCCCCCTCGTCTCTCAACTCTCCCAGCCAAATGCCGACCGCAGCTGGCACCGGGGGGGGGGGGGTCCGATCAGACCCCCCGCCCGTGGGAAGACAATTACGTACCAGGTACGTGATTTTGCCTGCCCGTGCCGCTCTGCTCACGTATATAGGCGTGAGGCGGTCGGCAAGTGGTTAAAAAAAAAACGCCCAAACTCCCAAAAACGAGATGTGCCCCAAGGGGGATACTATGGGCAGTGTGTCAACGGGCAATAAATGAATGGTGCATGTGTGAAATACACAGTTAAGGTTTAAAAGTTGTATAACAAAAGTTTATTAAGTAACAAAATACACACAAATCTAGGATATAAAATCGCATGAGCGGAAGAGGCAAAAAACAATGGTGATCAAACTGCTAACATGCTAGGTATAGTATCCCAGTAAATACAAATATGACCCGCTGGGCTAGAAATACGATAGCATATAATACTCTACATGTTTCGGAAAGTAAAGAGGTTGTATCTTCTCTATATGGTGTATTTCCTTCTTCAGGAGTTTCGGGGAAGCAGTTATGATATTTTTCTATAAAAGAGAAAAAAGGATATATTTGTATATATAGGTATAAGTGGGTCAGTCACCCACTTATACCTATATATACAAATATATCCTTTTTTCTCTTTTATAGAAAAATATCATAACTGCTTCCCCGAAACTCCTGAAGAAGGAAATACACCATATAGAGAGGATACAACCTCTTTACTTTCCGAAACATGTAGAGTATTATATGCTATCGTATTTCTAGCCCAGCGGGTCATATTTGTATTTACTGGGATACTATACCTAGCATGTTAGCAGTTTGATCACCATTGTTTTTTGCCTCTTCCACTCATGCGATTTTATATCCTAGATTTGTGTGTATTTTGTTACTTAATAAACTTTTGTTATACAACTTTTAAACCTTAACTGTGTATTTCACACATGCACCATTCATTTATTGCCCGTTGACACACTGCCCATAGTATCCCCCTTGGGGCACATCTCTTTTCCTGGTCTCCTTTCCGTATTTGGGATGTGGCAGTGATCTCCGGGCTAGCCCAAGCATTGGTTCCTTTCCGAATTGTTATTTTCAAACTCCCAAAAACGGACATTTATGAGCTTTAGTGTACATGGAGCACAAATGTGAGAGTTCTTTTTGACCCCATATTTATGAGGACCTGTCATGCTTTTTTTCTATTACAAGGGATGTTTACATTCCTTGTAATAGGAATAAAAGTGACCCAATTTTTTTTTTTTTAAAGGACAGTGTAAAAATAAAAAATAAAAAGTAAAATAAATAAGAAAATTTTTTTTTAAAGCGCCACATTTCGCTGCGCTCGCACGCAGAAGCGAACGCATACATAAGTCACGCCAGCATATGAAAATAGTGTTCAACCACACATGTGAGGTATCACTGCGATCATTAGAGTGAAAGCAATATTTCTAGCTCTAGACCTCCATTCTAACTTAAAACTGGTAACCTGTAAAAATTTTTAAACGTCGCCTATGGAGAATTTTAAGGGTCAAAGTTTGTCTCCATTCCACAAGCGGGCGCAATTTTGAAGTGTGACATGTTCGGTATCAATTTACTCGGCGTAACATTATCTTTCACAATATAAAAAAAAATTGGGCTAACTTTACTGTTGTCTTCTTTTTTAATTCAAAAAAGTGTATTTTTTTCCAAAAAAATTGCGATTGTGAGACCACTGCACAAATACGCTGTGACATAAAGTATTGCAACGACTGCCATTTTATTGTCTAGGGTGTCTAAAGTGGGGTACACACTGTAAGAAAATCGGGCGAACGATCTTCTGATTTTCCCTGTTGTTTCACAGCAAATCGGAACCAATGAACGAAAATACGTCCAAAATAAATTCTCGCACGACAAACAAAGGCTTTTTTTTTTTTGTTATTTATTGTTTCTGATCATGCGTAGTCTTTATTTTCTGATTTCTCTTGAACGAAAATCGTATCAAAACGGTACACATTAACTCCTTCAGATCTGCGCTATAGCTGAATGACGGCTACAGCGCAGATCTACTTTGCCAGGAGGCCGTCAATAGACGTCCTTCCTTTTGCACGCTCTCCGAGCGCCCCCTGCAGGGCGCGCGCGACATGCGCTGTGATCACCGAGTCAATGAGACTCAGGTGATCACAGATCGGAGTAAGGGGCCGGTCCCAGCCCCTTACCACGTGATCAGCTATCAGCCAATGACAGCTGATCACGTGATGTAAACAGAAGATCGGTAATCGTTTTTTTTTCTTCTCACGCTGACAGCGTGAGGAGAAAGAAAACAGCCGATCACCAGCTTCTGTGCAAGGGACATCGGTCCCAAAGGGGAAGAGGCCTCATCTGTGTCAACCAGTACCGCCTGCCAGTGCCCACAGTGCCATGAATCAGTGCCCAACAGTGCATAACAGTGTCAGCATTCAGTGCCACCTATGAATGACCATGAGTGCCAACTATCAATGCCCACCAGTGGTACCAATCAGTGCCTCATCAGTGCCACCTAGCAGTGCTGCCTATCAGTGTCACATACCAGTGCCGATCAGTGCCCATCACTGCCACCCATCAGTGCCCATCACTGCCACCTATTAGTGCACATCAGTGCCACCTATCATTACCACCTATCATTACCACCTATTAGTGCCCTTCAGTGCCACCTATCAATGCCCTTCAATGCCGTCCATCAGTGCCACCCATCAGTGCCACCTATCAGTGCCCACCAATGCCACTTATCAGTGCCCACCAGTGCCGCCTCATCATTGCCCATCAGTGTCGCCTCATCATTGCCCATCTATGCAGCCAATTGGTGCCCATCAGTGCAGCCTCATCAGCGTACATCAATGAAGGAGAAAAATTACCTGTTTGCGGTTTGTATTATTTTTCTTGAATTTTGGTCTTTTTAAAATTTTTTAACAAAAAATAAAAACCTCAGAGATGATCAAACACCACCAAAAGAAAGCTCTATTTGTGGGAAAAAAATTATAAAAATTTCATTTGTGTACAGTGTTGTATGACCGCGCAATTGTCATTCAAAGAGTGATAGTTCTAAAAGGTGAAAATCCATCTGGACAGGAGGGGGGTTTAGGTGCCCAGTAAGCAAGTGGTTAAATGAAAATCGTTTGTTCTGTTCCCGTACGAGAAAAACTTTGGAATCAGCTGTCGAAAGTTGTGTACACACTATACGAAAATCGTACGAAAAGTCTTTGGACGAAAATGTTCGCCCAATTTTCTTATAGTGTGTACAAGCCTTTAAGTTTTGAAGCCAATGTTGCTTGTTTTAATTTAAAAAGTGCCGTTTTTTGTTTTTGTTTTTTTTCTCCTTGAATGGACTTTGGCAACAAAACAGGTCGGGAATTCTTTGCACTTTTGTAATTTTTTTTAAACCAACCCCTTCAAGAGTTAACGAAAATTAGAAAAAAGGAATCGTCTTAATCAAGAAAATAACATGAAATTTGTTTCCCAATTTCATGCTTTAAAACGTTGAAGTGATCCTTACTACTTAACGCTAATTGCCTCCACTTAATGGTTTAATTTAAATGTATGCTTCCTGTCTGTTTGTTTAATGTCCTAATTCCAAATTGACAAACTAGGGGATACAGTTATCATCTGCATCCCGGTAATTAAACTGTCAGATGCTCATAAGAAATATCTGGAATCATCGCGGTGGGACTTAATCACTTGTATAAGTAGCATTCCGAGGAGGACCGTCTCATTTTTTGGGATATGAAATACAGCAGATTTAGTTAATAGGATAATAGAGTTTTGATACGTTTAAAAATAAATAAGCATTTGAATGGAGTCCTTCTCCTTTGTCTACTGATATACTCTGAAGCAGGCCTGGCGTTCTGCAGATGATCCACACCTGTCCTCCTCAAATACGCCACACTCTCCAATCTACTAGACGAGCGTGCGCTTCGCTATGCACCAAAAGGCCACTTAACTAAAACCTAACCTATATTGTAAATCATAAAAGGTATGTAAATGATCATAACAGGTATACCGATAGGGCATAGGCATGCGCAAGGGGTGTGCCAGGTGTGCCTAGGAACACCCTAATCCTGGAGTTGGCAACCCATCAATTGTGGGCAGGTGACAGGTAAGCTGCGATCCTTACTTGCCGACTCCCTGGACAGGATAGGTGGCTGGAGTGGAAATTAAGGGACCGATTTGTATTTTCTTCTGCAGCAGCTGAAAGTAGGCTTCTCCTCCTCTTCCTCTCACCGATATTCAGCTGCCATGAGGGGAAAATACAGGGGATTGGTACCAATGTATGTCACCCCTCTTGTCCCAGTTCCTTTTCTTTCTGCTGCCCAGGTCCCCCTGTGTGCTCAACTGCTCCCCCCCCCCATTGTTTTAGGGTGACGAGTGGGGAAGAGGCTGGTTAATATGTCACAAAGGCATATGTGTTGGAACTTTGAGGTGCACACCCTAATACAATAGGCTGCGCACACCTATACGATAGGGTGAGATCCAGTGGCGGCTGGTGGTTTGGTAGGGTGCGGAAAACACAGTAAACAACCCCCCCCCCCCTGGGCCACCGGTGGAGCGACACTAGCACAACTGCTAGCTATGCAGGCGGTGAGAGCAGTGGTCAGAGCTGGTGTGGCCATCTCCGGTGTCCTCTCCTGGAGTCCTCTCCTGGAGTCCTCTCCTCTCTGCTCCTCCCGACGCTAGGTATCCAATAGGATCGCCTGACATTTTGGTCAATCGGGAAACGGGTTTCATACCTGCTTATCGATTGGCCGGGAGGAGGATCAGTGTTGCCCTGGGTGGGCTTAGGACGCATGCTCTGCAACCCGAGCCCACGCTATTTTGAAGCCTATTAGAGCCTTTGGCTCTGATCAGGTGCTAAAAAAAAACCCTGCCCACTGTAATTCATGTGCCTGGTGACCCGAAAGGGGCCGGACACATGAATAGGGGGTGGCCATGGATAGATTCATGCTATGCATGAATCTATCCACTGCCATTAGGGGGTGGAGAAAGGGGGCGGCGCCCGGGCGCTCCTAATGGACGGGCCATCACTAGTGAGGTCAATGTCACTATATATGGACCAACGTTCTATCTCTATGTGGTAATATTAACATCTACCAAGTTTAATAGGTGAAACTTCTCTTGATATATACAGTGGATATAAAAAGTCTACACACCCCTTTTAAAATGTCAGGTTTCTGTGATGTAAAAAAATGAGACAAAGATAAATCATTTCAGAACTTTTTCCGCCTTTAATGTGACCTATAAACTGTACAACTCAATAGAAAAGCAAACTGAAATCTTTTAGGGGGGGAGTAAAAATATTAAAATAAAATAATGTGGTTGCATAAGTGTGCACACCCTCTTATAATTGGGGATGTAGCTGTGTTCAGAATTAAGCAATCACATTCAAACTCATGTCAAATAGGGGTCAGTACACACCTGCCATAATTTAAAGTGCCTCCGATTAACCCCAAATAAAGTTCAGCTGTTCTAGTAGGTCTTTCCTGACATTTTCTTAGTTGCATCCTACAGCAAAAGCCGTGGTCTGCAGAGATCTTCCAAAGCATCAGAGGGATTTCATTTTTAAAAGGTATCAGTCACGAGAAGGGTACAAAATAATTTCCAAGGCATTATACCATGGAACACAGTGAAGACAATCATCATCAAATGGAGAAAATGTGGCACAACGGTGACATTACCAAGAACTGGACGTCCCTCCAAAATTGATGAAAAGACGAGAAGAAAACTGGTCAGGGAGACTGCCAAAAGGCCTACAGCAACATTAAAAGAATTGCAGGAAAATTTGGCAAGTACTGGCTGTGTGGTACATGTGACAACAATCTCCAGTATTCTTCATATGTCTGGGCTATGGGGTAGAATGGCAAGACGGAAGACTTTTCTTACCAAGAAAAACATCCAAGCCCGGCTAAATTTTGCAAAAACACATCTGAAGTCTCCCAAAACCATGTGTTATGGTCTGATGAAACCAAGGTTGGACTTTTTGGCCATAATTCCAAAAGATATGTTTGGTGCAAAAACAACACTGCACATCACCAAAAGAACACCATACCCACTGTGAAGCATGGTGGTGGCAGCATCATGCTTTGGGGCTGTTTTCTTCAGCTGGAACAGGGGCCTTATGCAGTGCACACATGAGCAGACTTTTCGACCGGACTGGTCCGACGGTCTATCCGACGGACTTTCGTCGGACTTCCGATCGACTTTCCGAACAAACAGACTTGCCTACACACGATCACACCAAAGTCCAACGGATTCGTACGTGATGACGTGATGACGTATGACCGGACTAAAATAGGGAAGTTGATAGCCAGTAGCCAATAGCTGCCCTAGCGTCGGTTTTCATCCGTCGGACTAACATACAGACGAGCGGACTTTTGGACCGGACTCGAGTCTGTCTGAAAGATTTGAAACATGTTCCAAATCTAAAGTCCGTCAGATTTCCGACCGAAAAAGTCCGCTGCAGGTCCGATGAAGCCCACACATGGTCGAATTGTCCGCTGGACTCGGTCCGTCGGACCAGTCCGGTCGAAAAGTCTGCTCGTGTATACGCGGCATTAGTCAAGGTAGAGGGAATTATGAACAGTTCCAAATACCAGTTAATATTGGCACAATACCTTCAGGGTTCTGCTAGAAAGTTTGAACACGAAGAGGAACTTCATCTTTTAGAATAACATTGACCCAAAGCATACATCCGAATCAACAAAGCAGTGGCTTCACCAGAAGAAGATTAAAGTTTTGGAATGGACTAGTCAAAGCCCAGACCTGAATCCGATTGAAAATCTGTGGGGTGATCTGAAGAGGGCTGTGCACAGGAGATGTCCTCACAATCTGACAGATTTGGAGTGTTTTTGCAAAGAAGAGTGGGCAAATATTGCCAAGTCAAGATGTGCCATGCTGATACCTCAAAAGACTGAGTGCTGTACTAAATCAAAAAAGGTGCTTCAACAAAGAGTTAGTTTAGTCTCATTTTTTTACATCACAGAAACCTGACATTTTAACAGGGGTGTGTAGACTTTTTATATCCACTGTATATATAGACAATATGAGGGTTATTATCTTCTCTAACATTCAATATAAAGGCTCCAGGCTGTTTAGAGGATATATAAAGAGATGGGGTTACAGCTGTCTCTCCTCCCAACTAACATGTTTCACTGTTCAAACAGAGCTTCTTCAGGGGTAATCAGAAATAAAGAAAGTGAAGAAAATGAGCAACCAAGAGTAGCTGACTGTCACATGGTGAAAAGGAACTTTGTTCTCACCTGCTTAAGGGGCTTGGAGAGGTAGGGATGGAGAAACAGCAACACACCCATCTTACCAGTGAATTACTGTGCAGGGGAGGGGGCATGTCAGCAAAAGGCTTGGCCATTGGAGGACAGGCAGGCTGTGCTTCTGGCACAGCCATAAAACTGACCACACTGTGAAAGATGTGCTTCTATGCCTAGCATGGTCAGTTTAAAAGAGTAAGGCAGGGGAACTGGCAGGATCACCAGGAATTTCACACAAAGGAAGCAATACAAAGAGGACAGGATACTTTTTAACACAGGCACATATAAGGAATATAAAATGTTTGGGTAACATATTCTTTAGAACTTCTCTTCTATGCTACAACAATTTCCTTTGCTCTCCATGGCTGACTTTTTTTTGAAGGTTTTAAAGCGGTAGTAAACCACATCAGTAAAAAAAGAATTGGGCCCCGAGCAGTTTAACTACTTCAATACAGGGCATTTTCACCCCCTTCCTGCCCAAGCCAATTTTCAGCTTTCAGCGCTGTCGCACTTTGAATAACAATTGCGCGGTCATACAACACTGTACCCAAATGAAATTTTTATCATTTTTTTCCCCACTAATAGAGCTTTCTTTTGGTGGTATTTGATCACCCCTGCGGTTTTTATGCCTTGTGCTATAAACAAAACAAGAGTGACAAGTTTGAAAAAACACAATATTTTTTACTTTTTCTATAATAAGTATCCAAATTATTATTTTTTTTTAAACTAATTTTTTCCTCATTTTAGGCCGATACGTATTCTTCTACATATTTTTGGTAAAAAATATCGCAATAAGCGTATATTTATTGGTTTGCACAAAAGTTATAGCGTCTACAAAATAAGGGGATAGATTTATAGCATTTTTATTATTATGTTTTTTTTTACTAGTAATGGCGGCGATCTGCGATTTTTATCGTGACTGCAATATTGCAGCGGACACATCGGACAATTTTGACACATTTTTAGGACCATTCACATTTATACAGCGATCCGTGCTATAAAAATGCATTGATTACTGTATAAATGTGACTGGCAATGAAGGGGTTAACCAGCAGGGGGCGCTGTAGTGGTTAATGTGTTGCTAGGGAGTGATTCTAACTGTGTGGGGAGGGGATTCACAAGGGGAGGAGACCGATCGGTGTTCCTCTGTACAAGGAACACACCATCGGTCTCCTCCCATCTGACAGGACGTAGATCTGTGTGTTTACACACACAGATCCACGGTCCTGCTTGGTGACCGGGCAATCGCGGGTGCCCGGCGGACATCGCAGCCGCCGGGCACGCGCACCGGGCATGCGCACCGGGACCTGAGCGATGCGGCTGGCGGCGCGCGCGCGCCCCCCCTGGGCTGCCTGGAAGGCTGCGCCGTCATATGACGGCGGCCCAGGATAACAGCTGCACCGTCCCGCCGTCAGATGGCATGGGAAGGTGTCACATTTTTTGCTATAACATCAACACTTTTTTATTCTCAGATACCTCAATCGATGAGCCATATCACCTCCCCTCCCACATGGACACCTTCCATGCACCCATGCACCTTCCCATGCCATCTGTTGCTGCAACCCTATATGCACGCCACCTCAGCCCCCGCGACGAGATCTATGCCTCCCATGCATCTCATGCAGGCTGCCACATGCCATATTCACTGCTGCCCTGGTAAGTGTGCCTGGTCAACTAGTCATGGTCAATATAAATTATCTAATTCCCTTCCTCCTCTATACAGAGTTGGTTTACCCTATATTTATATCTTCTACAGGCAACACAATGTAACTGCTCCTGATGAGTGATAGTTATTCACGAAACGCGTCAAGCTATAAGCTACATCCGATGTTACAATCCACTCACCATGTCTAACCTTTTTACATCATTATGATCACAGATGCAGTGTCGGGCAAGTCACCTGGTGTCTGCAGGCTATGCCATTGTGCAATATTTGATTAATTTCTTTATTATTATTATGTATTCATTATAATATATTAATGTCCATATTTTGTGCAATTACAGTTGTATATATATGCAAATTATTTTATACTATGTTATTATTAAATTTTTTCATCTATACCTCTGCATTCTGATTGCTTCATATAAAGTCCCAAAATCCCCTTTTTTATGTATCTGAAATAGGGATGGAGGCATCTACCCATGCCTCATATAAAGTCCCAAAAACCCTTTCCTTCTACCCATTTAACACATTTTTCCGAATATTTGTAAATTCGAATATTCGAACATTCGGAAATTTGGAAATTTGAAAAATCGAAGATCCGAAAACCTGAAAATTTGAAAATCTGAAGTGATAACTAACATTTTTTTTGTTTAATAAATGTTTATTAAAGTAAAATAGAGAAAGGGATATACATGTATCAAATATTATACAGTCTTAGAGAAAAATGACACAGGTTCCAATGCACACATATTCACATCAGTTGTCTGAAAACAAATAATTGCCCCTGAAAATAGAAAATACGAGCAAATATAGCAACTAACTAGACAGAGGCTTCCATCTATGTGAGCATTTGAATCAAAACATAAAAAGACATTACTCTAATTAAAGAGAATAGCAAAAGAAAGAGCAGGAAAGGGAGTAATAAGGGAATAGGTGAGGGGGGGGGATAAATGGGGAAGGAGAGATTATAGGGGGGGGGGTATGGAATAGGGTGGGAGAGATTGTTGGCATGCATGTCTTCGCATTTAAGAATAGCTAAGATTGTATCTTTCGGGTCATGTGAGAGGAAAGTAGACCATAATCAGTAAGAGATTTATCTATTAGATGAAGAATTCAGATAACAACGCTTGAATGACAATCTTAGGGGGTTTGCATTATAATTTCCTTATTGGAGGAGGTGGACTTGAATTTTAACCAGGGTGCCCAAGTTAACAAATGTCTCTTAGAGGTACCTTTGATGTTATGGGTAGGGTAATGTCCTCCATGAGATGAACTTCATCTACCTTTTGTAGCCAAACTTTTATGGACTGGGTTGTTGGTTGGCTCCAGAGAATAGGAATTAAGGCTTTGGCCGTGTTCAACAGATGAGGAATGAGTGAGCGCTTCTAAGAACCTATGGGATCATTAGTGGCATGAAAAAGAATAGTCCTTGGGTCATTGGGTAGATCGACGTCTGAGATCTGTATTATCAGATTGAACATGTTGGCCCAGAAGGGACGAATGAGTGGGCAAGTCCACCAGATATGTGCATGAATAGCTTTGTTCCCACAGTTCCTCCAGCACAATGGGGAACTGGCGGGGAACATTTGATGTAGTTTGGCTGGGGTGTAGTTCCACCTGGTGAGTAATTTATAGTTGACTTCTGCTATTTTTGAAGCAAGAGAGGAGGTGTGAGCTAGTTGTAGGTCTTTATCCTTTTGATTGCTTGTGAGAGGGGAATCCAGATCAATCTCCCATTTAGCCAGGAAGTTCGGATAAGCAGGGTTTTGAAGAGCAATAAGAGCTTTGTAGAATAATGAAATACCATGTAGAGGGGGGTCCTTTGGATGAAATATTTCTTCTATGCTATTTAAATCTTGTAGACCGAGGGCGCATGCGCGGCAGCTTCCAAGATGGCCGCTAGCCACTGAAGCTCCGCTCCACCACTACCCCGCTCGTTCCCGCAGCGCCGACAGAGCACTCATATCTGCCCCTAACAGACACCATCAGGCTCCGGACACCCCCGGGAACAGTTTTAGGCTGGGGGCGACTGCCAGAAGAAGTCTGACGAGCCAGATGGCGGCCGCACCCGGACCGCTCAGTTATGCCAAAATGGCCGCCGCTCCTCCGAGACACAGCGTGGCGGCAGCTGCGGACGACTCCATTGCTGACCAAGACTGTGTCCTGCCTCAGTCACCAGGTACCCTGTACTCCCCTCCACCCCCGGCCCATTCTCCAGCGTCCACAGAATCTCTCCTACTCAGCCTGCAGACAGGCCTCCCATCCACCCCCATGATGGACCCGCACACAGGCCTTCTGCTATCAGTCAGTGAAGCACAAGAAGCCGCCCCCACACCCACAGACTTTCCCTCCATGATGAAGGCCTTTGCTCAGTTATTATCCAAAAGCCTAGCCCAAAACGCAGCCCAAATAACAGCATCCATACACGCTGACATGCAGCAATTTGGTTTTAGGCTTGACAACATGGAGAAGAAGGCGGATCAAGCAGGGGCTAGGATTAATCAGAACACAGCCAGATTGCAAGATATGCAGGACCAACTTGAATTAGCCTTTAACAAAATTGATGATTTGGAGAACAGATCGAGACGATATAATTTTAGGGTGAGGGGGGTCCCAGAAACAGAAAAGGAGGTTCACTCTGTCATCAAAACCCTCATCAAGGATCTTATTCCGGAGATACCAGAGCACCACCTTGAGCTTGACAGGGCCCATAGAGCTCTACAACCCCCCCGCACGGATGGACTACCGCGGGACATCATTGTGAAACCCCATCATTATGCGGTAAAGGAGGCAGTTATGAGAAAAGCCAGAAATTTAAAGGACATTTCCGTTA
This sequence comes from Lithobates clamitans, assembly GCA_037952925.1. NCBI lineage: Eukaryota > Metazoa > Chordata > Amphibia > Anura > Ranidae > Lithobates > Lithobates clamitans. Next base: position 1,304,912 of record JBBGZY010002175.1, on the reverse strand, counting down.
TCGGTCACAAAATTCAGATCTTCGCGGATCTCTCCCCCTACACAGTGCAGAAGAGAAGGGCCTTGAAACCTTTACTACTACTACTGCAGGAGAAGGAGATCCCCTATAGGTGGTCCTTCCCGCTGAGACTGAATTTTTCACACAAGAGTAGAAACTACAGCTTCTCCACCTTCGCGGATGGCGAACGGATTCTTCTCCAGTTGGGCCTCATCCCTCAAGAGCCTTCGTCTTCACAATCAAGCAGGGGTACCCCATCTTCAACCAAAAGACCCCCCCCCAGCAAGCCCGCTACAGCCAACCTGGTTAAAACAAGGTTACAAGAGATCGAAGGAGAATCTCCCCACTTGAACTGCCACTCTTCTCACAGGAACTCTGTTTTTTTTTCCCTTTTTCCCTCTATTTGAAGGGTGCAGCATGTCTGCTGTAGGACTGGTTGGGGCTAGTCCCCGTTCTCCCCGAGCCCAGGGGCTCCGAGTCTAATATTAGTGGGTCTAGGCCCCCCTTTCTTTTTTTTTTTTTTTTTTTTTTATATACTTTGAACTCAGAGTAGGGATGTGTTTCGGGAGCCCTCCCCGCTGAGCCTTGGAGGAGAGGGGCAGTACATGAAGTTTCCCCACATGATCGTGACGTCCCTTAGTTATCCAAAGAAGGATGGTTATTGACCCCGGGATCCCCTCCTCCTTCTGGGCTCTGATGGGCCCGGCCTCTCGTCCCATCCTGTAAGGGATTCATGTTTACCACCGTGGTTCAGAAGGCTCATACTTAATCACACCCACACTGCATAGGTGGCAAAAGGGGTCAACATGGAAAAAACATTTTTTTTTTTTTTTCTCTTTTATATATTGATTTCCTTTTCCATGTTCACCCCATGTCTTTACATGTTTTGATATGCTCTGTCTAATTTTCTACTTAAAAGACCGGAACACGGTCTCAGGTTTAATGGTTAAGAGGAACTGGGGCTGTGGTGGACCCAGTGCGCCTCCACTTACCCTCAGGTACGCCTTAAGCTCCCCTGAGGTGTTTATTTTGTTTGGTCTCCCTGTTTTCAGGAGGCCCGGGCCCGAGTGGCCTTTAGGGTAGTTTAGACATTTCTTCCTACCCTTTTGACTGTGCGAGGTGATCCTTTTTTTTTTACCTCCTCAGTACACTTATTAGTCATGACTGAAATTTTATCGATGCTTAATGTTTATTACATGAAACTAATCGTTCTTCTTTTGTTTCTTTCTTCTGCTCTTTCCCCTTCCGCTCTCTATACCCTCCTGTACTCCTATGCAGGTTCTACCAGTCTCTGGGGTGGCCCTGTTATCCCCCTGCCGGGCCCAAGCAGACATCTTGCCTCACCAACAGATCACAGTCAGCTTTCACGTTCCATGGGTAACGGTAAGCCGCAATATGAGTTGACAGTTCTCTCCCCTCTGGACCATGGTTAGTCTAAAGGATCGGAATTTCCCCCTTAGAATCATCTCACACAACACCCAAGGCCTGAACTCCCCAATTAAACGCAGAAAGATCTTTCAGTCCTACCAATCTATGCATATTGACGTCCTCCTTCTACAGGAAACACACTTCCCAGTACACTACAAACCCTCATTTCTCCACCAACACTACCCACAATTTTTCTTGTCCTCAGCCGAAAACAAAACAAAAGGGGTTGCCATCTGCTTTGCCAAGCATTTAAATGTCTCACAACCGGAGGCGATAGTCGATCCCAAGGGGCGTTTCCTGCTAGTATCTGGTTGCATTGAGGGTGAACTTTATACATTTGTTTCATATTATGCACCCAACAGAGGTCAAAGATCGTTTTTTGATCTATTACTCAAAAAACTAAAACCCCACCTTAAAGGTACAATATTTATGGGAGGAGACTCGAACGTCGCTTTCGACTCCGCACTTGACAGACTAGCCAATGGTACTTCTAAATCTAAACGCCCATCAAAACAGAGCACCAAAATAGCAGCTCTATTTTTTGAGGAGGGTTTGGTGGATATTTGGAGAGAAGCTAACCCGCACAAGAAAGATTACACCCACTTCTCGGTTCCGCATAAGTCCCTGGCCAAGATAGACCACATCTTCACACGATCGCGCACAATTCCGCTTGTCCTTAACTCTAGGATCATAGACTCTCCATTGTCTGATCACGCATTGGTCTTGGTAGTAGCTCAGAAAGGGGGTTCCCCCAAGGGTCCGCCACGCTGGAGATTACAAGAATCTCTCCTCAATGATCCCATAAACTGTCAGGGCATAGTGGAAAACATCAAAGATTACTTTAGAATTAACCAAACGGGGGAGGTCTCTCCCTCCACCGTTTGGGCAGCCCATAAGCCGGTGATAAGGGGCCACATAATCAGCTTATCCTCACATCTTAAAGCAGCCCATAAAGCCGACATCCTAAAACTCACAGCGGACTACAGGGCAGCGGCTAAAGCACATAAGAGACTTCCCACATCAGACTCCTTAGAGACCCTTGACCGCACTAGGACGGTACTTAATCTTGCCCTAACTTCTGCAGCAGAGAAACACTTGAGATGGACAGGAGCCAAGTTTTACTACCAAACAGACCGCTTGGGCTCCAAACTAGCAGCCAAACTAACCCCAAAACACCGAACATTAGCGTTCCCTAAAATCAAAACAGCATCGGGAGACCTGACGCAGAACCCCTCTAAAATTATGGATGCCTTCTCCTTATTTTACACTGATCTCTATAAATCCTCTGAGCCCCCATCACAGCAACAAAGGGACCGCTTCCTCAGGGATTTACCCCTACCAGCCTTAACCAAAGCCCATAGGGAGTTGCTTGAGGACAAGATCACAGTGGAGGAAGTATTGGATACGATTGCCTCGCTTAAAACGGGTTCCGCCCCGGGTCCAGATGGCCTGTCCACTGGGTATTACAAAAAATTTGCCACTACCCTTGCCCCCCACTTAGCTAAATTCTTCAACGCCCTCAGGGATGGAGTCCCCCTGGGATCTGACCTTAACTCGGCGTATATCTCGGTGATACCGAAGCCGGGGAAGGACCCAAGTGAATTGGGGAACTATAGGCCCATTTCGCTAATTAACAACGATATCAAACTCCTGACAAAAATTCTAGCGAATAGAATGGCGAGCTTCATTGCCAATTATATTCACAATGATCAGGTGGGCTTCATCCCTGGTAGACAGGGGCCGGACCAAATACGTAGGACGATAGACGTTATATCCCTTTTGAAGTCATGCTGGGATGGAGGCCCACCACAGCGGGGCTTCCTCCTCTCCATCGATCTGCAAAAGGCATTTGACTCCGTTAACTGGGATTATTTATCTGACATCTTACAGCGCTGGGGATTTGGTCCCTTCTTTCTGAACTACATTAGATCCCTATACTCAACCCCGTCTGCTCAGGTCCGTCTCCTAGGAAGGTACTCTGACACATTCCCTATTCACAGAGGAACAAGGCAGGGATGCCCGCTCTCCCCCCTCCTCTTTGCGATAGCAATTGAATCACTAGCTATAGCACTTAGAACCAACCCAGATGTCAAAGGGGTCCAATGTGGGGACCAGGAGCATAAATGTGCCCTATATGCGGATGACCTGCTTCTCTACATCACCTCCCCTCTCATTACCACTCCGATGATTTATAAGATCCTCCAAGAATTCAGCGTCGTTTCTGGCCTAAAGGTCAACATGTCCAAGTCTATCGCGCTGAACATTACAGTCCCTCAGGATACACTAAATCAGCTTTCTTCTAACTTTAACTTCTCCTGGGCACCCACAGATATCCCATATTTAGGTATCCACTTAACTCCAGACATCCAAAAACTGTTTAACGCTAATTTCCCCCCCATGTTCCGTAAATGTAAGGATGACCTCGACAGGTGGGCTAGATGTGGACTGTCCTGGCTGGGGAGAATACATGCCGTCAAGATGACACTACTTCCCCGTCTCTTATACCTTTTTCGCTCTCTTCCTATTCCTATTAAGAAATCAACCCTCCTCAAATTTCAATCCGAAATCGTTCGCTTTATTTGGGGCCGTAAAGGGTATAGATGCCCCTCCAGTATGTTAACACGTCTTAAAGTCAGGGAGGCCTCGGTCTCCCTGATCTGTGGGGCTACTATCAAGCAGCTCAGCTCTCCCAAATTTCGGTGGCGTTTGCTCGAGGCCCGAAACCAAGTTGGTTGGCCATGGAAAGACAAGCTACCCCTCGGAACACGATCGACTATCTTCTCTGGTGTCCCCCTAATGATAGACCGGCTATACTATCCCCTTCCCTATCCCACTCGTTGGCCATGTGCACAAAACTCTTTTCACATAATAATCTGGTTTCACCTCTCAAACCTCTAGCACACTTATTCCATAACCCGGCTTTTCCTCCAGGGATGGTAATCAGGGCCTTCAAGTGGTGGACGGACAAGGGCCTCTATAGGATTGGACATTTCCTCTCCCCTAGGGGGCCAATCACGCTGAACCACTGCCGAAACGAGCTAGACATGCCCCAATCTGAGTTTTTCAGATTCTCACAGATACACCACTACATCCATTCCATATGGAAGCAAAATCAAGATAGGTCTTCTTTGACTCCATTTGAACAATGGTGCTCCACTTCAGAAGTCCAGAGGGGAGGAATCTCCATAATCTATTCCGCCTTACAATCTTCAGCGGAGAAACCGAGATATGCACGGGCCTGGAAGGAGGATTTGGACAACTCCTGGACGCTAGAGGATTGGTACTCCAGATTTGAACGATCATTCAAAGGTATTCTAAACATATCATTGATGGAAGCCAATATTAAAGTCATAACAAGATGTTACTATGTACCGGCTCGTTTAGCTAACATCTTTCCAGGATCTTCCCCCCTGTGTTTCAGGGACTGTGGGATGGAGGGAACAATGATACACATATGGTGGACGTGCCCGAGAATCAGATCGTTCTGGGGTAAGGTCTTCCGCACGATCAGCTCTGTTTTACAGCAAAAAGTCTCCCCTGATCCTTCCATTGCTTTGCTTAATGGGAAGATCAGGACTTTTTCCAAATTCTCACAGAAGCTAACTTTCTTTATACTCTTAGCAGCTAAAGCTTCTCTAGCAAAGGCCTGGAAGAAACCCAGCGTTTCAATAAAAGCTTTTAAAAGGAAGGTGTCATGGATAATGGCACAAGAACAAATCGTTGCTAACATTAATGACAAAATCGAAACATTTTTCGCTATCTGGGAACCATGGGCCAAATACTGTAAGGTACCCCTATTTCCGGGCATACCACAAGATACAGAGTAAGATAGAACCGTTTACTGAGTACTCCCCCTTTCTTGCTACCCCTCCTCCCTCCTTTTCCCCCCTCTCTCTTCTCTGAAGACTCTCTTGTCTCTTTTCTTGGCTAACAAAGGCTAAGCTCTCTCAGGTAAAGCCCGAGAACGGGCGGTTTTGATACACTATTTAATTTTCTTTATCTCTTGTTTTATCTGTTATCCAAGTTGCCTTTCTCGAAATCATTAGGCGGCTAGGCAGGTTTGCATTCACAATGACTAGGGCAGAGAACAGAGATAATCCTTAGACTGTTCGCAAAACACGACTAACTTAACATGGTACAATTTTTGTTTTTGGGCAAAGTCGCAAGAACCTGGAACTCGGGCCCCCCGGACAGGCCACAGCGAGCTCCCATGGGGGTGGTCTGTCCATCGGGCAGAGGTCTGAGTAGGAACCTTACGTTCCGGCGGTAGTCCCCCAGGTTCGTCTCCGTTTATTTTTTTCTTATAGCCCTTTCTCCTCTTTCCTGTTTTGCAGTCTACTCATCAGGCTCTCTGTTCTCACATACAATATAGGCCTCGCAGCCTTAAATTTATGCTTTAATGATTTCGAGAAGGGAAAGCAGATGTTTGCCACGTCGTTAATTTTAACCTTCGAAACTGTATGAGATCCATGCCTGGATCTTACTGTTAAGATATCGTTGTATAAATCATCTATTTTTCAAAATAAAAATTATTTGAAATAAATCTTGTAGACCTTTTAGCGGATGAGGAAAGGAACATAAGAAGCGTTATAGTTGGTGGAATCTCCACTTATCCAGAAACATGGTGGGTTTAGAGCCAAGGATCTCAGATAGTGGCTTAAGTGCGTTACCATGGAGAATATGATGTAGTAGGAGAGGCTCTTCTGAAGCCCAGGATTTAAATCATGGGTCCAATAAGTCTGGTAAAAAGTGTTTGTGGTTGAGGAGAGGCATCAAAGGGGAGTCATACCCCCAGGAGAATTTCTTATGTAGGGCGTCCCATATATCCAGTGAGGATGCGGTGAGTGCTGAGGTAGTTCGGGCAAGGTTCCTGCAAGAGCGGGGTATCCAGAGGGCTACCGAGAGATCTTTGCCACTCGAAGAATGCTCAAGTTGTACCCATAGTTTCGAGTTAATAGCATATTTCCAGTCAGCTAATCTGGACAAAACAACAGCATGATAATAAGTCTTAAAATTTGGAAGTGCCAGTCCCCCAGAGCACTTGGAGCGAAATAATAGCTCTCTAGATATCCTGGGGTGGCTGTTCCTCCAAATAAAGCGGGAGATCATGGTTTGCAAAATGGTGAAGAACCCCACAGGCACACCCAGTGGGATCATTTGAAAAATAAAGAGGATGCGAGGCAGTATATTAATTTTAATAATGTTTACTTTCCCTAACCAAGAATGTGATAAGCTAGTCCATTTCCGTAGGTCTTCCCTGATCCTGTTTAGTAGGGGGATATAATTATGTTTAAAAAGGGAATGGGGATTAGGAGTGAGATAAATGTCCAAGTATTTCATATGTTTTGGTTCCCATCTAAAGGGAAAGAGGGGTTTCCGAGAGATCGCCTCTGATCTGGGGAGATTAATGTTTAAGATTTCGGATTTGGAGAGATTTATTTTGAAGTTGGATATCGTTTGAAAAGTGGAGAATGCAGACATTAAATTAGGTAGTGAGATACGTGGCTGCTGAATAAAGAATAGTATATCGTCAGCATAGGCTGCGTATTTGTGGGTTCTATTGCCTACATGTATGCCATGTATAGTAATGTTATGTCTAATTGTGGCTAGGAAGGATTCTAAGGTAATAGCAAAAAGGAGGGGGGACAGGGGACAACCCTGCCTGGTACCATTATGTAGGGTGAAGGGGTCACTCAGCGCCCCGTTTATACGAATTTGTGCTGTGGGATTGGAATAGAGAGATGAAATACGATGATACATCTTAGGTCCCAATCCAAAATGTCTTAGGGTCATCTTGAGATAGTCCCAGTTCACCCCATCAAAAGCTTTTTCAGCGTTGGTGGAAAGGAGTAGGGTGGGCTGGGCGCACCTCCGTACATATTGGATTAGGGAAATTGCCCGAAGGGAGTTATCTTTAGCTTCTCTATGGGGTATGAAACCTGATTGATCTGCCAAGATCCAACTGGGTAGTATAGGGAGTAGGTGATTTGCCATTACTTTGGCGTATAGTTTAATATCAGTATTTATTAGTAAAATTGGCCTGAAGCTGCTGCAAAGGGTGGGGTCCTTATCGAGTTTGGAAATGACAGTAATGTGAGAGGGATTCTGGACGTAGGCCTGAAGAGTGAGAAATTGAGTTTGCATAAGCTGTGAGATGAGGGAGTAGAATGTCGCTAGATGTTTTGTAATATAAAATAGTGAACCCATCAGGTCCAGGAGCTTTACCTGAAGGGGAAGATTTCAAAGCAGCCTGAAATTCTTCAACCGAAAAGTCCGCTTCCATTTTCCTAAGGACGGACCCAGGCAATCTAGGTAGGTTAGCTTCTTTCAAGTAGGAGAGCATGCGGCTTCATCTCTCTTTCTGAGATAGAGAGGATAAACCATTTTTGACATTGTAGAGATCCGTGAAGAATTCTCTAAAGACTTTAGCAATGTCTGGGGTTGCATGAGCAAGCTCTCCAGTTGGAAGTTTCATTTTGGGAATAAATGACTTTGACTCTTTAACTTTCAGGGATCTAGCAAGTTGTTTGCTTGGTTTATTCCCCCACTCATAAGATTTCTGTGATAAGCGCTGGAATTTCCTCTTAGTGTCTAGATTAAGAAGGGTCTTTAATTCTTCTCACTTAACTGTGAGGTATTTGAGGTGCGTGATATGTACAGAGAGTTTGTGTTGCTTGTCAAGGTCAGCTATTTGTTGTAGAACCTGTTCAATTTGGTGACCATGCTCCCTATTTTTCCTTGCGCCAAGTTCAATGAGAAGACCTCTGATGATGGCCTTATGAGCTTCCCACACAATGGAGGGAAAAGTCTCAGAAGGTTTGTTCTCTTTAAAGTATTTTGTCAGATAGGAGGTCAACATGCAAACCTCAGTTTCGTTAGAAAGAAGAGAATCATTAAGTTTCCAGTTATTAGTGCGACGTGTTAAAGTGGGCATGGTCAACCTCACTGATACAGGTGCATGATCCGAAATGGACGCAGTGCCTATGTGAGTAGACTGTAAGAGAGGGAGATGAAAGTGATCTAAGAATATATTGTCTATTCTAGAGTAGGACTGGTGTGTTGTGGAGAAATGTGAATAATCCTTCTCTTTGGGATGGAGTAGGCGCCAAACGTCTATTAATTGAAGGTCTAGGGGCCTCTTTTTGACAAATTTCAAGCGTTTAAATGAAATATTAGAGCAACCCTGAGACGTGTCTATTGTTGGATCTAGAGGCATGTTAAGGTCCCCTGCGAGGATAGTAATTCCCTTGGCAAAATCTGATGATTTAGTTAGGATTTGTGAGAAAAAAATAGGCTGATTTTGATTTGGACAGTAAACGTTTGCAAAAGTGCACTGGGTGTTGCCTATGAAGCCCCTAAGGAAGAGAAAGCGACCATGATCATCCACTAGCATATCAGATAAACAAAAAGATACACTTCTGCTGAACCCAATGGCCACGCCCTTAGCTTTATTGGTGTCTGATAGACTGTAGTAACAGTGTGGAAAGTGGGGTGAGGTCAATTTGACAGGTGTTGTGTGGGTTAAATGTGTTTCTTGGAGAAAAGCAATGGAGCATGCGGCTTGCTTTAGTTCACTTGGTGCCGTTTTTCAGCGACAATGAGACCCCTAACATTGTATGATGTAATTGTTATTGTAGCCATTGTTATAGTGGAGTGAGACCCTTTAGATTACACTTCAATGCATGTCAACCGGGGGGGAGAGGGGAGAGAAGGGGGGAATGAGTGGAGATAGTTTGAAGAGGGAAAAGAAAAAAAAAAAAAATGAACATACACAGAGTACACACTCATGTATTAACGAACTTGTGGGAAACACATGTAGAACACGCAGAAATCTGCAGTGGTCCCAGTGGGGAGAGAGAGCGAGTAGCCACCCAGATCTCTGAGCAGAGATTGAATAAATCACCTTTTAGGCATTCACTAACCCCAGAAAGAGGGGGGGCGAGGATATGCAGTACGCCCCGACAGCATTCGGCCTGTAAATAAGAAAGAACTTATAACTATAGGAGAGTAGCTCCAGCGAAATAAGAAGGTTATGAGAACAAGAACACCTTAAACCATATAAATCCTGCAAAGCAGCCTACATTTAAACCAAACTGGCATAGTAAAAACAAAGAAACAAAACAGTACCCAATCAAGTGACAGGTCAGCATTTACTAAGTATAGTCAAGTGAAGGTGGAAAAATATAGCAGGAACCTGACTTTGTCATTTCAGACAATGAAGGATTGGGTGTCTACGTTGATAGTGTGGGCTCGGATAAAGAAATGCACGACTCAGCCATGTTTTTGTGAAGATCCTGGGATTGAAGTACGCCTTTTCTTTGAAGGAGTTTTTCGCCATAGTGGATCCATGGGACTCGAGAATTTGGGGATTGGATCCTGCCAGCCTGGGAGCTCCATGGGTGGGAGATTGAGGTCTTGTAAAGAGGTTGAGAGTTCCTCTGGGAACCGTAGTGGGAAGGAGCGGCCATTTTTAGTGGCAATCAGGCAGGCGGGAAAGCCCCACCTATATGTAATCCCATCTGAACGCAGGAGTTCAAGGAGCGGCTTCAGCGCTCTACGGTGGTCTAGAGTTTCCTTGGAGAGGTCTGGGAATATATTGATGACCGCCCCATCAAAGTCTATGTTAGGTGTGTTTCGCATTTTTGTCATGATGGCGTTTTTATCCTCAAAGTAGTGCAAGTGACATATGGCGTCTCGGGGCTGGTCTGAGTTAGCATTGCGGGGTCGTAGAGCTCGATGCACACGGTCAAAGCGCAATGGATCAGTGGCAGGGTTACCCAGTATAGTAATAAAAATGCCTCGGATTGATAGCTCAAGATCATTATCTCTGGTTGCAACAGGCAGCCATCTGACACGTAGATTATTTCTACGGTTGCGGTTCTCGAGATCTTCGAGTTTATATAGAGAGGCACGGTGATCAAATGCTAGCTGAGTAACAGTCTCCTGCAATTCCTTTATGGCTAATGCATGTGAGTTCTGCTCCGTTTCCTCTACTCTGACCAGGATGTGTGACATGTCTGCTCTCACAGCAGTGATTTCTTTCTTAATGGATTTTTTCAAGCTGTGGAACATACCTGCAAGTTCTTTTTTAAGTCCGCTCATCAGCGTTGTCATTTCGGAACCAGCGGGGGATCCGGGATCATACATAAGATCCAAGCAGTATGAGGAGGCAGAAGAACTCTCCTTCACGGAAGCAGCGTGAGAGGAGTGAGAGGCGCTCGGTCTCGAGGTTCTAGCCTGGTCACCTTGTGCGTTAGCTAAATATTGCTGGATGGGGTACCAATCTCCTCCCAGATCTTTTACCCAGTGTGGAGCAGGGTTTAGGCGCCTTGGCAGGCATAACTGGAGCTGTAAGGCCGATAGCTGGACGGGGCTCTCTTCACTCACATCTGTTCAGTGCCATGCATATTCCATGCCACGGCTGTTATTCATAAAAATTTTTAGTCAGTTATAGAGGTGACCATTTTATATATGCAGGGCAATAACTTCTCCGCAGGATGTGGAAACCTTGCAAAAAGACCTGAACAAATGAATGGGGTGGGCGACTACATGGCAAATGAGGTTCAATGTAGAAAAATGTAAAATAATGCATTTGGGTGGCAAAAATATGAATGCAATCTATACACTGGGGGGAGATTCTCTGGGGGAATCAAGGATTGAAAAGGACCTGGGGGTCCTAGTAGATGATAGGCTCAGCAATGGCATTTAATGCCAAGCTGCTGCTAATAAAGCAAAAAGAATATTGGCATGCATTAAAAGGGGGATCAACGCAAGAGATAAAATGATAATTCTCCCACTCTACAAGGCTCTGGTCCGGCCGCACCTGGAGTATGCTGTCCAGTTCTGGGCACCAGTCCTCAGGAAGGATGTACTGGAAATGGAGCGAGTACAAAGAAGGGCAACAAAGCTAATAAAGGGTCTGGAGGATCTTAGTTATGAGGAAAGGTTGCGAGCACTGAACTTATTCTCTCTGGAGAAGAGACGCTTGAGAGGGGATATGATTTCAATTTACAAATACTGTACTGGTGACCCCACAATAGGGATAAAACTTTTTCGCAGAAGAGAGTTTAATAAGACTCGTGGCTACTCATTACAATTAGAAGAAAAGAGGTTTAACCTTAAATACGTAGAGGGTTCTTTACTGTAAGAGCGGCAAGGATGTGGAATTCCCTTCCACAGGCGGTGGTCTCAGCGGGGAGCATTGATAGCTTCAAGAAACTATTAGATAATCACCTGAATGACCGCAACATACAGGGATATACAATGTAATACTGACACATAATCACACACATAGGTTGGACTTGATGGACTTGTGTCTTTTTTCAACCTCACCTACTATGTAACTATGTAACTGTGAGAGAGGGTTAATAGACCCAGCTTACACTAAGCCTGGAGGAGCGGGAGCTGTGCGACCAGTGGATTAAAATAGATTGACAAAGGGAGTACTTGGAGCAGCAAGATGACCGCCGGCCTCCAAGATTGGGCTGAAGCCGAGGATTTTCCTGACGGTAGCCGGCCGGGTGAGTTCCTTTCCTTGCAGGCCTAGATTGTCTCTATAGGGCACAGGATTCGGATTCGGGGCACAGGATTCCTCCCCTAACTGACATCCCTAGCAGTGACTGTACACCCCTAGCAGTGTACAGTCACTGCTAGGGGTGTCAGTTAGGGGAGGAATAGACGATCGCCCGTTACTCACTGCGTCCATGAGACAGGAGAGGCCAGGTCGGCAGGCCACAAGATGGCGCCAGGCCGAGGGGAACCAGAGCTAAAAGAAGGGGTCCCCAAACAACTCTTCTCTGCTGCTCGAGTATTCTATGTGGAACGTCAGCCGAAGAGCCAAGGTAGAGCGCTCATTTGTCCCCTGATCCGCGGGAATGAAGAGTGGTGGGCTCCGGATGGTCTGTAGGCTCCAATATGGCAGCGGGCATCCGTGGCGCGGGTCAGGCTGCAGGCCCAAAGCAGATAAATGTGGCCAGATTCAGTTAAGACCCCACAGGAACTGTAGTAGAGGGGGTCCAGTCACTTTTGTTGATAGGATGGGGTTTTGCCGGGGTGGATTGAGACAGGAATGGCAATAGATTCTTGTTGCCTGTGTGGAGCTCAGCACCCACACGTCCTCCCTGATGCACGTCCGGCCACGCCCCCCAAGTAATAACTAACTAATAATAACTTAACTATTACCAACTACTAAATTATAGGTAGGGTTTGAAACAGGAAAATCTGGATGCCGCACACCGGATAAAGTTGAAAACATCTTCTTTATTGTAAAACTTGGATCATAAAAAACAGGACAATCAGGCGGATAGTACAGACACAGCTGTGTCTGTACTATCCGCCTGATTGTCCTGTTTTTTATGATCCAAGTTTTACAATAAAGAAGATGTTTTCAACTTTATCCGGTGTGCGGCATCCAGATTTTCCTGTTTCAAACCCTGCTTCAATTTGCACAGCTAGCTGTGTCTGTACTATCCGCCTGATTGTCCTGTTTTTTATGATCCAAGTTTTACAATAAAGAAGATGTTTTCAACTTTATCCGGTGTGCGGCATCCAGATTTTCCTGTTTCAAACCCTGCTTCAATTTGCATTTAGCCAGCACCTGGGACTCCCCTCCTCTGAAGGATTCACTAATACACACCTGAAAGCAAGTTCTCCTGAGCGGTTATTCATTCTCTCTGTCTTGTCTACTAAATTATAGGTATTGGAATTTCCTTTTCAAATTTGGCTGTTAGTAAACGTAACGAATACGAATTTATCCAAAGTTCTGAATTAACCAAAATAACAAATGCTGTATCGAAACGAATAGAACGTAACAAATTAATAATAATACAGTAAATAACAATAATAATAATAAAAACTTTTTAATATTAATATTATTTATTATCAATTTGTTTTGATCGATTTGTTTAGATGCGGCATTTATTATTTCGGATAATTCGTAACTTCGGATAAATTTGTATTCGTCACGTTCACTAACAGCCAAATTTGTAAGGAAATTCCAATACCTATAATTTAATAGTTAGTCTTTATTAGTAAGTTAGTTAGTTAGTTACTCTTTCGAATTTTCAAATTTTCTCTTATTTTCGGATTGTTGAATTTACAAATTTTAGAATTCACAAATTTACGATTTGTGATCATAACGAATGACCCGAAAAACATATGAAACAAAAAGGAAAACAATTGAATTTTTCGGTGGCACCATTGGCTCCCGCTGCTGTCAAAGTCAGTTAGCCAATCAGGAGAGAGAGGGGCGGGGCCAAACAGGGCTTTTTGTCTGAAAGGACATATGGCGCTGCAGCTCGGCTCGGGTGCCCCCACAGCAAGCTGCTTGCTGTAGTGGCACTCATCAGGAGGGAGGGGCCAGGAGAGCAGAAGAGGGACCCGAGAAGAGAAGGATCCGGGCCTGCTCTGTGCAAAACCAACTGCACAGAACAGGTAAGTATAACATGTTTGTTATTTTTAGAGAGAAAAAACAAACTTTACAATCATTTTAAGTCATAATGTGCAAGTGTGCACTGCATACTAGCACATTATGATAGACTTGCCTGGAAACTAAGCCTTCCAGTGGAGCACTGGCACCACTGAAGGGGCTTCCATCTTCACCTGGTCTTCTTTCCAGGTTCGGGATGCTTACACTGTCCCTTTATTTTTTTATTTTCGATCACTTTTATTTCTATCACAAGAAATGTAAACATCCCTTGTGGTAGAAACAAGTGATGACATATCCTCTTTATGAAGACATCTGGGGTCTATAAGATCTCTCCTTTACCCTTGGAAGCATCAGATTAAAAAAAAAAAAAAAAATTGATCTTGTGCTTTTAAAAAAAATAAAAATAAATAAAAACCTGTTTAAATCCGCCCTAAACCAAAAATGACCTTGCTCTGGTCCTCCTAGATCATAGAGGTGTGGAGAGATGATCTGGTCCCTCCACACTTCTGTGGCCATCCACGCTCACCAGTGAGAACATTAAGCCCGGGCAACACCGACGAGCGGTGGGAGGGGGTAGCGACCCCTCCCGCTGCTTCTCAAAGAGATCCAGAGGCTAATCAGCCTCTCGAATCGCTTTTGTGAGAAAAAGAATCCCTCGGCTGAAAAGAAAAAACATAAAAATATCAGGGTTATGGCTGATAGCTTCACCACTTTAAGCCAAAAGACGGCTACAACGCGGACACCATTTGCCGGGACGGCGTCCCTGGACGTCCTCTTGTTTACTTGCACGATACGCGCTCCCGCAGGCGCGCTTCAGGGAATAGGTAGTCAACAAGTTAGATGTGTGATTTATGCTCCTAGAACACCTGATGGTGCTCCCTGCATGTTGGGCCTCTCTATGTGGCTAGGCTGTGAAAAAGTCCCACACATGTGGTATTGTAATACTCAGGAGGATTAGTAGAATGTATTTTGGTGTGTCATTTGTGGTATACACATGCCATGTGAGAGAAATAACCTATTACAATGACAATTTTGTGGGGGGAAAAAAAACAAAAAAACAAAATCTTTATTTTGCAAAGAATTGTGGGAAAAAATGACAACATCAAAAAGCTCACCATGCCTCTTACTAAATACCTTGAAATGTCTACTGTCAAAAAAGGGGTTATTTGGGGGGTATTTGTACTTTCCTGGCTTGTTCATGTCGCAAGAAATGAGATAGGCCGTCAGTACATCAGGTGTGATCATTTTTTTATGATTTGCACCACAGCTTGTAGACTCTATAACTTTCACAAAGACCAAATAATATCCACTAATTTGGGTTATTTTTTACCAAAGATATGTAGCAGTATAAATTGTGCCCAAAATTTATGAAGAAAAATTAATAATTTGCAAAATTTTATCACAGAAACGAAGAAAAATGTGGTTTTCTTTTCAAAATTTTCGGCCTTTTTTCAATTATAGCGTAAAAAATAAAAATCGCAGAGGTGATCAAATACCACCAAAAGAAAGCTCTATTTGTATGAAAAAAAGGACAAAAAACTCATTTGGGTACAGTGTTACATGACTGAGTAATTGTCATTCAAAGTGTGAGAGCACCGAAAGCTGAAAATTGGGGGGGTTTAAGTGCCCAGTTGTCAAGTGGTTAAAGCGGGGGTCCACCCACTCCGCCAAAAAAAAAAAAATATTAAAAGCCAGCAGCTAAAAATACTGCAGCTGCTGACTTTTAATACATGGCCACTTACCTGTCCCAGGGTCCAGCGATGTCAGCAGGCGACGCCGAGAACACGCTCGGTTCTCCGCAGCTGCCGCCACCATCCTAGGTGAGGGAATCAGGAAGTGAAGCGTTGCGGCTTCACTTCCCGGTTCCCTACTGCGCATGCGCGAGTCGCACTGCGTGTCCCAAGTGGTCCCCGCTCTCTCCTGGGAGCTGTGTGTTCCCAGCAGACAGCGCGGTGGGGACGGGAAGAGGCATAGACTCCCATGGGAGTCTATGCCGGAAGTGGGTGCAAATACCTGTCTTAGACAGGTATCTGCACCCCCCACCCCCCTGAAAGGTGCCAAATGTGACACCGGAGAGGGGGAGGGTTCCGAAAAGCGGAAGTTCCATTTTTGTGTGGAACTCTGCTTTAATCTGTTCAATTTGTTTTCGGAATTAATTTAGTTTGTTTGTATTCAAATCGATTTGAATTTTTGAATTCAAATTCAGATCGATTTGAAAAGTTTTCAAATCAATTTTGACTAGTTTTCCTTTATTTTCTATTCTATGTTATTCTCTTTGGAAGAAAACTAATCAGATTTGAAAAGTATTCAAAAACAATTTGAAAATTGAAATTCGAATTTCGTCTAAATTTTTTCCATTATTTTGGATTTGTTTAAATTTGGTACCATTGCAATTTGGATACATCCGAATTTCCGAAAAACAAAAAGTTGTCCGAATTTAAATTCGGAACGAAACAAACCGCACATGTCTATTGTGCACACCTGACTGGCCACGGAGTGGGTGGTGATTGGAGGAATGTAGTTCCCCTCCTGGAGTTGAGGGATGACATCCTCAGGTAACATGCATCAGGTGACCCCCCATGTAACATGGGCCTCGGGTGCTCGGCTTGAGCTCTAAGCACGCGTAGGACATAGGCCTATGTGTGAGTATGCTGTGGGCCAATGGATTGTGACCAGGGGGATGAGAGAGACTGTGGCCCATGGCTTGCATCCCTGCATGTGAACAATAGGTGAGCTTAGGCATTCAAAACCAAGTTCAGGGCACAGTGCTGCTTTCCTGAACCTTCAGTCTCCACAGAAAAGAGTTATCAGTGGACAGCACAGTCTCCAGGAAGCCTTTTAGCTTGGAGAAGGGAGGGGAAGGGGGGAGCAGGGAAGTGCCTTGCATTCCTAATCTATGGGGCTATGTGTTTCTATTGATGCACACAGTGTAGGGAGACATAGCTCTGGTCCCTGCATGCAAGATTGGCTTCATAAGACTCTGCAAGATAAAGAGGAAACCTGGGGCAGTGGTCATGGCACCAGCTTAACCTAGAACAGGGGTCTCCAAACTTTTGAAACAAAGGGACTGTACCTAGTGGGAGTAGAAAATGCCTTGGCATTGTTGGGAGCCAACAATGTCATAGGCTTGGTGGTTAGTGGGAATAAAAAAAATTACATCCTTGGTGTCAGTGGAAGGAATAGTGCCAAATCCCTGGTGTTAGTAGGAGGAATAGTACCCACTATTGGTGTCAGTGGAAGGAATAATGCCCCATCATTGGTGTCAGTGGGAGGAATAGTACCTCATCACTGGTGTCAGTGGAAGGAGTAGTGTCCTATCATTGGAATCAGTGGGAGGAATAGTGCCCCATCATTGGTGTCAGTGGGAGTAATAGTGCC
Source organism: Lithobates clamitans (assembly GCA_037952925.1). Lineage (NCBI taxonomy): Eukaryota > Metazoa > Chordata > Amphibia > Anura > Ranidae > Lithobates > Lithobates clamitans. Next base: position 1,287,682 of record JBBGZY010002175.1, on the reverse strand, counting down.
CCATCATTGGTGTCAGTGGGAGGAATAGTACCTCATCACTGGTGTCAGTGGAAGGAATAATGCCCCATCATTGGTGTCAGTGGGAGGAATAGTGCCCCATCATTGGTGTCAGTGGGAGGAATAGTACCTCATCACTGGTGTCAGTGGAAGGAGTAGTGTCCTATCATTGGAATCAGTGGGAGGAATAGTGCCCCATCATTGGTGTCAGTGGGAGTAATAGTGCCCCATCATTGGTGTCAGTGGGAGGAATAGTACCTCATCACTGGTGTCAGTGGAAGGAAAGAAAATAATATCGAAAACCAGCCATAAAAGAGAAAAACCAAAGAATCCAAGACCGACGGAGCAGAACTTAAATTTATCCTTTTGTTGCATTGTCTCGGCACTTTGCTCCCTCAGCGAACTTGCTAATTAACTGTACCGGCAGCCCGGGTTGCTGGGATGACGTTGGCGTGCATGTGTTATTTAAAATAATCGTGGTGATCCTGCAGAATTAGTCTGCTTTCCATCGCCCTGGTATAAGAGCTGTAAAATTAAAACAGAGTTAATGAAGCCCAGGCTCCCTAGGAATACGTATAATAATATTTTCTTATTTTATAGCAATTATACCTAAGCATGAATCCTCCAAGAATAGCCTATTAATTTGCACCGCATTCATTTCTTTACATTTTTACCATGTGAAATTAAACATATATTTATTTAGTCTGCTAATATCCAGGTGTGGACTCGACGGTGTGACAGAAATCTAAATTATAAAGTAAATCTGTTTAATGGGCAATGTTTTTAACTATTGATAATACTGTCACTGCTAGATAATGGATTTAGATTAACTAACATTCTTTAAGATGACTATTTAAAGCTGAAATTTAGGCAGATATAAAAGACACAAATTAACGCAGTTCTGTCTTTAATAATGCACTATATATTTAGCACTCTCTATATACAGTATATTCATTTATATATAATAGGCGAGAAATGAGAACTATGCAAATTATATTATTAAAATAATAATGTTAAATAAATGATTGTATGTTATTGTTGGAAGGCAGCATGGTTTAATATCATATTTCTGGAGTTTCACTCCTGTTTGATGCAGACAGGTGACCTTTGGAATGTAACAAGTTGCACATCAAAGCTTTGTAGCATATCAGATTATCCACCTGAAGAAGCAAGGCTGAACAAAAGCTTGGCTCCTGACCGTCTGATGTGATAACATGGAAATCCTTGATTAGCCCTCTGCAAGCAAGCTTCAAAAAGGCCATACCTGACAAGATGATTGATGAATGTCCTGCTACAGAAGATCAAAAGGGCCAGCTAAGACTGAAGGACCCAGGTCACATAGACATGATACATGTTCTTCCTTTCTAAAGAGTGGAGGATCATGGGACCAGTAGTCTTGCAACTAACATCTACTGAATCCTGAAGCCCATTTAGAGCTACAAATCACAGTGAGCTGAACCAACAATGGATTCTTGAATAGGCTATAAATTTGACTGTGACTGTCAGGCTCACTTTCTTGTCCAAGGGACATCGAGGAGGCTGGTCAGGCACAACGGTTTCTGCAGCTGCATGGAGATACAGCAATTCAGCCTCACACCAGCAGCGGTCCTCAGACCCACCTGCTGCACCAGTATCAGAGGTTCAGTGACGCCATGCATCTCCACGCCGAATGTTCATTTAGACAGTTGTCCTCAGCGACCATGGGACATAGAGACATTTGCAACCTTTATAATCTGTGGTTTCTTGCCAATGCTACTGCAGCGTGCTGTGCACCTGCTGTTAAATCCTATCGTGGATTCAAAGTCTGCTCAACCCAGCTTGTAGGTGGGTTGCCTACATAAGTTCAGTTAGTAGTGACTGTTCCAGGCAGGGGAAGGAGTTAAATTATTCTGTTTTGTTTCCTGGACTTATTGTACCCTGCCTACCCGCCCTGTGATTCTGTATAGGGGGGGGGAGGCTGGGTGCCAAGGGCTCTTGCCCTATCAACTAGAATATGGATTTGGTCATTGGGGATTCTTTAACACCACTCTACGGAGGGGGATTGCTAGGCTTTGCAGTTCGCCCACAGACACTGGCTTTCCGGTGACTACCAAGTATGGACTTTCACCAGATATAGACTAACACCTTTATAAGGTATGCCTGGGCAGCCATAGGTCAGATAGCTAGTCAAGAACATCATGCTTTGGACTGTAATGTTGAGCCATGTTGTTGCACTTTAAAGCTCAGTAAAGTTTGTTAAACCAATCACAGTGCCTGGTCTCAAGTTTCTTAAAGAGGTGTATGTAGGTAATGGCACACAAATGTACTTGGGTCAGTTAAAACACATAGGAGGACCGAGGTATGACGCTGGTCCACTATTAGAGGTTAAAATGGCACGCTGTAAGGGTGGAGTGAGCATAGGCTCAGCAGTGTCCCTCCTACATGCAACAGGTCAAAGTCAAGGTGTGCAGTGACACAGGACAGCATGTTTTGCTGGGACTCAGTAAATACATTCATTGCACGCAGTACACACCTGCCTTAAAGTGATTGTAAAGGTTGTTGTTTTTTGTTTAAGTAACAGATATGTTATTTTTACCTGCTTTGTACAATGGTTTTGCACAGAGCAGCCCCACTCCTCTTCTTTTTGAGTCCCCCATTGGCTGTCCTGGCTTCTCCCCCTTATCGAGTGCCCCAATATCAAATCTCTTGCTATGGGGGCACTCGAGCAGACTTGCTCTCAAGCAGCGCTCCTGTGAATGGACATCATTCATTTACACACAGAGCATGGCTCGGCCCCGCCCCCCACTTTCTCCTCATTGGCTCATTGGCTGAGATCGACAGCAGCAGGAGCCAATGACTGCTGCTTCTGTGTGAACCAACGAGGAGGGAATGACCTGGGAGAACCTCTGCTCTCATGCACATTGCTGGATCGAGATGGGCTCAGGTAAGTATAAGGGGGGCTTGGGGGGAGCTGCACCCAGAAGGTTTTTTACCTTAATGCATAGAATGCATTAAGGTTAACTATCTTCTACCTTTAGAACCACTTTAAGGTTGATTTCACCTGAATGCTGCCTCATTCCGGGGCATTATCGAGCTTGTGCATAGGAAAAGGTACCCCATGTGCAGGCCCTGCCCACATTGCCTGGTGTAGCCCAAGAACCCCATGGGCTCACAGTCACATACACAGCAAGCAAGGACCACCTACCACCCAGCCCACATGCCTACCACACCAGAGTCCTTCCTCCAAACAGGATTGGTGAGAGGGCAGTGGACCAGTTTTTACTCTGTTCTGTTATTATAAAGACACTGCTAGCAGACACCTTTACCCTCAGTTCAGCTAAGAAGACTTTGCCACCTTACCTGAACTATCTGCAGACCTGACTCTATTACCGCCTCTCATATCTCAAGTGTTAAAGGGCCCCAATGTTTGCTAGCAGAAAACTTTAGCCTCAACTACAAACTGACTTTTCCCATCATATAAACAAAAAAAACACTCCCACCCACTCAGGGGTACCTCTCCTTTACTCCTATAGAACCACTACCTTTCCTCCTAATACCGCACCAGTGGCTGTGTAGAGTCTACTTGATCTGTGACAGGTTTCCTTCCTACAGCCACTGCTGCACCCTTAGGAAGCACTGCTATAATCCATATTGCTTCACCCAGTGGTTTATTACAATCTGTGTTACCATACCTACTCATTATTATCTTTGTTAAATATACTACTTCTTAATATCATCTGACTGTGTATTGCTGCAAGCAGATTGTTCTCTATAATTGACTTGAATTACTTTAAAATATTCAATACAACAGCGATGATTGAAATCCATGCTCATTGCCTTTACTTTGTGCTTGGTATTGTGGGTGACCAGGTTACTGAACTTTGTCTGTCCAATCTATGTCTGAACCTAGAGTGTCAGAACGGTCAAGGTGCTTGCAAGGCCAAGGCAGTTCCAGGGGACAAGCATCACAATATTCTTCTCAGCCTTTTTGGCACCCTTCTAAAGGGAACATGAAGAAGAAGGGATAGGGGGGTCTATCTAAGGATTAAATTAACTATCCCTAACATACAGGGAAGCAGGATTATTCCATTATCAAATACAGAAATAAGTTGTAGTTACACTGAATTGCCACTAGATGTCAGTACCAGGAAGTTAATATATACTTAATGAAATCCAATACAACAGTAATGGATGCACAATTGTTCAAGAAGATTAAGGACAAGTAACCTATTAGTTTCCAGGGTATCTGTGCCAAAACGCCTATGCCCAGAACACCCATGACCATGTTAAAAAAAGTCAAAATTATTTTATTACTGAGAGGACGACCTTTTGGCTCATTCGATATGTATGGCTAGCTTCAGACAAAGATGTTCACTGCAGACTCCTAATTACATTGTGTTATAGAAAGTAAAATGTCCTTTACAGTGAACAAAAGCCGTACAAAATGGGGATAATTAAAGTTTTGCCAATTGGCTTCACCCTTTGTTGTTAGCTACTAAACTAGGGCGCTAATCAGCCGGAATATGCCGCTAACTGCCGTTACGTCTTCCAATTTACCTTTAATTGTAGTTCCATTATTACTGTATGTGTTCTATTGCTGTATTTAAAATCTCACTTATCCATAATTTCTTGTACTTGGCGTGAAGTTAATTTATTCCATTTTCATCCCATTATTCGTTTTCACTGAGATAAATTGTCTAACTGGGACAACAAAACAAATCTGTGGTGGGAAATTAGAGATAAAGAATTAATTTTCAAAAACGGTAGAAAATTATATAAAATGGCCCGTGTACTTGACTAGTTTTATAAAAAAAAAAATATTAAAAATGCAAATGAGCCACTCCTCGGGAGCTGAAAATTCACTGGAACAGTTTATGTAGCGAGCGTTTAAATTTAGTTGCTGACAATTAAAAAGCAGCATAGTATTGTACCATGTTAGCCATCAATTAATGCAGAAAGTTTGGTACGTAACTTATTGGCTAACGTAAGTTATTAAAGATGCAAGAATTCTACAATGGATCAATGGCATCACAAAGGCTTGCATCTTTAATTATTTAAATTGGCCAAAAAAAGGTATCACTTACCTAAACTTTCAACAATTAAAAGTAAAATCTAAAAATTAATAAAATAATACAACTGACTCTATTACCACCTCTCATATCTCAAGTGTTAAAGGGCCCCAACGTTTGCTAGCAGAAGACTTTAGCCTCAAATACAAACTGACTTTTCCCTTCATATATACAAAAAAACCCTACCACCCACTCAGGGGTTACCTCTCCTTTACTCCTATAGAACCACTACTGACTCTGTTACCACCTCTCATATCTCAAGTGTTAAAGGGCCCCAACGTTTGCTAGCAGAAGACTTTAGCCTCAAATACAAACTGACTTTTCCCTTCATATATACAAAAAAACCCTACCACCCACTCAGGGGTACCTCTCCTTTACTCCTATAGAACCACTACCTTTTTTCCTAATACTGCACCAGTGGCTGTGTGGAGTCTACTTGATCTGTAACAGGTTTCTATCCTACAGCCACCCTTGGGAAGCACCCTTGGAAGCATCCTTGGGAAGCACTGCTATAATCCATATTGCTTCACCCAGTGGTTAATTATAATCTGTGTTACCATACCCACTCATTATCTGTGTTGAATATACTACTTCTCTATATCATCTGTGTATTGCTGCAAGCAGATTTTTCTCTATAATTGATTTGAATTACTTTGAAAAATTCAATATAACAGCGATGATTGAAACCCATGCTCATTGCCTTTACTTTGTGCTGGGTATTGTGGGTTACCAGGTTACTGAACATTGTTTGCTTAGTCCATGTCTGAACCTAGAGTGTCAAAAGGGTCAAGGTGCTTGCAAGGTCAGTGCAGTTCCAGGGGACAAGCATCACAATATTCTTCTCAGCCTTTTTGCCTGCTATGAAGGTTGGCACCCTTCTGAGAGAACATGAAAAAGAAGGGATGGGGGTCTATCTAAGGATTAAACTAACCAGCCCTAACATACAGGGAAGCTGGATTAAACCATTACCAAATATAGAAATACCAAGTTGTAGTTACACTGAATTGCCACTAGATGTCAGTACCAAGAAACTAGAGATAAAGAATTAATTTTCAAAAACGGTAGAAAATGATATAACTGGCCCGTGTACTTGACTAGTTTTATATAAAAAAAATAACAACAATAAAAATGCAAATGAACCACTCCTCGGGAGCTGAAAATTGATGCTGGAACAGTTTATGTAGCGAGCGTTTGAAATTTAGTTGCTGACAATTAAAAAGTAGTAGAGTATTGTACCGTGTTAGCCGTCAATTAATGCAGAAAATTTGGAACGTAATTTATTGGCTAACGCAAGTTATTACAGATGCAAGCTTTCGGGGAGGCTTAGATCTCTTCTTCTATTCTACAATGGATCTAAGACATCACAAAGGCTTGCATCTTTAATTATTTAAATTAGCCAAAAAAGGGTATCACTTACCTAAACTTTCTGCAATTAAAAGTAAAATCAAAAAATTAATAAATTAAGACAATTAAAAAATAAAAATAAAATAAAAACAAACAAAAAAAAATATTTAAAAAAATCAATATTACTTTAGACTTTTATTTAATTAACCAGCTCCCGCCTGGCCTATTGTCAAGTGACTCTTGGGCGAGCCCACTCTAGATCTGGATGGACGTCACATGACATCCTCCCCAGAACGCGACTCGTGCGTGCCCCTCGGCCCTGCTACTGCATGATCTGTCACCTGCTGTGTCCGACAGATCAGTATACTGGCCCCCCTGCCAGTACCATGTGATCTAAGGTTACCACCTGTCCAGAATTCACCCAGACAGTCTGGGTTTTGAATAATGTGTCCGGGTTTCAGTCTGCCTGAAACCCAGACATATTGTTCAGGCCGGGCTTTGGCTCCCCAAGTAACCAAGATAGTCACATACAAGTCTGTTGCCCTTTCGGGAGCTGCGGGTGGCTGTCTGGGGGGAATGTTTGGCATCGCTGAAGGCCGGGTCGATGATGTCAGTAAGAGCAATTTGGCCACACCCACTGCTCTCCGCAGCGTGCTTCATTACTACTCTCTTTGCACCCAAACGTGTCCCAGGTCTTTTATAATCCTATAGTATTTACTGCGGGGAAAAAAAAAATTGCCCTGTGCCGCTAAAGTGTTTGGGTTTGGCTTAAAGATAAGGTGGCAGCTCTAATGTGATCGCTGTGACCAATCACAGCAGATCACATGACAATTGTACACAGTGAATGGTTTCCATACTATTGTGCTGATCTCTGTGATCAGTCACAGTGATCACATGGTACAGGCAGGGCCAGTCACAGCTCATCAGTACCATGTGATTAGCTGTGGCCAATCGCAGCTAACCACAATAGTAAACGCTGAATGAAACAATTTCATTCAGTAACAATGGTTGTTATACCAGTGATATTCACTGTTATAAGCAATCATAGTGTGCAAAAAAAAAAATCCTGACCACCTCCCCAGTGTAATACCAGTTGCTCTGGACACAGTATGCAAAAAAAAGAATTGTAAAAAAGAAGAAGAATGTAACAAAAAAAAATTTGAAAAAAATGTATTTGTTTTTTTTTACATACTGTCACCAGTCAGTGTCCCTGATCACGACCACACCCTTTATATGATGATGCCGTACTGCACTGGTGACAGTTATGTAAAAAAAAAAAGACTTGTAAAAAAAGTCTTCATTTTCCAAAAAATTGTGACCAACAATTACGACTTGCCTCTAATCAAATACCAAATACCAAATACTGTCTACTTTCCAAAAAAAGAGCAATTGGGGGGGTATCTGTACTGTCCTGGCATTTTTGGGCCTCAATAAATGAGATACAGTAGGCCGTCAGTACATCGGGATTGATCGATTTTCAAAAATACTGTATAAAACCATAGTTGGGGATGCTATCATTTTTCCACAGACTAAGTAATAAACACTAATTATGGGTTATTTTCACCAAAGAAATGTAGCAGAATATATTTTGGCCTAATTTAAGTAAGAACAAGTATTTATTTGCAAAATTTTATAACAGAAACAAAGAAAAACATGTTTTTTTTTTGTTTTTTTTAAATTTATTTAGCAAGAAATAACAAAACCCAATTGTAATTGAATACCACCAAAATAAAGCTCAACCTTTCTTACAATTATAAAAATATCATTTGGGTACAGTGTTGCATGATGGCGCAATTGTCATTCAAAGTGTGACAGCGCTGAAAGCTGAATAATGGCCTGGGCAGGAAGGGGGTGAAAGTGTCCGGTATTGAAGTACATAAAAATTTTAGGATGTCAGAGCACAAAAAACATTAAAGTGTAACCATATTTTAGAATTGGGAAAGGTTACAATTTTTATTAGGTTGTTTTTTGGTTTTTTTTGCCTTTCTGTGTCCTGTTGGGGAGATTTCCCTTCATTTCCTGTGCTAAGGTGTAACAGGAAATGTAAGAAAAATTCAAACAAAGAGGGAAAATACTCATCTTAGATAGATGTCACCGAGTCAGTTGTCCTCACTGGAAGAATTCCCCGTATCTCTTGCTCTCCTGACAACTCCTTCCGGCTGGGGACATTTTCCTTTATTTTCTGTCCTAAAGTGCAACAGGAGAATTTTAGAAAATACCCAAATAATACGGAAAATTCCCATCTTAGACAGATGTCGATGGGACAGAGAGGTGATAAGGGCGCTCTGGTGGAGGTGGGTAGCTGGTCAGAGGGATGATAGTGATGAACTGGCACTTCTGGCAGCACTTTGGTTAGAGGAGAAGCAACTCTGAAGATATAAAAAAGGAAAAGAAAGGCGCCTCTAAGTGCAGTATGTAAAATTTAATAGAGTGCACAAAGGGTTAAAAGCACTTACAAGATTGTTGAGTGTTAAAAGACATGATAAAATCAGGAGTCCTCATCTGTGGCATGTGTCCATCCTCAGCACGGTGGTAGAGAGCAGTGTAGAGCAGTCCAGCAGCTGTAATGCGTTCTCATGCGTGTTGAAAAGAGGAGGCAGCAGGGAAGCCTGTATTCACTGCGGGACACACAAGGCTGATGGTGTCAGTGGAGAGAAGGGGGCGGTAACGCGTTTCGGAGCATGTGCGGCTCCTTCGTCAGACCTACGCCCACACTCCTCAAGCTGGCTTATAAATGGTGAGGGGGAGGAGCAAGGGGAGGAGTGTGGGCAGATACTAAATACACAATAATAAGGGAAGTGACAGATGTATTATGAGGACGGCCAAGACGACCGTGCACTCGCAAAATGGATTATTAACGTCAGTGCTATATACAATGAAGTCCTGAAGGAATTTGAAGCAGGGGTACAGGGCACAGATGTCAGTGATTAAATTAACAATAATAAATAAATAAATATACAAACATAAGGTTGACATTGAATTAATATACAGGTGTGTTACATGGTCGGCCGGGTGTCTATATGAATGTGTTATAAAGGCGGCCGGGCGTTTGTACACATGCAAATAGGGTCGTAAGTCTAATGTTGAGTTGACAATGAATAAATCTACAGCCGTGTTACAAGGGCGGCCAGGCGTATATACACATGTGTTACCGGGGCAGCCAGGCATCTATGTGCACGTGTTACAAAGGCAGCCGGGCGTTTGTACACATGCAAATAAGGTCGTAACTCTAATGTTGAATTAACAATGAATAAATATTAAATAAATATGTAGCCATGTTACAAGGGCAGCTGGGGAGCTATACACCTGTGTTACAGGGGCGGCCAGGCATCTGTTGTAAGGGGATAAAAAAAAAAAAAAAAAAAAACTACAGAAGGATAATAGGAGGTGGTGGATACTTATACAAATAGTGCAGATTATGCCTGTAGCAATACTCTGATGAGAATGTTATCATTAAATCAGCAGATAAGGGCGGTAGCATTGTGTTGCAAAACCGGGTAGACTACATCAAAGAGGCCATTAGACTACTCGGAGACTCACAAACCTATACAAAATTGCAAGAGGACCCCCTACCTAGTTTCACTATTGATGCTACAATTTTAGTTAACCAAGCCACCAAAGATAATGTAATTACCAAAAACGAAGCTTCATTCTTGGTTAAAAAATATCACCAAACTCCGTATTTCTATCATTTACCAAAAGTACATAAAAGCACTACCAACCCCCCTGGCAGACCCAAATATGTAGCATGGCTACATATTTATTTAATATTTATTCATTGTTAATTCAACATTAGAGTTACGACCTTATTTGCATGTGTACAAACGCCCGGCTGCCTTTGTAACACGTGCACATAGATGCCTGGCTGCCCCGGTAACACATGTGTATATACGCCTGGCCGCCCTTGTAACACGGCTGTAGATTTATTCATTGTCAACTCAACATTAGACTTACGACCCTATTTGCATGTGTACAAACGCCCGGCCGCCTTTATAACACATTCATATAGACACCCGGCCGACCATGTAACACACCTGTATATTAATTCAATGTCAACCTTATGTTTGTATATTTATTTATTTATTATTGTTAATTTAATCACTGACATCTGTGCCCTGTACCCCTGCTTCAAATTCCTTCAGGACTTCATTGTATATAGCACTGACGTTAATAATCCATTTTGCGAGTGCACGGTCGTCTTGGCCGTCCTCATAATACATCTGTCACTTCCCTTATTATTGTGTATTTAGTATCTGCCCACACTCCTCCCCTTGCTCCTCCCCCTCACCATTTATAAGCCAGCTTGAGGAGTGTGGGCGTAGGTCTGACGAAGGAGCCGCACATGCTCCGAAACGCGTTACCGCCCCCTTCTCTCCACTGACACCATCAGCCTTGTGTGTCCCGCAGTGAATACAGGCTTCCCTGCTGCCTCCTCTTTTCAACACGCATGAGAACGCATTACAGCTGCTGGACTGCTCTACACTGCTCTCTACCACCGTGCTGAGGATGGACACATGCCACAGATGAGGACTCCTGATTTTATCATGTCTTTTAACACTCAACAATCTTGTAAGTGCTTTTAACCCTTTGTGCACTCTATTAAATTTTACATACTGCACTTAGAGGCGCCTTTCTTTTCCTTTTTTAGATGTCGATGGGACATTTGTCCTTATTGGAAGATATCACCTTATCTCTTGCTCTGGTGACAACTTTTTCCTGCTGGAGAAATTTCCCTTTGTTTCCTGTCCTAGGATGCAACAGGAAGCTTAAGACATTTTTTAAAAAAATAAGGAAAATTCCCATCTTAAACAGATGTCACCCCAACATTTCTTCTTTTTTGACAATATCCGCTTGTCTCTTGCTCTGGTGACAACTCTTTACTTCTGGGAAAATTTCCCTTTATTTCATGTACTAAGGTTCAATAGGAAATATGAGGAAATTTCCAAAAATTAAGAAAAATTCCCATCCTAAACAGATGTCACCCCAACATTTCTTCTTTTTTGACAATATCCCCTTGTCTCTTGCTCTGGTGACAACTCTTTACTTCTGGGAAATGTTCCCTTTATTTCATGTACTAAGGTTTAATAGGAAATTTGAGGAGGGGTTACAATTTCTATTAGGTCGTTTTTTTTTTTTTTGACTTTCTGTGTCCTGCTGGGGAGATTTCCCTTTATTTCCTGTGCTAAGGTGTAACAGGAAATTTAAGAAAAATTCAAAGAGGGAAAATTCTCATCTTAGATAGATGTCACCGAGTAAGTTGTCCTCACTGGAAGAATTCCCCATATCTCTTGCTCTGGTGACAACTCCTTCCGGCTGGGGACATTTTCCTTTATTTTCTGTCCTAAAGTGCAACAGGAAAATTTTAGAAAATACCCAAATGATAAGAAAAATTCCCATCTTAGACAGATGTCACTGGGACATTTGTCCTTATTGGAATATACCCCCTTATCTCTTGCTATGGTGACAACTCTACTTCTGGGGAGATTTGCCTTTATTTAATGTACTAAGGTCCAATAGGAAATTTGGGGAAATTTACAAAAAATAGGGAAAATTCCCAACTTAGACAGATGTCACTGAGATATATGTCACTGGGACATCTGTCCTTATTGGAAGACACCTCCTTATTTCTTGCTATGGGGACAACTCCACTTCACGGGAGATTTGCCTTTATTTCGTGTACTAAGGTTCATTAGAAAAATGTGTGGAAATTTACAAGAAGTAAGGAAAATTCCCATCTTAGACAGATGTCACTGGGACATTTGTCCATATTGGAAGATACCCCCTTATCTCTTGCCGTGGTGACAACTCTTTACTTCTGAGGAGATTTGCCTTTATTTCGATGTACTAAGGTTCATTAGAAAATTTGCCGAAATTTCCCAAAAAATAAGGACAATTCCCACTGTAGACAGATGTTCCTGGGACATTTGTCCTCATTGGAAGATACCCCCTTATCTCTTGTTCTGTTGACAACACTTCAAAGCAGGATTCCAGTCATTTTGTTTTTTGCAAACTTGCATTGGTTCAGCTTAGCTCGCTGTAAGTATCCATATCTCATATCCAGAGGGCCGCTGGAGATGTTGAAAATGGCTGTAGTAGTCCATGTTACCTCCAGTAACAGCCATGATCTTCCGGGGGCTGCTTTACCTGTGCCCACTGAACACAGGGGGTTCTGGCTCAGCGCCATTCAGAAAATGCCCTGTATTTTTCAAAGAATACGAGGCCTTCTCTGATTGGACGAGGTGAAGGTTGTGATGTCAACTTGTCTAATCAGAGAATGCCTTGTATTTATTGAAAAAAATGTGAATGGCGCCTGTGCTGAATGGCTGAACTTCTGTATTCACAATGTAAAGGTAAAGAAAACCCTGTGCCCTTCTGGAGTCCCTCTACTGAAGGCCCAGTCCAGCCTGTACAGTATCCTGTGACTTTTGTCCAAGTCATCATTAAGCAACCACCCCCTTTTGTTAGAAAGTCTAGCCCAATATCAAGGCCAGAACCTAAGCGGACAGTGGAGGTATTTTTTAGTTGGATGATATAGAGGGGGGCTTATGCCCCTGTACACACGGTCGGATTTTCCGACGGAAAATGTGTGATAGGACCTCGTTGTCGGAAATTCCGACCGTGTGTAGGCTCCATCACACATTTTCCATCGGAATTTCCGACACACAAAGTTTGAGAGCAGGATATAAAATTTTCCGACAACAAAATCCGTTGTCGGAAATTCCGATCGTGTGTGGGCTCCATCTGACTTTTTTTCCGTCTGAATTTCCGACACACAAAGTTTGAGATCAGGGTATAACATTTTCCGACAACAAAATCCGATCGTTTAAATTCCGATCGTGTGTACACGAATCCCGCCACGCATGCTCAGAATAAATTAAGAGACGAAAGCTATTGGCTACTTCCCCGGTTTATAGTCCCGACGTACGTGTTTTACGTCACCGCGTTCAGAACGATCGGATTTTCCGACAACTTTGTGTGACCGTGTGTATGCAAGACAAGTTTGAGCCAACATCCGTCGGAAAAAATCCATGGATTTTGTTGTCGGAATGTCCGATCAATGTCCGACCGTGTGTACGGGGCATCAGTGTGAAATTAAATGACACTTAAACGTTTTATGCAGAATTAAGTTATAAAAAAAAAAAAAAAAAAAAACAAAAAAAAAAAAACAATGAATTTAACAAATTAATAACGAATAAAGAGCTAGTAGTTTATAACTTGGTTGAGTTCATCTTTCAAAGAGCTTGTTCTCCTTTAAAAGCCATTGTTCATATATTTGGAAGTTTATATTTCAATGCAATTATTGTAACGATTAGGAGCAACGGCAACAAATTGGAAGATGAAATCCTATTCATGGTTGATTTATTTGTGTTATTATGCTGCATGACAATAATCAAATGGGATGAAATTATGATATATGGCCCATTTAGAACACACGCCACCATCTGAAACGTCAATGCGTCCTATGTGAATATTCACACGCGTGCTCCTGAAACCGCTTAAACAATTATATAGCTGTTTGGATAGAAAGGATCCCCCAAGATTCTGTTTGTTAATATATATGATCCACAGGGAAGTAAACAGAAATCTCCGGAAAATCAGCTAATAAAACCCTTAAAGCCAAAGATATTGTATTCTCATAACTGCTAGTACCGGTAATGATAGTGTTCAGTATCAGAATTCCTTTTTTTAATTTTATTGTTTTATATGTTCTTCCATATTGCATGCAAACCAAGCTGCCTAGCCAAAATGGCAGTTATAGGCATCAGGGCAAACCATGTAACTTTGCTGGGATTGCTTACAGCGGCCATCTTGTAGTCATATGTACATGTAGCCCACAACCGCCCAGAAAAAAATGGTAGTTACCCTACGTTCACACCTATGCATTTTTTAATGCATTTTGCAGTTTGCAGAAATGCACTGCAGTCCATTTAACATGGTTTCCTATGGTACTAGTTCACATCTATGAGTTTTGCGGCCGATGCCTTTTGCGGCTAATAGACTACAATGGAGCTGCACCAGAAACGCATTTTTGATGTGTTTTGTGGCTTTTATTTTACCACTGTATATATGGTTGCTAAGCAGGGGGCTGGGAAGCTGGCCTCCACATCCTTAGCAACAAATAAGTCATCAGCCGTCAGCGGGATTCCCTGCTGAATGTAAATTAAAAAAAGAAAATTGTCGGCAAACAAAATCACGAAAAAGAAACAGCGTGGGGTCCCCCCCCATCTCCATACTAGGCTCTTCATGCCTAGTATGGATTTGGAGGGGACCCCCACTCCAAAATGTAAAAAAAAAAAAAAATGGCATGGGGTCCCCCCCAAAACCCATATCACACCCTTATCTGAGCATGCCACCCAGCAGGAAAGGGAGGGGATGAGCTCTGCGCCCCCCACTCCAAAGCACCCATCCCCCCCATGTTGAGGGCATGTGGCCTGGTATGGTTCAGGAGGGGGGTGCGATCGCTCGTCCCCTCCCTTTCCTGACCTGCCAGGCGGCATGCTTGGATAAGGGTCTGGTATAGATTTTGGGTGGGACCTCATGCCATTTATTTAAAAAAATTTGATGTATGGGGGGTCCCCTCCGAATCCATAATAGACCTGAAGGGCCTGGTATGGCCCTTTGGGGGAACCTCACGCTTTTTTTTTTTACATTCAGCTTTCAGCAGGGGGCCCCTGCTGACAGCTGATGACTTATCGGTTGCTAAGGATAAGGCGGCCAGCTTCCCAGCCCCCTCAATGTAAAACGCAAAATGCATGAAAACTGCATGCAGGGGTCGGAACCACCATATACTGTACCTTAGCTGGCAGTACCTATAACAGCTTGTACTAGTATGTACAGTTGTCAGTTACAGTGGTTAGGATAATCGTATACAGCGCTGTGAAAAAATATTTGCCCCCTTCCTGTTTTTTTTTTCTGGCTTTTTCTCTTTTTTTTTTTTTATTTATTTTTTTTTTTTTACATATTTGTCACACTCAAATGATTCAGATCAGCAAACACATTTTAATATTATACAAAGATAACCCGAGTTAATACAAAATGCAGTTTTTAAATGATGATTTCATTTATTAACCACTTAGGGACCGCCCCACATACATATATTGTGGCAGGGCGGCCCTTAAGCGCAAAAATCACGTATTGATGTTAACCCCTTCCCTGCCAATCTTATTTATACAGTGAGAGTGTATTTTTTTTTTAGCACTGATCACTGTATTGGTGTCACTGGTCCCCGAAAAGTGTCACGCAGTGTCAAATTTGTCTAGTGCAATGTTGCAGTCCTGATAAAAATCGCTGATTGCCGCCATTACTAGTAAAAACAACAAAAAAATAAAATAAAAAGTCTATAAATCTATCCCATAGTTTGTAGATGCTATAACTTTTGCGCAAACCAATCAATATATGCTTTTTGGGATTTTTTTTTTTTACCAAAAATATGTAGCAGAATACATATTGGCCTAAATAAGATAAGAAGAACTGTTTTATTGGGACTTTAAATGAGGATTTATGGGGTCGTTCAGCTCCCCTCCTCCATCCCAGTTTTGATACACAAAAAAAAGAGAGATAGAACGTAGGGCGTGACTTTGAGTGAGGCACACGGAAGCAGTGGATATGGGGCAAAAGACTATTTTAATTATAAAAGGTAATGCATTTCCACATGGAATTGCACAAGGTCAGTATAAATACTTAGTATTGTATCACAATAAGCGGTCCAACATGGACTCGTTTGCAAGTATATAATAAATAAGAAGCACAATAGCATATACCATATGATAAGCAAATATACCAATGTTTACAGAGTATAGAGGAGAAAAACAAAAGGGCACAAATAAAATGGAACATCCATACATATTTAATGGTTAGGTACACCTTTCGGTATTTGTAAGCTCTACACGTTTCGGGACCTTTATGTCACTCTTCAGGAGCAAGACCTCAAGAGTCACCTACGAATATGAAAAGACCACATTCGGAAGAAGTTCAAAAAGAGGGGTGGGCAAATGTAAGACATGTCCCATCACATATATACACCTGACCCACCAACTTACATGCATGTATGCGCGATGGAGACACCGCCAAGAAAGCCAGGTCGGCCAGTAATACCACCCCCCGGAGCCGAGGGGACCCTTCCTGGCGACACACAGCCAGCCCATAGCAACGCCCAGAGTGGGTCACATATGGAAGTGATGGTGAAGAGAGGGAGAAGAGGATGCAAGTAGGACAGGTTGCCCCAATTGCAAGGTAGGGTCTGTGAAAAACAAGGTGAATGAAAGGTGAGAGATGACAAAAGTATTGTGCATAAGCCAGGAAAGGTTGGACTTGATGGACTTATGTCTTTTTTCAACCTCACCTACTATGTAACTATGTAAGGAATGAAAAAGAAAGGGACTGTGTAAGAGGTGAGCAAGGAAACATACCTGCTAAGAAGGTGAATGAGGCCAGGATGCCATAAGTGAGTATCAACCAAGGGAGGAAAAGTGAGGAAAGACAAAGTGTGTAGCCCATGATCAAGGGGAGGCCAAGGCGGGAAGTGCCACCGTTCATGAGCCCCCAACGTCATGTACCAGCGAGCTATGGGGGGCAAGGGGGGCGCCATGGGAGACCGCCGGTACGAACCAAGCGACTCACCCGGATGCATCATGTCAAGCCCCTCGAGCACTGGAGATGGAAAGCAGGCATGGCGGGTAGGAGCGCGCCACAAGGACGCCAGATATCCGGCATGAGGCATGACGTCGACGCGCAGTGGAGAAAGCCCAACCTCCCCGCGTCAGATCAAGTGGGATGGGCCAACCCCAGTGCGTGTCGCATATTGGTTTAAACTGATGAAGAAATTTGATGTTTAACATTTTTTTTAATTGGATGTGTTTTATAGCAGAAAGTAAAAAAAAATTGTTTTTTTGTTTTTTTTTTCAAAATTGTTGCTTTTTTTTTTCTTTATAGCGCAAAAAAACAAACAAACTGCAGAGATGATCAAATACCACCAAAAGAAAAAAAGGAAAATTGTCGGCAAACAAAATCACGAAAAAAAAAAACAGCGTGGGGTCCCCCCCATCTCCATACTAGGCTCTTCAGGCCTAGTATGGATTCGGAGGGGACCCCCATGCCAAAATGTAAAAAAAAAAAAAAAATGGCATGGGGTCCCCCCCCAAAACCCATATCACACCCTTATCCGAGCATTCCACCCGGCAGGTCAGGAAAGGGAGGGGACAAGCTCTGCGCCCCCCACTCCAAAGCACCCCCCCCCCCCATGTTGAGGGCATGTGGCCTGGTATGGTTCAGGAGGGGGGTGCGCTCGCTCGTCCCCTCCCTTTCCTGACCTGCCAGGCGGCATGCTTGTATAAGGGTCTGGTATAGATTTTGGGTGGGACCCCATGCCATTTATTTAAAAAAAATTTGATGTGTGGGGGGTCCCCTCCGAATCCATAATAGACCTGAAGGGCCTAGTATGGCCCTTTGGGGGAACCTCACGCTTTTTTTTTTTACATTCAGCTTTCAGCGGGGGCCCCTGCTGACAGCTGATGACTTATCGGTTGCTAAGGATAAGGCGGCCAGCTTCCCAGCCCCCTCAATGTAAAACGCAAAATGCATGAAAACTGCATGCAGGGGTCGGAACCACCATATACTGTACCTTAGCTGGCAGTACCTATAACAGCTTGTACTAGTATGTACAGTTGTCAGTTACAGTGGTTAGGATAATCGTATACAGCGCTGTGAAAAAATATTTGCCCCCTTCCTGTTTTTTTTTTTTCTGGCTTTTTCTCTTTTTTTTTTTTATTTATTTATTTATTTTTTTACATATTTGTCACACTTAAATGATTCAGATCAGCAAACACATTTTAATATTATACAAAGATAACCCGAGTTAATACAAAATGCAGTTTTTAAATGATGATTTCATTTATTAACCACTTAGGGACCGCCCCACATACATATATTGTGGCAGGGCGGCCCTTAAGCGCAAAAATCACGTATTGATGTTAACCCCTTCCCTGCCAATCTTATTTATACAGTGAGAGTGTATTTTTTTTAGCACTGATCACTGTATTGGTGTCACTGGTCCCCGAAAAGTGTCACGCAGTGTCAAATTTGTCTAGCGCAATGTTGCAGTCCTGCTAAAAATCGCTGATTGCCGCCATTACTAGTAAAAACAACAAAAAAATTAAATAAAAAGTCCATAAATCTATCCCATAGTTTGTAGATGCTATAACTTTTGCGCAAACCAATCAATATACGCTTTTTGGGATTTTTTTTTTTTTTACCAAAAATATGTAGCAGAATACATATTGGCCTAAATAAGATAAGAAGAACTGTTTTATTGGGACTTTAAATGAGGATTTATGGGGTCGTTCAGCTCCCCTCCTCCATCCCAGTTTTGGTACACAAAAAAAAGAGAGATAGAACGTAGGGCGTGACTTTGAGTGAGGCACATGGAAGCAGTGGATATGGGGCAAAAGACAATTTTAATTATAAAAGGTAATGCATTTCCACATGGCATTGCACAAGGTCAGTATAAATACTTAGTATTGTATCACAATAAGCGGTCCAACATGGACTCGTTTGCAAGTATATAATAAATAAGAAGCACAATAGCATATAACATATAATAAGCAAAGATACCAATGTTTACAGAGTATAGAGGAGAAAAACAAAAGGGCACAAATAAAATGGAACATCCATCCATAGTTAATGGTTAGGTACACCTTTCGGTAGTTGTAAGCTCTACGCGTTTCGGGACCTTTATGTCACTCTTCAGGAGAAAGACCTCAAGGGTCACCTACAAATATGAAAAGACCACATTTGGAAGAAGTTCAAAAAGAGGGGTGGGCAAATGTAAGACATGTCCCATCACATATATACACCTGACCCACCAACTTGCATGCATGTATGCGCGATGGAGACACCGCCAAGAAAGCCAGGTCGGCCAGTAATACCACCCCCGGAGCCGAGGGGGCCCTTCCTGGCGACACACAGCCAGCCCAAAGCAACGCCCCAAGTGGGTCACATATGGAGGTGATGGTGATGAGAGGGAGAAGAGGATGCAAGTAGGACAGGTTGCCCCAATTGCAAGGTAGGGTCTGTGAAAAACAAGGTGAATGAAAGGTGAGAGATGACAAAAGTATTGTGCATAAGCCAGGAAAGGTTGGACTTGAAGGACTTGTGTCTTTTTTCAACCTCGCCTACTATGTAACTATGTAAGGAATGAAAAAGAAAGGGACTGTGTAAGAGGTGAGCAAGGAAACATACCTGCTAAGAAGGTGAATGAGGCCAGGACGCCATAAGTGAGTATCAACCAAGGGAGGAAAAGTGAGGAAAGACAAAGTGTGTAGCCCATGATCAAGGGGAGGCCAAGGCGGGAAGTGCCACCGTTCATGAGCCCCCAACGTCATGTACCAGCGAGCTATGGGGGGCAAGGGGGGCGCCATGGGGAGACCGCCGGTACGAACCAAGCGACTCACCCGGATGCGTCATGTCAAGCCCCTCGAGCACTGGAGATGGAAAGCAGGCATGGCGGGTAGGAGCGCGCCACAAGGACGCCAGATATCCGGCATGAGGCATGACGTCGACGCGCAGTGGAGGAAGCCAAACCCCCCCGCGTCAGATCAAGTGGGATGGGCCAACCCCAGTGCGCGTCGCATATTGGCCTAAACTAATGAAGAAATTTGATGTTTAACATTTTTTTTAATTGGATGTGTTTTATAGCAGAAAGTAGAAAAAAAATTGTTTTTTTGTTTTTTTTTCAAAATTGTTGCTTTTTTTTCTTTATAGCGCAAAAAAACAAACAAACTGCAGAGATGATCAAATACCACCAAAAGAAAGCTCTATTTGTGGGGAAAAAAATAACATCAATTTTATTTGGGTACAGCGTTGC
Source organism: Lithobates clamitans (assembly GCA_037952925.1). Classification (NCBI taxonomy): domain Eukaryota; kingdom Metazoa; phylum Chordata; class Amphibia; order Anura; family Ranidae; genus Lithobates; species Lithobates clamitans. The sequence continues at coordinate 1,267,432 of JBBGZY010002175.1, read as the reverse complement.
ATGACCGCGCAATTATCAGCTAAAGTAACGCAGTGCCATATCGTTATCTGGCCCTTAAGACACTATTCCTCCTACTGACACAAACAATAGGGGCACAATTCTTGCCACTGACACCAATGATGGGGATCTAATCTTCCTACTGACACCAACAATAGGGCACTATTCCGCCCACTGACACTAGGGATGAGCTTCGAGTTCGAGTGTCAGGCTGCACAGTGTCAGGCTGCTACAGCAAAGGCAAAAGTCAATTCTATATAAAGAGAGACTTAGGGGCTCATCACACCAGGGGCATTGTCTTTTGTAGACGCACACGGGTGCCAATAATTCTTAATGGTAACCCGCTGCATCTATGACCGCCAAAATGCACGGTACCGCAGTACTGTACCATGTGTTTTGGTGCAGTGCAATTTTTTGAATTGCGCCAGCACCTTTTTTTGCACTTTTTTTATAGGCATAGGGCAGCCCATTGAAACAAATGGCCTGCCCTAAGATGTGACACATGGGAATGCGCGGGAACACGCAAAAAAAAGTGCGCACCTCCTGGTGTACAAGAATAACAACTCCACACCGTAGCGCTAAAGAATTCCAGAGAATCAGAACTGACTGTCACAAGTGATCATTGTCTCTGGACAATTGGAACCTGATGGTGTAGCCAAGGGGTCTCCGAACTTTGTAAACAAAGGGGATAAGTTATTGTCCTTCAGACTTTAGGGAGGCTGCATTGTGGCCAATGGGAATAGAAAATGTCCCGATGTCAGTGGGGATAAACAAAGCCACTTCTTTAGTGGGAGGAATAATGACCCATAATTGGTGTCAGTGGGATAAATAGTGCCCCATTGTTGGTGTCAATGGGAGGAATAATGCCCCATCTTTGGTGTCAGTGGGAGGAATAGTGCCCCATCATTGGTGTCAGTGGGAGGAATAGTGCCCCATCATTAGTGTCAGTGGGCGGATTAGTGCCCCATTGGTGGTGTCGATGGAAGGAATAGTGGTGTCATTGGTGTCAGTTGGGAGAATTATACCCCTGTTGGTGGTGTCAGTGGAAGGAATAATGCCCCATCATTGGTGTCAGTTAGGGATGAGCCAAACACCCCCCTGTTCGGTTCGCACCAGAACATGCAAACGGGCAAAAAATTAATTCGAACATGCGAACACCGTTAAAGTCTATGGGACACGAACGTGAATAATTAAAAGTGCTAATTTTAAAGGCTTATATGCAAGTTATTGTCATAAAAAGTGTTTGGGGACCCGGGTCCTGCCCCAGGGGACATGGATCAATGCAAAAAAAAGTTTTAAAAACTGATGTTTTTTCAGGAGCAGTGATTTTAATAATGAAAGAAGAAGCATTTAAATAAAGGAATTGGCAAAAACTGTCTCTTGCCATTTTTAACATTTTTGGCACTTTTTTGTATAAAATTTCACACAGGGGGAGGCCCGGGATCTGGGGGTCCACTTGTTAAAGGGGGCTTACAGATTCCGATAAGCCCCCCCACCCGCAAACCCCCACAACCACCGGGCAAGGGTTGTGGGGATGAGGCCCTTGTCCCATCAACATGGGGACAAGGTGTTTTGGGGGGCTACCCCAAAGCACCCTCCCAATGTTGATGGCATGACACCACTATTCCTTCCACCGACACCAACAATGGGGCACTAATCCGCCCACTGACACCAATGATGGGGCACTATTCCTCCCACTGACACCAATGATGGGGCACTATTGCTCTCACTGACACAAAACAATGGGACAATATTTCTCCCACTAACACCAATGATGGGGCACTATTCCTCCCACTGACACCAAAGATGGGACACTATTCCTCCCACTGACACCAAAGATGGGGCATTATTCCTCCCATTGACACCAACAATGGGGCACTATTTATCCCACTGACACCAATGATGGGGCATTATTCCTCCCACTAAAGAAGTGGCTTTGTTTATCCCCACTGACATCAGGACATTTTCTATTCCCATTGGCCACAATGCAGCCTCCCTAAAGTCTGAAGGACAATAACTTGTCCCCTTTGTTTACAAAGTTTGGAGACCCCTTGGCTACACCATCCGGTTCCAATTGTCCAGAGACAATGATCACTTGTGACAGTCAGTTCTGAATTCTCTGGAATTCTTTAGCACTACGATGTGGAGTTATTATTCTTGTACACCAGGAGGTGCGCACTTTTTTTTGCGTGTTCCCGCGCATTCCCATGTGTCACATCTTAGGGCAGGCCATTCATTTCAATGGGCTGCCCTATGCCTATAAAAAAAGTGCAAAAAAAGGTGCTGGCGCAATTTTAAAAAATTGCAGCGCACCAAAACACATGGCACTGCGGTACCATGCATTTTGGCGGTCATAGATGCAGCGGGTTACCATTAAGAATTATTGGCACCCGTGTGCGTCTTCAAAAGACAGTGCCCCTGGTGTGATGAGCCCCTAAGTCTCTCTTTATATAGAATTGACTTTTGCCTTTGCTGTAGCAGCCTGACACTGTGCAGCCTGACACTGTGCAGCTCTGTGCTGTTGGTTTAAAAATGCAACAATGTAACATCTGGGAAAATAGAAGCTGTGCTTGTCCTGATCTGTGTTGTGAAAATAAGAAGCACTTTCCAATTTCATGCAAAAGTACTTTTTAAACATATAATAGGAAGAAAATGGATACAGAGCAGATGTGAAAGCCGTGACATGTTTAGCATAATAGGTTCTGAATATATTCAGCATTGTGAGGCTATACAGGTGCATGCTTGTGTGAATATATTAGATGAAATTAGATGTTATAAAGGACTTTTAAGGCTTAAAAAGTAAACCCGATTACAAAAATTTTATATATTGCAGCTTATCAGGCCAATTTGTTACATATGGCAGCAGTGGCGGCTAGTGGTATATCATTTTTTTGGGGGGGCGGAAAACAATCCACAAATCCCCCCTCGGTCAGTCACCAGCTCCGCACTTAACCCCATCTAGGTCGGCTGGCGGCGGGCAGAGTCTCTTCGTCCATGGTGCTTCACTGCGGCTTCCCCTGCGTCTCCTCCCTCTTCCTCCTCCCTCCTCCTCCTCCTCCATGGCCAATAGAATCGCTTCTCCTCTCTGCCAATCGGGTGATGGTTTCAGAACCCGCTTCCTGATTGGCAGGGAGGAGAATCAGGAAGACAATAGCGAATATTAATTCGCTATTGTCACACAACTGGGTGGCCTCGGGGCGCAGTGCTCTTTTGAACCCTTTTGTGAAGCCTATTGGAGCCCCTGGCTCTAATCACGTGCTTCTAAAAAATATAAAAAAATAAACCCATTGGAATCCATGAGTCTGGCGCCCCGCATGTAGATTAGGGGGCTAGGTGCATGGATTAGGGAGGCAGCACCCCTTTGCCCTGCATTACGGGCCGCCACTGCGTGGCAGCTGCATTCGTTTTAATTTTCCAGGCCGGGAACATTTTCTACAAGTACAGAAAATAATTTTTGATCCTGCCAGAAATGCAGTGTCCCTGACACTTAAAAGGGGAAAACCGGAAGGGGGCGGGACTTTGAATATGCCACTGAGAAAACAAAGAATATAAAATACAAGATTATTTTATTGGATTTTACATATCATTTAAAAGTGCCAATCTGCAAAAAAACTTATGCCATACAGTTGAGAGCATCGTAATGCATTTTGTAGGAACATATAAGTTCATGTATATATTCAACAGTAGGTTGGTCAACGTGTTTCGCGGGAACCCTTGCTTCCTCGGGACCACACAAGCATATACAGTATATAGCTCTGGACTTTAACACTGATATATGGCTGTTATATGCACCACCAAAAAGTGACAAGGTAGCAGGAAAAAACAAGTCTCCAAATGAGGGTTACGCCTACCGGGCCATGGGAACAACCCACCACACATGAAGGTATGAAGATGAGGCCTCTTAAGATGTGGTGGGAATAGCTTTATCCATCAACAAGTCATAGTGTTGTATATATATAGGAACAGTTATACCTATAACCACCACAAAGGTGTGCTTGAAACGGCCATCAAAGACTATTCCTGACCCTCACAAAGATGGATTAAGCACATAACCAGCCCAAAGTGCTTCATGTCTGACTAGCGTGAACTCTTGCTGGTGCATAATCCATTTATGTGAGGGCCAGGAATGGACTTTGAGGGCCGTTTCAAGCACATCTTCAGGCTGGTTATGTCTATAACCCTGTTCCTATATATACACAACACTGATGCTGACTTGTTGATGGATAATGCTATTCCCACCACATCTTAAGAGGCCTCATCTTCATACCTTCATGTGTGGTGGGTTGTTCCCATGAGGCGGTGGGTGTAACCCTCATTTGGGGACTTGTGTTTTCCTGCTAGCTTGTCACTTTTTGATGGTGCATATAACAGCCATATATCATCGTTAAAGTCCAGAGCTATATACTGTATATGCTTGTGTTGTTCTGAGGAAGCGAGGGTTCCTGCGAAACGCATTGACAAACCTACTATTGAATATATACACAAAGGTCTATATTCCTACAAATGCATTACAATGCTCTTTACTGTATGGTATACATTTCTATGTTTTTATGCCGATTGGAGCTTTTAAATGATATGTAAAATCCAATAAAAGACTCTTGTATTTTATATATTTTGTGTGCTGTGTTCTCAGAGGCATATTCAAAGTCCTGCCCCCTTCTGGTTTCCCCCTTTCTCTTTTATGTATATATGGGATGACGCCAATGAGAACATAATTTGCCATTTTTTATGGCATTCCACTTCCAACTTCTATATACACAAAGGTCCTTGTCACTTACTATAAGCTGACCTGGAAGTATTAAATATTCTTATGCTTCTTCTATAAACTACAGTGCCTTTGATAAAGTATTCATACCCTTTGACATTTTCCACATTTTGTCATGTTACAACCAAAAACATAAATGCATTTTATTGGGATTTTATGTGATAGACCAACACAATGTCTCTACCGGATTTAGGTTTGGTCTTTGACTGGGCCATTCTAACACATGAATATGCTTTGATCTAAACCATTCTATTGTAGCTCTGGCTGTATGTTTAGGGTCGTTTTCTGGAAGGTGAACCTCCGCCCCAGTCTCAAGTCTTTTGCAGACTCTAATGCCGCGTATACACGGCCAGACTTCCCGATAGAAAAAGTCCAATGGGAGCTTTATTGTCGGCATTTTCGAAATACACAGATATAGAACAGGTTCTAAATCTTTCCGTCGGAAATGCCGACGGAGTTTAGCCCGTTGGTAAGTCTGCTCGTGTGTACGTGGCATTACAGGTTTTCTTCTAAGACTGCCCTGTATTTGGCCCATCAACTCTGACCAGCTTCCCTGTCCCTGCTGAAGAAAAGCATCCCCACAACATAATGCTGCCACCACCATGTTTCACAGTGGGCATGGCATGTTCAGAGTGATGTGCAGTATTAGTTTTCCTCCACACATAGCCTTTTGCTTTTAAGCCTAAAAGTTCAACTTTGGTCTCATCTGACCAGAGCACCTTCTTCAACATGTTTGCCGTGTCCCCCACATGGCTTCTCACAAACTGCAAACAGGACTTCTTTTGGCTTTCTTTCAACAATGACTTTCTTCTTACCACTCTTCCATAAAGGCCAGATTTGTGGAGTGCACAACTAATAGATTCTCCCACCTGAGCTGTGGATCTGTGCAGCTCCTCCAGAGTTACCATGGGCCTCTTGGCTGCTTCTCTGATTAATGCTCTCCTTGCCCGGCCTGCCAATTTAGGTGGACGGCCATGTCTTGGTAGGTTTGCAGTTGGGCCATACGCTTTTCATTTTTGGATGATGGATGAACAGAGCTCCGTGAGATGTTCAAAGCTTGGGATATTTTATAATAACCTAACCCTGCTTTAAACTTCTCCACAACTTTATCCCTGACCTGTCTGGTGTGTTCCTTGGCCTTCATGATGCTGTTTGTTCACTAAGGCTCTCTAACAAACCTCTGAGGGCTTCACAGAACAGCTGTATTTATACTGAGATTAAATTACACACAGGTGGACTCTATTTACTAATTAGGTGACTTCTGAAGGCAATTGGTTCCACAAGAGTTTAGTTAGGGGTATCAGGGTAAAAGGGGGCTGAATACAAATGCACGCCACACTTTTCACATATTGATTTGTAAAACAAATGAAAACCATTTATCATTTTCCCTCCACTTCACAATTATGTGCTGCTTTGTGTTGGTCTATCACACAAAGTCCCAATAAAATACATTTACGTTTTTGGTTGTAAAATGACAAAATGTGGAAAATGCCAATGGGGTATGAATACTTTTTCAAGGCACCATATTTCCATAGCTGCTCACAAGTGGTTAAATATTTTGGTGTCTCATCATTGGTATCAGTGGGAGGAATTGTATTCCAATGTTTACATCAGTGGAAGGATGTATGCCCCATCATTGGTGTCAATAGAAAGAATGGTGTTTCATTGTTGTGTCAATAGAAAGAATGGCACTTCATTGTTGGTGTCAATAAAAAGATTGGTGCTTCATTGTTGGTGTCAATAGAAAGAATGGTGTTATATTGTTGGTGTCAATAGAAAGAATGGTGTTTCATTGTTGGTGTCAATAGAAAGAATGGTGCTTCATTGTTGGTGTCAACAGAAAGAATTGTGTTTCATTGTTGGTTTCAGTAGAACGAATGGTGTTTCATTGTTGGTGTCAATAGAAAGAATGGTGTTTCATTGTTGGTGTCAATAGAATGAATGGTGTTTCATTGTTGGTTTCAGTAGAAAGAATGGTGTTTCATTGTTGGTGTCAATAGAAAGAATGGTGTTTCATTGTTGGTTTCAGTAGAAAGAATGGTGTTTCATTGTTGGTGTCAATAGAAAGAATGGTGTTTCATTGTTGGTGTCAATAGAAAGAATGGTGTTTCATTGTTGGTCTCAATAGAAAGAATGGTGTTTCATTGTTGGTGTCAATAGAAAGAATGGTGCTTCATTGTTGTGTCAATAGAAAGAATGGTGCTTCATTGTTGGTCTCAATAGAAAGAATGGTGTTTCATTGTTGGTGTCAATAGAAAGAATGGTGCTTCATTGTTGTGTCAATAGAAAGAATGGTGCTTCATTGTTGTGTCAATAGAAAGAATGGTGCTTCATTGTTGGTGTCAATAGAAAGAATGGTGTTATATTGTTGGTGTCAATAGAAAGAATGGTGTTTCATTGTTGGTGTCAATAGAAAGAATGGTGCTTCATTGTTGGTGTCAATAGAAAGAATGGTGCTTCATTGTTGGTGTCAACAGAAAGAATGGTGTTTCATTATTGGTGTCAACAGAAAGAATGGTGCTTCATTGTTGGTGTCAATAGAAAGAATGGTGTTTCATTGTTGGTGTCAATAGAATGAATAGTGTTTCATTGTTGGTGTCAATAGAATGAATGGTGTTTCATTGTTGGTGTCAATAGAAAGAATGGTGCTTCATTGTTGGTGTCAACAGAAAGAATGGTGTTTCATTATTGGTGTCAACAGAAAGAATGGTGCTTCATTGTTGGTGTCAATAGAAAGAATTGTGCTTCATTGTTGGTGTCAATAGAAAGAATGGTGTTATATTGTTGGTGTCAATAGAAAGAATGGTGTTTCATTATTGGTGTCAACAGAAAGAATGGCGTTTCATTGTTGGTCTCAATAGAAAGAATGGTGCTTCATTGTTGGTGTCAATAGAAAGAATGGTGTTTCATTGTTGGTGTCAATAGAAAGAATGGTGTTTCATTGTTGGTCTCAATAGAAAGAATGGCGTTTCATTATTGGTGTCAATAGAAAGAATGGTGCTTCATTGTTGGTGTCAATAGAAAGAATGGTGTTTCGTTGTTGGTGTCAATAGAAAGAATGGTGCTTCATTGTTGGTGTCAATAGAAAGAATGGTGTTTCGTTGTTGGTGTCAATAAAAAGAATGGTGCTTAATTGTTGGTGTCAATAGAAGGAATGGTGCTTCATTGTTGGTGTCAATAGAAAGAATGGTGCTTCATTGTTGGTGTCAATAGAATGAATGATGTTTCATTGTTGGTATCAATAGATAGAATGGCGTTTCATTGTTGGTGTCAACAGAAAGAATGGTGCTTCATTGTTGCTGTCAATAGAAAGAATGGTGCTTCATTGTTGGTGTCAATAGAAAGAATGGTGCTTCATTGTTGGTGTCAATAGAAAGAATGGTGTTTCATTGTTGGTATCAATAGATAGAATGGTGCTTCATTGTTGGTGTCAATAGAAAGAATGGTGTTTCATTGTTGGTGTCAATAGAAAGAATGGTGCTTCATTGTTGGTGTCAACAGAAAGAATGGTGCTTCATTGATGGTGTCAATAGAAAGAATGGTGTTTCATTGTTGGTGTCAATAGAAAGAATGGCGTTTCATTGTTGGTGTCAATAGAAAGAATAATGCCTCATATCAATGACAGGAATAGTGCCCCAAGGGCTTGGATAAAGACACGCCCACTGAGCCACTGAAAAGGTAGCTATGAAATTTCCCCAGAATAAAACTTTAAAAATGAATCTTGAATTTCCTGTATAAGCCCCGTGGTGCCCGGTAGTCATTCACTGAATTTTTTATTTATTTTTTTGCCTTCTGGCAATTGAAGGGTGATCTTTAATTGTGCAAACCTACCACGGAAAGAGGGAACAAGCTTAGAGGAAATGATGGCAGAGGGGTCAGCAGAGAGGGACAGGAGGGCTTTATTAATATCTTCAGAATTAAATAGATTAAGCAGCACAGCTTAAAAGGGTTACATATGAACGTGGGTAACCAGCTATCCAGTGCCCCCTTCTTTATAACAAAGGTCAGATCCCTGGATAACTCTAATCAGCCGTTCTTCAGCCCCTGAGTCTACCAGGAACAGTTTAGGCGCTTACAATAAGCATTCATTGTGCGCTCGTTATTAATAAAAGCCCTATTTTTATACCGCATTAATACTTAATTAAAGTGGATTTTTAATATATCCGGAGATGTCTTGAAGTATCATAAAAAAGCAGAGTTGTTATATTAAAATAAGAAAAAAAAAAAAAACAGTTATTCCAATCTTACCAACGTTATTTGAGGACAGAGAACTAAGAAATCTGTGAGGCAGGAAATCTGAAAATAGCATGAAATTGAAGAAAAATATGGAATCATGGAAATGCTTGAATAGTCATTGAAGCAAGCCATAGACATTAGAGCAGTGTTTCTCAACTCCAGTCCTCAAGGCGCCCCAACAGGTCATATTTTCAGGCTTACCATTATTTTGCACAGGTGATTTGATCAGTTTCACTGCCTTAGTAATTACCACAGCTGTATCATCTGAGGGAAATCCTGAAAAAGTGACCTGTTGGGGCGCCTTGAGGGCTGGAGTTGAGAAGCACTGCATTAGAGGACAGATAGCGGTGGCTGTACTATGACTGTTGGACAATCGTACTTAAAAGGGCCCAACCACCAAAATAGGTTGCGCCTGGTAGGCTGAATTAGCCCCTGGTTTCTTATACACTATATTGTCAAAAGTATTGGGACGCCTGCCTTTACACGCACATGAACTTTAATGGCTTCCCAGTCTTATGCCACATACACACGATCGGACATTCCAACATCAAAATACTGGGATTTATTTCCGACGGATGTTGGCTCAAACTTGTCTCGCATACACACGGTCGCACAAATGTTGTCGGAAATTCCGAACGTCAAGAACGCGGTGGTTGGTTGTTTTTAGGATTTGTGATTTCCCTACTGGCTGCCTGGAATGATCTCCGCCCATCTTCTGTATGCTAACAAATGGTGATGGAGCATTTGAGATACAAGAACCTCCTTTGACCTCCCCGTAATAGGTGGTCAATGCTCTCCGGTAAGAGCACATCCTTAAATTGGTGGTGGTTTATCACAAGGTGGAGGATTTTGTTGGTGATTCAACGATCAAGACCCCTGTTCACATATTTTATGTCACGTTGGTGACTTATGGACTCGTTATTTTTTTTGTTACACTAATTATTTGTATCAAGCATAACACATTTTTTTATGAATTCTTATTTGTGAGAATATCTCACTAGAGTGGTGCAGCTGTTTATTTCACTATGGTTATCACAAGCGCAGTTTATTTCTGTTTTTTCTTTTATTTTTTTACCTCTCTAAAGCGGACCTTCAGTCATTTTTTCATCTTTCTATCTATTAAACCTTCTGCCCTTGTTGTTGTTTTAACTTTGGATAGTAAAACATTTTTTTTTCTGCCAGTAAATACCTTATGCGGCCCACTTCCTCTTTCTTGTCTGGTCATAAGCCTAGGCTTATGACATCATGCACAGCTCTCTCTCACTCTCATGAAGGAAGGGAGGGGGGATGAGTCATAAGAGGGCCAATGAGAGCTGCGGGGCTGAAGGTGTGCCTCTGTGTAAATCCAGGAAGTGAAGAGGCAGCAGCTTCAGCTGCCCACAGTTAAAATGGCTGCAGCCAGGCTCAGTGGAGGGAGATTTCTGCAGCATATTTGGCAAGTACGGAAGTATATATAGAATAATATGCAAAGTGGTTGGAGGGAAGCTTCAGAATGGCAAAGATGTTTTTATTACAAATTATGTGAGCAGACTGCCTCTTTAAGTGTAAATTGGGGGCTTATGGTTGCAGTTTAAAGTGACTGTAAAATATGTTTAAATAATAAACATATCATACATACCTCCACTGTGCAGCTCAATTTGCACAGAGTGGCCCCTGAACCTTGTCTTCTGTGGTTCCCCCCGGTGGCTCTTGCGGCTCCTCCCCACATCGGATAACCCCCTAGGAGATGCACTGTCCCGGGGGGATTACCTTGCGGGCGCGCTCCCGAGTCCAGCATTTGGCGCCAGAGCCGCCGAACGCTGGACTCGGCCCCGCCCCCCGGGTCATTGGATTTGATTGACAGCGGGCGCCAATGGCTGCGCTGCTATCAATCTATCCAATCAACAGCCGGGAGCCCGAGGAGAGAGAGACAATGTGTCCCGGCGAAGAGATGAAGGGGTTCAGGTAAGTAAAATGGGGAGGGGAGGTGCTGGGGGGGGGGGCTGGTGACTGCCAGGTGTTTTTTCACCTTGATGCTTAGGATGCATTAAAGTGGAGTTCCACCCACTTTTACAACTCTTCAGCATCCCTCACTAAACTGTGCACTGTAAACAAATTTGATATTTTTTTTTTCTCAGCACTTACTGTATATCTGCTGTATTCATTTTTCACTTCCTCCTCCCTGGCCGCGGCCCATCGCATCATTTCCTGTTTGCAACGCCTTCTGGGAAGGGGCGGCAACTTCCTCTGAAACTGCCGTTGCTATGGAAACCTGACCTGGAACCTATTACCCTGCTTGTGCTGCACTGAGCATGTGCGAGATCTGCAAGGATGAGATCCGGGAAGAAATACAGTCTGGCTTCAGATGCCCACACTTAAGATGGCCACGGCCTGCTGCAAGTTTATAAAATAACAAACTACTCCTGTAAACTAACAAAACAGACCTTAGTTTACAGACTAACTTTACTAGAATACATTAAGCTTGTGTATTATAGGGGTATTTTTATTTTTAAAAAGTTTAATTTTGGCCGGAACACCACTTTAAGGTGAAAAAACCACGAACCGTTACAACCCCTTTAATACCAGATTTCATCTGTAGGTGGTGCTATAGATCTATCCCGAGTCTATAAATTAAAGTGTTATGTAGAAGTATTAAATTCTGGCTTTTTTTGTACTGCAATGGAGCCCAGAGAGGCAATTCTCAGTTAATAGTAATACTCTAAAACCTTCATCATTGAAAGAACTGAGGGTCATGTCTTACCCCTCCTATCATTTTAGGTATTGATCTGCTAAAAAAAGTAATAACAGGTGCACTTTAAACATAAATACACATATATGGGGTTTGAATTATTTTCATCAGTGTCCTTAGATGTCTCTAAAAATAATTTCCCTGACTCCCTGATGCCATTAAACACATTTTTTAAGAGGACGTTCTGGGATGACGGACACGAAATGCTGCCGTAATAACATGTTTTATACGGGCGGCGTATACTTTCAGGCAAATCACAGAAAATAGTTGTATTTTGTCCCCACTCTCTGGCACTTTATCGCTGTGAAAATTGGACATTTTGTCTTCTAAGAACACCGCGTGGCAAAGTCCTCACTAACTTCTCTTCTGAAGCTGACATGAGCAATTCAAGAGTACCTGTCATGGTCAAGCCAAGGGAAGCGGAACTTTTTTGGGGGCGGGGGGGGGGGGGGGGTTAAGCAAAATGGCCAATTAAAATGCAGCTAGCAAAATAATGGTGACTTCAGATGTAAAGTATTTCAGAACCTCTTTCAATTAAAGGGAAAATACAGTGCAGTTGAGGTGAATATTATTTTGAGTTAGAGTACTTTTTTTTAAAGGGTAACTCCACTTTTGTGGGGTAAAAAAATAGCAAATAAAGAAAAAATAATATAGCGTATACAATTGTGACACAAGTCATATTATAATTGAATGTTTTTTAAAATGACCTTTACTTTTCAAACTGCAGCCGCTGTAATTTTCAGAAAATGCAATATGGCCACTAGGGGGTGTTCTGTGTACTTACCACTCCCCACAAACATCATTTACTGCTTGTGATTGGCTCACTGATTTTCCTAGTGCTCCATTGGTTGGGGGGGGCGGATCAGACGGATTAGCAACCTCCCCCATCGCTCCAGCCCGCACTGCACCCCCCCCCCCACCGTTGTCAGCTCATTTACCCTGACAGGCGGAGGCTTCCCCTATCAGTCACCCCGTGTCCCGGGATACGTCTTCTCGGCCGTACGTCTCCTCTTCGGCGGCCAATAGGGTGGTTTCTCCTTTCGGGCCAATCGGGAAACTGGTCTCCGACCCGCTTCCTGATTGGCCTGGAGGAGGATCAGTGTGGCAGTGGCGTCTCTTCCTTCGCCATTGTCACGCAACTGGGTGGGCTTGGAGCGCAGTGCTCTGCATCCCGAGTCCACCCTTTTTTGAAGCCTATTAGAGCCTCTAGCTCTAATCACGTGCTTAAACCCCGCCCCCCATTGGGATCCATGCGCCCTGTATGTAGATTAGGGAGCCGGACGCATAGATGGGAGGGGCGGCACCCATGCGCCACTGGTCTGCACTAAGCTACAAGTCAGATTTCAGGCATCCCCTGCAAGAAAAATTTAATTTTTGGTGAGATACTCCCAATAGGAAATCACGTCTAAAGGGATGCAGGACCTGCAGCTTTCCTCATTAGAGCCCTGCAGGTGCAGCGGCTGATTTATAATTATGAAAGCACTCCTATTAGACTCACTTTCCCACATGGACACCGACAAACACACAGCGATTTCTTCAGAATAACAAAAGGTAGGAATCTGCAATAAAGGTTGTTATAATCCTTGCAATGTACATCGATCACCCAGAGGGGAATGTTTTTTTTTTTCTCAACAAAAGTGGAGTTACGCTTTAAGGGCCAGTTCACACCATAGAAAGGCAGTCCGGATGTGTTCCGGATGCTTTTCTGAATGCGTGTTTTTGATGCTGTCCAGTGCGTTTTTGATGCATTCCAGTGCATTCCCCCCCCCCTCTCTTTTTTCTACACTTCCACCGTCAATATACATCGGTCCTTTGACGTTGAATACCGGGGTTATGGCAGCAGATAGCTGCCATAACCCCGGTATTTTCTTCAACGGCGAGCGGTCCGCTTTACGATAAAAGTGGCCTCCGCAGCAGATTCGCCGCAAGATCACTTTTTTGGCGGCGGTAAAGGTACCCACCCCCTTCCCGCCACGTCCCGATCCACTCCGCCGCTTACTGGATCTGTCGGCAGCAGCGGAGACGATCCGATCCAATCCTTTCCCCTGCTTGGCACTAAGTCAAGTGAGGGAACAATGGCCCCCACTCGACTCTGTGCCATTGGATGACGGCAGCGACGTCAAACGTCACTTCCGCCCAACGGCCTTAAAGGGACAATTCTTTTTTGTTGAAAAAAAAAAGACTTTTTTTTTAATTAGTGCATTTTAGTGTAAATATGAGATCTGAGGTCTTTTTGACCTCAGATCTCACATTAAAGAGGTCCTGTCATGCTTTTTTTCCTCTTACAAGGGATGTTTACATTCCTTGTAATAGGAATAAAAGTGATCTAATTTTTTTTTTTTTTTAGAAGGTCAGTGTCAAATAAAAAAATAATAAGTAAAATTAAAATAAAAATTAAATAAAAATTTAAAGCGCCCCATCCCTCTGAGCTTGCACGCAGAAGCGAACGCATACGTAAGTCGCACCCACATATGAAAATGGTGTTCAAACCACACATGTGAGGTGTCGCCGCGATCGTTAGAGCGAGAGAAATAATTCTACCACTAGACCTCCTCTTTAACTCAAAAATGGTAACCTTTAGCGATTTTCAAATGTCACCTATGGAGATTTTTAAGTGTCAAAGTTTGTCGCCATTTCACGAGCGGGCGCAATTTTTGAAGCATTACATGTTGGGTTTCAATTTACTCGGCGTAACATCATCTTTCACAATATAGAAAAAAAATTGGGCTAACTTTACTGTGTTCTTATTTTTTAATTCAAAAATTAAATTTTTTTTCCCCCAAAAATTGCGTTTGTAAGACCGCTGCGTAAATACGGTGTGACATAAAGTATTGCAACGACCGCCATTTTATTCTTTAGGGTTTCTGAAAAAATATATAATGTTTGGGGGGTTCTAAGTAATTTTTGCAGCCAAAAAAAAAAAAATGATTTTAACTTGTAAACAACAGGTGTCAAAAATAGTCCCGGTCCTTAAAGGGGTTTTAAACCCTCGAGGTTTTTCACCTTAATACATTCTATACATTCGTCTGTAAGTGCAACAGCCCCCCAGAGCCCCCATTTTACTTACCTGAACCCGTTCGTTCCAGCAACAGGTACAAGCAGAGCAGCTCTAGCCGCTGTCTCGGGTCCTCATTGGCTGGATTCATAGCAGCAGGAGCATTGGCTCCCGCTCCTGTCAATCAAAGCCAGTGACACGGGAGCCGGGGGGGGGGCGGGGACCGAGTCCTGCTGTCTGTGTCAATGGATGCCGCAGCAGGACTTGGCAGCGCGCCCGCATGAGTGCCCCCATGGATTGCGGCTCTCTCCGCGGGGGCACTCGAGAAGAGGAGGAGCTAGGAGTGCCACTGGGGGACCCCAGAAGAGGAGGATCCAGGCACAGAGGAGTTAAGTATGACATGTTTGTTATTTAAAAAAAGAAAACAAACCTTTACAACTCGTTTAAGTGGTTAGATAAGGACATATGTGTTCCAGTGCATTTTTGGTGCATTTAGGTGCGTTCCAGCGTGTTTTTGATGCGTTTTATCGCGTTCCAGTGCAGAAAAAATGCAGCATGTTCTACTTTTTGTTCTGGAACCGGAAAGCCCTGGAACTGACCGCACTGGTGTGAACTATGCCATTGGAAACCATATAACCTACTGTCCATGCGTTTTTGATGCAGAAAAAAACGCACTTGACTGCTTGTGGTGTGAACCGGCCCTATAGCAATCTTTGATGTGGTTTTCAGATTTTGTTTATGTAAATGTTATAAAATAAATGAAAATTTTTGTGCTGGTAGAAAACATGAACCGCTGTCAAAAACACAATAGGATACATTGCGGATAATAGATACATAGATAGGTGACAAATTTACAACACTAAAAAGTTAACAACAATGAAAAAAATTCTTGAGTAGCAGTCACCTCTGGAGGGGCCGATCAGAATAAGCCCAGGTCTCCCTTGCTAGTACATGTAGCCTCCTCCTAGAAAGGTAGCTGGGAAAGCTAGGCAAATGTGGTTCTTTTTGGCTCCCCTGTAATCAGTGGAGCAGCTTGTAATTGCTCTGGGCTGCTCTGGGTTCCACTGGTTGCAGGTCTGATTGTTACCCCCCCCCCGCCTTCTGGAGGATTCCAGAATGTAGTTGGCTGGAAGGGCAAATCAGAAACCTGAATATTTATGTTATCTCAGCCAATCCCCGGGGGTGCCCAGAAGGTGGCTGGGGGAGTGTATAAATCATCTGGGGTTTGGAGCTGCCCTGTTCTTGTCCAGGAGGAGAAGTTCTCAGCCTGAAGCGCTGCTACTCTTCCAGGCAGCCCATCTGAAATTCTATCTGCCCTTATTCAGGCTGACCCTCCACCCCTTCAACCTCTGCAGCAATGCTGGCAGCACTCATACGTGTATTTCCCAAAGACAACCTTTGGATATGACGCTGAGCACGTGACCTCAACTTCTTTGGTTGACCATGGCGAGGCCTGTTCTGAGTGGAACCTGTCCTGTTAAACCACTGTATGGTCTTGGCCACCGTGCTGCAGCTCAGTTTCAGGGTCTTGGCAATCTTCTTATAGCCTAGGCCATCTTTATGTAGAGCAACAATTTTTTTTTTTCAGTTCCTCAGAGAGTTCTTTGCCATGAGGTGCCATGTTGAACTTCCAGTGATCAGTATGAGAGAGTGAGATAACACCAAATTTAACACACCTGCTCCCCATTCACACCTGAGACCTTGTAACACTTATGCCCCGTACACACGGTCGGACATTGATCGGACATTCTGACAACAAAATCCATGGATTTTTTCCGACGGATGTTGGCTCAAACTTGTCTTGCATACACACGGTCACACAAAGTTGTCGGAAAATCCGATCATTCTGAACGCGGTGACGTAAAACACGTACGTCGGGACTATAAACGGGGCAGTAGCCAATAGCTTTCATCTCTTTATTTATTCTGAGCATGCGTGGCACTTTTTACGTCGGATTTGTGTACACACGATCGGAAATTCCGACAACGGATTTTGTTGTCGGAAAATTTTATAGCCTGCTCTCAAACTTTGTGTGTCGGAAAATCCGATGGAAAATGTGTGATGGAGCCCACACACGGTCGGAATTTCCGACAACAAGGTCCTATCACACATTTTCCGTCGGAAAATCCGACCGTGTGTACGGGGCATAACGAGTCACATGACACCGGAGAGAGAAAATGGCTCATTGGGCCCAGTTTGGACATTTTCACTTTGGGGTGTACTCACTTTCGTTGCCAGCGGTTTAGACATTAATGGCTGTGTGTTGAGTTATTTTGAGGGGACAGCAAATTTACACTGTTATACAAGCTGTACACTCACTACTTTACATTGTAGCAAAGTGTCATTTCTTCAGTGTTGTCACATGAAAAGATAGAATAAAATGTTTACAAAAAATGTGAGAAGTGTACTCACTTTTGTGAGATACTGTGTATCTATTACCCAGTGGTGGCCACTGCACACATATCAGAGATAGAAAATGGTCAATGTGCACAGATAAGACTGTAGTACATATAATCCAAAAGAGAGAGCGGCGCTCACGGGCCTTGAAAGGTTGTGCCTCGTCGAAACGTCAAAATAAAACCTTCACTGTGCGCTCACCTTTCAAGACCTGTGAGTGTCGCTCTCTCTTTGGATTATACTATATATATATATATACATATACATATATATATATATATATATATATATATATATATATATATATATATATATATGTTAGCCAATAAACGGTATCACTTAAACTCCAAATGTTCTCAACTAGAGGGAGCAAAGACTTCGTTTTCAATCATTCTGCTTCCCTTCTTTACAGTTGCAGAGACAGAAAAGGGTTAAATTTTCTGTATTTATGAGTAGCAGCGATGGATAATCATTTACCGTAGTCCTTCACAATCCAGCAACTGTATCTAATGGCCATAGCATCATGTATACTCACTATCACAGGCCCGCACACCATGAGAACGTCTCATGAGCAGTGACGTCATTGTCTCATTGTTCAAAGTGGTTGCCGGTTAACAGAGAAGTCCTTTAAGGCAAGTAGTCGCTAATAGACTTCTTCTCCATTAATGAGGCAACGTGACTTGATGTACAGCTGAGAGTGATCTTCATTGCTATTGCAGCATGGTGAATTGATGATGTACAGCACAACTGATATTGTGTAAAGGTAAAGTATTATGTATTTCAGGTATTATTACAGCTTTTGCCTTAAAGTGGAAGTAAACCCCCCTATCGTTTTCAGCCAAGGAAGCCGCCATCTTGGCCTTTGTTTAATCTACAACTGCCATGATGCTGCACATGTGATCCGTTATGACACCAGCCATTGGATGGTTTGACAGTTTGGTTGAGAGCACAACCAATGGGAGTGTTACATTTCCGGCACGTGCCGGAAAGGTAACTGTTTTATGGATGGGTTTACTTCCGCTTTAAAAGTAATTTTTATATGAAGTTCAGATCCCTACAAATGTGTTCTTCAATATTTTTTTTTTATATTTTTCTTATTGTGTTAAATATAGAGATTAGCAGATCAGCCACTAGAGGACGCATTTGCTGACTTTGTGCGTTCGCTCTCTTAAAGTGTACAGGCAGTCCCCGGGTTACAAACAAGACAGGGTCTGTAGGTTTGTTCCTAAATTTAATTTGTATGTCATTTGGAGCAGGTACATTTTTTAAGTGTAATTCCAGCCAAAAAAATTATTTTTAAATTTTTTTTTGATAGCATAGGGAAGGGTTATCTCCCCTGTAACGTTTGTTTTGCTGTCTGTGGCCACTGTTCAGAAGGTTTCACCTCACCTTTGAAAATTTTGGGTTTTCGAGGAAACCAAGATTGGTGATAAAGCTTGAGTGGACGGAATTCCACTCAAGCTTGGCTTGCATACACACGGGTCACACAAAAGTTCGCTGAACTTTCGACCGTCAAGAACGCGGTGACGTACAACACCACGACGAGCCAAGAAATTGAAGTTCAATGCTTCCGAGCATGCGTCAAATTGTTTCCAAGCATGCGTAGGAATTCTGCGCATCCGAATTGGTACAGACGTTTGGAATTTCCGTTTGGAACTTTTTCCGACCGAAAAATTGAGAACATGCTCTCAATCTTTTGCTGGCTGGAATTCCGCCAGCAAAAGTCTGATGGAGCATACACACGGTCGCATTTTCCGACCAAAAGCTCTCATCGGAGTTTTGCTGGCGGCATTTCCGATCGTGTGTATGGGGCATAAGGGCCGCTTCACAGTGGTGTGACAATTGCTCCAACTTTGAGAGCACATGTCGCATGACATATAAAAATCAATGAATCCCTATGAGAGCCGTCTTAACTGGTCCGACTTTTGTCGGTCCGACTTTGGAAAGAGGTTCCTGCACTACTTAGGTTAGGCTTTTGTCTGATTTCAGCCCATAGAATTGAATGGAAGTCGCATCCAAGTCGGATCAGCATCTTAACCGATCGCAACTTGTGACGTGCTTGGGACTTCAGCAATGCAAAATATATTGAAAAAAAATGGCGCGGGGCCCCCCCCTCCAATCTATATCAGACCCTTAGGTCTGGTATGAATTTTGAGGGGTAACCCCATGTCAAAATAAGAAAAAAAACAAAAAAACAGCATGGATTCTCCCCCAAAATCCATACAAGACCCTTGTATGGATCTGAGCATGCAGCCTGGCAGGCCAGGAATAGGGGGGGTTGGGGGCGAGCTGAACCATATCCAGGTCACATGCCCTTAACATGGGGGGGAGCTTTGGAGCAGGGGGCTTATTGGAATCTGGAAGCCATCTTTAAGAAAGGGGGCCCCCAGATCCTGCCCCCCCTATGTGAATGAGTATGAGGTACATAGAACCCCTAACCATTGACCAAAAAAAACTGTGTAGTGTAACAAAAAACATGAGGCAGTTTTTGACAAGTTCTTTTTGAAAAAATCAATAATGTCCCCCGATGTAGATCTAACATCAATCACGATGGCCGTCGCCACTGTCGCCGCTACCAACCCGGTAAAAAAAAATGCTCCTCCCCCAACTACTGCTCCCCTCCCTTCTGGCAGCTCCCGTGTCTAACAGTTCTCATATAACTATCGGATGTGGCCCCTCCCTCTTGTGATGTCATGGACCCTTCCCTGGCCTGCAGGGCTGTATGCTAGGATAAGAGTCTGGTATGCATTTGGGGGGGGGGGGAACCTTACGCCATTTTTTTTTTGTAAATTTGGCGTGGAAATCCATACCAGACCCAAGTTGCACCCATCTCAAGTCAGGTCGTGTTCATTAAAGCGGAGGTCCACTGACCATTCTTTTTTTTTTTCAACCATTCAGACACTTACATAATCACAATGTAACACTCACTTTTTAGGTGAACTATCTCCCCCGATGTCCGGTTTTGAATTAAAAATGAAGTTTTAAAAATTGAGGATGGCCGGTTCCATCTTGCTTGTGGGCATGTGAAGCTGGATGCAGTGAATGCTGAGCTACCATTTCTTTTATTTGCACATCTGTTCAATGCAATGACGGGATTAAGATGAAGTTAATAATTTGTGTGGACCTCCGCTTTAAAGTCGCATGGAGGTCAGGTCGATGTCAGACCGAAGTCGCAGGCCAAACTCGGAACACGACTTTCGTGTCGGAGCAGTGTGAACCCAGCCTCATGCATGTGCTTCTACTATGGAGGCTCTCAAAATTTAGCGTTAGGACTGCAGATAATACTGGGTTGCCATAAAGTGGCTCTGCAGCTTACACATGTATTTGCAAATGTGTGCAAACTAAACTCCTGTTTTTAATGCAAACTCTTATGCTGCGTACACACGAGAGGTTTTTCCAGGAAAAACTTGGATGTTGTTTTTCGACGGAATTCCGCTCAAACTTGCCTTTCATACACACGGTCACACAAAAGTTCTCTGGACTTTCGACCGTCAAGAACGCGGTGAGGTACAACACTACGACGAGCCGAGAAAATGAAGTTCAATGCTTCCGAGCATGCGTCAAATTGTTTGCGAGCATGCGTAGGAATTTTGCGCGTTGGAATTCGTACAGACGATCGCATTTTCAGATAGGAACTTTTTCCGACCAAAAAATTGAGAACCTGCTCTCAATCTTTTGCTGGGGGGGAATTCCGCCAGCAAAAATCCGATGGAGCATACACACGGTCGCATTTTCCGACCAAAAGCTCTCATCGGTCTTTTGCTGGCCGAATTTCCGATCGCGTGTACGGGGCATTAGACGGGATAATTTGGTTGGTTGCAGGCTGGCTTGCATGTTGAGCTGGGAATGTTTTGTTTTACATACCTCAGTGTACATTGTCAAGAAAATTGCAACAGACAGGTAAGAATCCTGGATTGCAGATGAGACTAGAAGGTGACTGTTTCTAGCATTCACTCAGCTGTTGCAAATTTGTATTTTGTCTAATATGTTTGTTTCAAATGATCGTCAACGCCATCTAGTGGTCACAATGCAGCATTTTCCTGAAATCACCTCAATCTGGAAAATACAGCATTATGCCCACTAGATGGAGCTGACGATCATAGAAGATAAACATATTAGACACATGGGGATAAATTGTGATGGCTGTCCAAGTGTTTGAGACATTCATCCAATGATTTGTTTTTTTTTATAGATAGAACTCTTTGTCTCCTTTGCAATAAAAAAGGCCTGCCTATTCACACATTTTTAATTTCTATATTACATTTTAAAGTTAGATTTTTTTATTTTTTTTATAGAATTGCTGAAGATTTCTACTTTGTAGCTTTGTAAATTCCCAAGGAACAGTATGGAGTGAAATGACTTCAATTTCAAGTTTTCGAGTGTACTTCTAAGTCTGCAGGCTTCCCCAGGTGGACCGTCCATCGCCAACAGAGCCAGCAAACCTCAATAAAGGGCAGCCATATGGAACATCTCCATCTGCCTTTCCATCCATCCGGAGAAACAGCTGCACGTCATCATCAGAGGAAGCTCATCCACCTTCCCTGAGCGCTGCGTATGACTTGCTTCAAATAATACCTAGACTGGTAAAGCCTTCTTAGAACAAACGGTATTCACATGTATCATTCCATCACACATCCCGAAAAATAAGAGGATTACTTAAAAAGAAAGATTTGAAATCCTTCAGCACGATGACCCTTTTCTCAGAGCATCCGAAGGAATCGCTGGTTTAATTACCAATAAAAAGAATCTCAGTATCTTCCAGGAAAGTAGTATAGGACAGTAGTATAGGACAATGAAAGACAGAAGGTGATTGGCTATTACCAGGGCTCGCTCAAGGCATTCTGCTGCCTGGGTCCAAGAATTAAATGTTGCCCCTCCCCCCCAAAAAAAACAAAAACTCACGCCCACCAAAAGGCCCCCACATCCATTATTTGATATCATGATCATTAAAACTAAAATTAAATTGATCAGGAAGTCAGATTTAAATGTTGCAGCACCTTGTCTATATGCAAAATTATATGACATTATGTTCAATTCCAAGGGGTGGGCTAGGGTAGTATAGGGGCAGGCTAGGGTAGTATATAGACAGGCTAGGGTAGTATAGGGGCAGGCTAGGGTAGTATATAGACAGGCAATGGTAGTATATAGACAGGCTAGGGTAGCAGATGAACAGGCTAGGGTAGTATATAGACAGGCTAGGGTAGTATATAGACAGGCTAGGGTAGCATATGGACAGGCTAGGGTAGTATATGGACAGGCTAGGGTAGAATATGCCCTAGGGTAGAACATGCACAGGCTAGGGTAGTATATGGACAGGCTATGGTAGTATATGGACAGGCTAGGGTAGAATATGGACAGGCTAGGGTAGTATATAGACAGGCTAGGGTAGTATATAGACAGGCTAGGGTAGTATAGGGTAGTATAGGGACAGGCTAGGATAGTATATAGAAATGCTAGGGTAGTATATAGACAGGCTAGGGTAGTATATGGACAAGCTAGGGTAGTATAGGGACAGGCTAGGGTAGTATAGTGACAGGCTAGGGTAGTATATGGACAGGCTAGGGTAGAATATGGATAGACTAGGGTGGTAAATAAACATGCTAGGGCAGTATAGGAGCAGTCTAGGGTAGTATATAGACAGACTAGGGTAGTATATTGACAGGCTAGGGTAGCAGATGAACAGGCTAGGGTAGTATATAGACAGGCTAGGGTAGTATATAGACAGGCTAGGGTAGCATATGGACAGGCTAGGGTAGTATATAGACAGGCTAGGGTAGTATATAGACAGGCTAGGGTAGAATAAGGACAGGCTAGTATATAGAAAGGCTAGGGTAGCATATGGACAGGCTAGGGTAGTATATAGACAGGCTAGGGTAGTATATAGACAGGCAATGGTAGTATATGGACAGGCTAGGGTAGTATATGGACAGGCTAGGGTAGAATATGCACAGGCTAGGGTAGAACATGCACAGGCTAGGGTAGTATATGGACAGGCTATGGTAGTATATGGACAGGCTAGGGTAGAATATGGACAGGCTAGGGTAGTATATAGACAGGCTAGGGTAGTATAGGGACAGGCTAGGATAGTATATAGAAATGCTAGGGTAGTATATAGACAGGCTAGGGTAGTATATGGACAAGCTAGGGTAGTATAGGGACAGTCTAGGGTAGTATAGTGACAGGCTAGGGTAGTATATGGACAGGCTAGGGTAGTATATGGACAGGCTAGGGTAGAATATGGATAGACTAGGGTGGTAAATAAACATGCTAGGGCAGTATAGGAGCAGTCTAGGGTAGTATATAGACAGACTAGGGTAGTATATTGACAGGCTAGGGTAGCAGATGAACAGGCTAGGGTAGTATATAGACAGGCTAGGGTAGTATATAGACAGGCTAGGGTAGCATATGGACAGGCTAGGGTAGTATATAGACAGGCTAGGGTAGTATATAGACAGGCTAGGGTAGAATAAGGACAGGCTAGGATAGTATATAGACAGGCTAGGGTAGCATATGGACAGGCTCGGGTAGTTAATAGACAGGCTAGGGTAGTATATAGACAGGCAATGGTAGTATATGGACAGGCTAGGGTAGTATATGGACAGGCTAGGGTAGAATATGCACAGGCTAGGGTAGAACATGCACAGGCTATGGTAGTATATGGACAGGCTAGGGTAGAATATGGACAGGCAAGGGTAGTATATAGACAGGCTAGGGTAGTATAGGGACAGGCTAGGATAGTATATAGAAATGCTAGGGTAGTATATAGACAGGCTAGGGTAGTATATGGACAAGCTAGGGTAGTATAGTGACAGGCTAGGGTAGTATATGGACAGGCTAGGGTAGAATATGGATAGGCTAGGGTGGTAAATAAACATGCTAGGGCAGTATAGGAGCAGTCTAGGGTAGTATATAGACAGACTAGGGTAGTATATTGACAGGCTAGGGCAGTATAGGAGCAGTCTAGGGTAGTATATAGACAGACTAGGGTAGTATATAGACAGGCTAGGGTAGTATAGGGGCAGGCTGGGGTAGTACACGGACAGACTAGGGTAGTATAAGGACAGACTAGGGTAGTATTTAGACTACCCTATACTAGTATAGGGACAGGCTAGGGTAGTATTTAGACAGGCTAGGGTAGTATATAGACAGGCTAGGGTAGTATATAGACAGGCTAGAGTAGTATATAGACAGGCTAGAGTAGTATATGGACATGCTAGGGTAGTATATAGACAGGCTAGGGTAGTATATAAACAGGCTAGGGCAGTATATTGGCAGGCTAGTATAGTATAGGGGTGGGCAGCGAGGCCAAGGGGCATTTGTCATGACACGCAAAACTGCTGGAAAAAAAATCTTGATTGTCAATTTGCTGGGTAAATAGAAGAGAAGGAGAGGGTGCCGTGGTTCGATTTGCTGCCCCTATCATAGTGCTGCCTGGGTCCAATAGACCCACTGGGACACATGGTAGGGAGCCAGCCCTGGTTATTACAAGAAACAGAGATCTGTAGTTTTACTCACTTGAAGACCAAGCCTTTTCTAGCACTCTTTGTTTAGTTTAAATCAATATTTTTTGCTAGAAAATTACTTAGAACCCCAAAAACATTATATATGGATTTTTTTTAGCAGAGACCCTAGGGAATAAAATTGCGATTGTTGCAATTTTTATGTCACACGGTATTTGAAATATTTTTTCAAAGCAATTTTTCAATATTTTATCAAAGCAATTTTTTTAGGAAAAAAAACACTTTAATGAATTAAAAAAACAAAAAAAACACAATATATATCCCAATTTTTTTGTAACATATGAAAGATGATGTTACAACGATTAAATAGGTACTTAACATTTTAAAATTGTGCATGCTTGTAGAATGGCAACAAACTACGGTACTTAAAAATCTCCATATTTTCTTGTGTATAAAAGTGAAGGAAAAGAAACAACTAATGGAAAAAAAATTATTATATGAAGCATTTACTCAAGATATAATATTTTTGTATCCTAGATTTTGTAACCACATTTTGTATCTTTACTTTTATTTTTTTATTCTTTCTCTTATGTCCAAGAAGTGATGAATTTATGTAATGTACGTATGCAATTTTCGTAATCTTGTACAAGTGTAAGAAATATATATATAATGTGTATATATACACATACATACATACATATATAAGCACTACAAATGTTACTTCTCCTGTTATTTAAATAAATATGTGTATATTTTTCTCGATAAAAAGTTTGTGAAATAAAAAAAATTTAAAAAAAGATAGGTTACCTGTTTAGAGTTATAGAAGAGGTCTAGGGCTAGAATTATTGCTCTCACTCTAACGATTGCAGTGATACCTCACATGTGGTGCGAATACCGTTTACATATGCAGGCACGACCTGCGTATACGTTCTCTTCTGCGTGCGAGCACTGAGGAATTTTTCCTTATTTATTTTTTATTTATTTATTTATTTTACACTGTTCCTTTATTTATTTTGTGGTCACTTTTATTCCTATTACAAGGAATGTAAACATTATTATTATCATTATTATCATTATTATTATTATTATAGTCATCTTTTTGGAGAGATCTGGGGTGAAAAAGACCCCAAATCTCTTTTTTAACTTTAAAAACAAAAGTTCAAAAAAAATGTTTGATCTTGTGCTTTAAAAAGAAAAAAAAATATCTACTTTCACCCTAGACTTGAAGTGACATTATGACGTCGCTCTGATCCTCCAAGGCCATAGAGGCGATCAAAGACAAACTAGTCTTTGTTCGCCTCTGTGATCAGCCGGCCGCACCGTCGGATCAATTCTCGGGCTCGCCGGTGAGAACAGTAAGCATGAGACAGATGGGGCACAATACCTCCCAATGACACCAACAATGGGGACCAATGACACCAATGATAGGACACAATTCCTCCCAGTGACAACAAAGATGGGGCACAACTCCTCCTAATAACGGGTCACAATTTCTCTCAGTGACACCAACAATGGGGCCCAATTACACCAATGATAGAACACAATTCCTCCCAATGAAAACAAACATGGGGCATAATACCTCCCAATGACACCAACAATAATGACACCAATGATAAGACACAATTCCTCCCAATGACACCAACAATGGGGCCCTATTACACCAATGATAGAACACAATTCCTGCCAATGAAAACAAACATGGGGCATAATACCTCCCAATGACACCAACAATGAGGGGCCAATGACACCAATGATAGGACAAAATTCCTCCCAATGACAACAAATATGGGGCACAATTCCTCTCAATGACACCAACAATGGGGCCCAATTACACCAATGATAGAACACAATTCCTGCCAATGAAAACAAACATGGGGCATAATACCTCCCAATGACACCAACAATGGGGACCAATGACACCAATGATAGAACACAATTCCTCCCAATGAAAACAAAGATGAGGCACAATACCTCCCAATGAAACCAACAATGGGGACCAATGACACCAATGATAGAACACAATTCTTCCCAATGAAAACAAAAATGGGGCACAATACCTCCCAATGACACCAACAATGGGGACCAATGACACCAATGATAGGACACAATTCCTCCCAATGACAACAAAGTTGGGGCACTATTCCTCCCAATGACACCAACAATGAGGCCCAATTACAGCAATGATAGAACACGATTTCTACCAATGAAAACAAAGATGGGGCACAATATCTCCCAATGACACCAACAATGGGGGCCAATGACACCAATGATAGGACACAATTCCTCCCAATGACAACAAAGATGGGGCACAATTCCTCCCAATGACGGGGCACAATTCCTCTCAGCGACACCAACAATGGGGCCCAATTACACCAATGATAGAAAACAATTCCTCCCAATGAAAACAAAGATGGGGCATAATACCTCCCAATGGCACCAACAATGGGGGCCAATGACACCAATTATAGGACACAATTCCTCGCAATAACAACAATGATGAGGCACAATTCCTCTCACTGACACCAACAAT
This sequence comes from Lithobates clamitans, assembly GCA_037952925.1. Lineage (NCBI taxonomy): Eukaryota > Metazoa > Chordata > Amphibia > Anura > Ranidae > Lithobates > Lithobates clamitans. The sequence continues at coordinate 1,240,324 of JBBGZY010002175.1, read as the reverse complement.
GGGGCCCAATTACACCAATGATAGAACACAATTCCTCCCAATGAAAATAAATATGGGGCACAATTCCTCCCATTGAAAATAAATATGGGGCACATTCCCCCCAGTGACACCAAAGATGGGGCACATTTCCTCCCAGTGACACCAAAGATGGGGCATTGTTTATTCTCATTGATGTCAAGATCTTTTCTACTCCCAGTGGCCATAGCTTGGCCCCCCTTAAGTCTGAAGAAGAATAAACTGGCCCTTTGCTTAGAAGGTTTGAAGACCCCCGTTTTAAGGCATTCTAACATGGGTGTTACATGGGCTTCCCAATCACATGATGAAGCCGGCATTCTGTTGGTGACAGTGCGGTCACAGTGCGCTCGAAGTAAAATACATCTGCACCTATGTGGCAGGATAACATATCGCCCACCTCCGTGCCGCCACATATATGTATACAGCTGGCAGGAAGGGGTTAAAGCTGAACTCCAGGCATATATATATATATATATATATATATATATATAAAATTAATGCATCTCTGTATTCATTGATACATCATTAAAGTTATATTTCAATGCAAGCCCCTGAATTTTACCTGATATCAGCCTCTTGATTTCCCTGTACAGCTAGAGCTCAGACTGGGGGAGGGAGAAACAGCACAATGCCCCAATCAGGTTTGCTGCAGTGCAAGGAGCACGCTGATAGGAGGGCGGAGAGATGGATCAGTTTTCTGCTCCTCCTTTCACTGTCCAGTCACAGGCTGGGGGGAGGGAAAGAGACCTATGAAGGCTAGTGGTTGAGGGGAGGTAAAACCCTATGGTTGAGTTGCATTTTACCACCCACCACAACCGCTGCAACCTTAAGCCTCATGAACACTGGAGTGTTTTAAAGGTCGTTTGTAGAGGCGTCTTGCTTTTTTTTTTTTTTTTCCTCTGCCTCTAAATTCCCCTCTATGTTAGTCTATGTGTCCAGGTTTAGAAGCGATTAGAGGCAGAAAAAAATGCCTGATGCGATTAAATGCATGTAAACGCATCCAAACGTACGTAAGTGCTAGGAGCATCAAGCACTTGGGCATTCGTTCATTTCAACGGCCAGAATAAATAAATATTCTGGCCAAGGAAATAAATAAACGCAGAAGAGCTTGACGCACGTAAACGACGCTAAACATGTTTACATTTCTGGCGCTGCCTCCTCACCACCTATCAATAGCCTTCTGAAGAACAATCCGAATGCGGATCGCTCCTAAGAGATCAAAGAACATCTGAATGAGCCCTGACTGTTATGGAACTGCAGAGAAATAAAAAAAGTCTCTGACCCTTCCGAACAAGGTTGTGCTGTGTGGCAGAGCTGTGTGAATCTCAGAACTGGATGGTCCGGAGTACAAATCCTTTGTAAAGCAGCTCCCTTATATGTTGTTTCCATGTATTTAGAGATTTCCTGGAGTTAAGCTTCAACAGAAAGTCATTTTGGGCTTATAAATTAATAAACATATTCTAGGTTATTAATAATTATAGAGAAGTCCCCGCGCTCCCTGGCATTTTCCCTTCTTTCTTTCTTGTAACTCCGTCACTTTTTGTCTTGTATTAAATATCTCAAAATTAAAATTAATATTAAAATAAAAAAACATACATTTACACTGCTTTCCATTAACAGCTACATCGGAATGATTACGTCTCTATTGCCTCTAGAATTTCTTGCTGCAGGGAATCAATGAGGTGCTAAAATATTAATTGAGGTGGAGCGTTCCGTGACCTCACCTTGTCTGCATGAATACATAGAAAGTCACAACATACAGCAACAATATCATATAATACTACTACTACTAATAATCATCATACTACTACTACTAATAATAATCATACTACTACTACTAATAATAATCATACTACTACTACTACTAATAATAATAATCATACTACTACTACTACTACTACTACTAATAATCATCATACTACTACTACTACTAATAATAATCATACTACTACTAATAATAATCATCATACTACTACTACTACTACTAATAATAATCATACTACTACTACTACTAATAATAATCATACTACTACTACTACTACTAATAATAATCATACTACTACTACTACTAATAATAATTATACTACTACTAATAATAATAATCATACTACTACTAATAATCATACTACCACTGCTACTAATAATAATCATACTACTACTACTAAAAATAATCATACTACTACTACTAATAATAATCATACTACTACTACTACTAATAATAGTCATACTACTATTGCTACTAATAATAATAATAATCATACTACTGCTACTAATAATAATCATACTACTACTACTAATAATAATAATCATACTACTACTAATAATAATAATCATGCTACTAATAATAATCATACTACTACTGCTACTAATAATAATCATACTACTACTACTAAAAATAATCATACTACTACTACTAATAATAATCATACTACTACTGCTACTAATAATAATCATACTACTACTACGAAAAATAATCATACTACTACTAATAATAATAATAGTCATACTACTACTGCTACTACTAATAATAATAATCATACTACTGCTACTAATAATAATCATACTACTACTACTAATAATAATCATACTACTACTGCTACTAATAATAATCATACTACTACTGCTACTAATAATAATTATACTACTACTACTAAAAATAATCATACTACTACTAATAATAATAATAGTCATACTACTACTGCTACTACTACTAATAATAATCATACTACTGCTACTAATAATAATCATACTACTACTACTACTAATAATAATAATAATCATACTACTGCTACTAATAATAATCATACTACTACTACTACTAATAATAATAATCATACTACTACTACTACTAATAATAATAATAATAATAATCATACTACTACTACAAAAAATAATAATGATAATAATGATACTACTACTACTACTACTACTACTACTAATAATAATAATAATAATAATACTGATACTACTACTACTAATAATAATTATACTACTGCTAGTACTAACAATACTGATACTACTACTACTAATAATAATCATACTACTGCTACTACTACTACTACTATTACTACTACTACTAATAATAATCATACTACTGCTACTACTACTACTACTATTACTACTACTACTAATAATAATAAAAATAATCATACTACTACTACTAATAATAATGATACTACTACTCTACTAATAATAATGATACTACTACTAATAATAATAATAATCATACTGCTACTACTATTACTACTACTACTACTAATAATAATAATAACCATACTACTATGTACTAATGATAATAATAATAATAATAATAATAATAATAATAATAATAATAATAATAATAAAAAACATAAAACAATAATAATCATACTATTACTACTGCTACAACTAATATAAAAAAACTTTACTTTTAATCATTAACCACTTCAAGTCCACTTTCACCCCCTTCCTGCCCAGACCAATTTTCAGCTTTCAGCGCTGTCACACTTTGAGTGACAATTACTCAGTCATGCAACACTGTACCCAAATGGCATTTTTATAATATTTTGGTACAAACAGAGATTTCTTTTGGAGGAATTTAGTCACCACTTGTTTTTTGTTTGTTTTTTGCTGTATAAATGAAAAAAAAATTGGAACATTTTGAAAAATATATACAGTATTTTTTTTCTTAATTTTCGTTATGAAATTTTGCAAATAAATACTCTTTTTTCGTGAATTTAGGCCAAAATGTATTCTGCTACATTTTTTTGGTAAAAATAACCAAAAACAATGTATACTTTTTAGTGCGTGTAAAAATGATAGAGTCTACAAACTATAAGATATAGATCTGAAAATTGATCAGTTGAGACCCTAAAATGCCAAACGCTGATATATGGTATGGCAGTGATAAGGGCACTGGTATGGGGTATGGCATTGATCAGGGAGCTTGTATGGGGTATGGTAGTGATCAAGATATTGGTATGGCAGTGATCAGGACACTGGTATGGCATATGGGGTGATCAGGACACTGGTATGGGGAAAGGTGGTGATGAGGATGCTGATATGGCGGTGATCAGGATGTTGGTATGGCGTATGGAGGTGATCAGGACACTGGTATGGAGTATGGCAATGATCAGGACACTGGTATGGTATACGGTATGGTCAGGACACTGTTATGGGGAATGGTGGTGATGAGGATGCTAATATGGGGTATGTCGTGATCAGGATGCTGGTAGGGGTTATGGTGGTGATGAGTAGGGATGAGCTTCGAGCTCGAGTCGAACTCATCTTTGACTCGAACATCGACTGTTCGCCAGTTCGCCAAACAGTAAACAATTTGGGGTGTTCGCGGCAAATTTGAAAGCCGCAGCCCTTTAAAAGTCTATGGAAGAAATCAAAAGTGCTAATTTTAAAGACTTATATGCATGGTATTGTCATAAAAAGTGTTTGGGGACCTGAGTCCTGCCTCAGGGGACATGGATCAATGCAAAAAAAAGTTTTAAAAACTGCAGTTTTTTTAGGGAGCAGTGATTTTAATAATGCTTAAAGTGAAACAATAAAAGTGTAATATTCCTTTAAAACCACTTCAGTACCAAGGACATCATATGACGTCCTTGGCTTTGAGCAGGTATATCTGAATGATGCCTGTAGTTACAAACATCATTCAGATATTGCCGGTTTCAGCCAGCGAATCTCTACACCATAGGAATGATCATAGCGGCCGATCCACTGCTTGATCGTTCCTATGGGAGGCGAGAGGGGACGTCCCCCCTCTCCCACCGACCTCCGGTGCCTGCTCCGACTCACCGTTACGATCGGTGAGGCGGAGAGTGGATCCGCCGGCGCCGGATGTAGATCATAGAGATTTCCGGTGGACCAGATAGTCCCCGGAGTCTCTATGATCGTCGGAGGACAGGCGCAATGTTATGACGTCACGCCCGGCCTCTCCATTCAAAAAAACGGCGCCGCTTCGGCTTGGAAGCGGCGATCGTTTTTTTATTTTTTTTATTTCAGGCTTCCCAGCCTAGAGGTGAGATGTGGGGTCTTATTGACCCCATATCTCACTATTAAGAGCACCTGTCATGTTATATTGCTATTACAAGGGATGTTTACATTCCTTGTAATAGGAATAAAAGTGATCAATTTTTTTTTTTTTTTTTCAAAAAAGTGTCAAAATAAAAAAATAAAAATATATAATTAACAATAAAAAAAAAAAATTAAAGCGCCGATGTCCCCGTGTGCTCGCACGCAGAAGCGAACGCATACGTAAGTCCCGCCCACATATGAAAACGGTGTTCAAACCATACATGTGAGGTATCGCCGCGAACGTTGGAGCAAGAGCAATCATTTTGGCCCTAGACCTCCTCTGTAACTGAAAACATGTAACCAGGGTCTTTGCTAAAAAAAACATATATAATGTTTGGGGGTTCTATGTAATTTTCTAGCAAAAAAATTATGATTTTTACATGTAGGAGCAAAGTGTCAGAATTGGCCCGGTATTGAAGCGGTTAAATTTCGTACCTGGGGGGTGTCTATAGTATGCCTGAAAAGGAAGGAAGAAGACCCGAAGAGGATGGAAAGAAGAAGACTTTAAATAAAGGAATTGTCAAAAACTGTCTCTTGTCATTTTTAACATTTTTGACACTTTTTTTGTGAAATGGTAGGGGTACTTTTGTACCCCATTAACATTTCACACAGGGGGGGCAGGATCTGGGGGTCCCCTTGTTAAAGGGGGCTTCCAGATTCTGATAAGCCTCCCGCCCGCAGACCCCCACAACCACCATCCAAGGGCTGTGGGGATGAGGCCCTTGTCCTCATTAACATGACCCTAAAGCACCCTCCCAATGTTGAGGGCATGTGGCCTGGTTCAGGTTCAGGAGGGGGCGCTCTCTCGTCCCCCCCTCTTTTCCTGCAGCCTGCAGATAAGGGTCTGGTATGGATTTTTGGGGGACCCCACGCCATTTTTTTAAAAAAAATTTGTGCGGGGTGCCCCTTAAAATCCATATCAGACCTCAAGGGCCTGGTATGGAATTTAGGGAGACCCTCACGCCATTTTTAAAAAAATTTTGGTTCGGGGTTCCCCTGTGGGGAAATCCCATGCCATTTTTATCAATGAACTTTTATGTGTATTGCCGGACCGGCAATTCATTAATAGCCGCAAGTAGTTTTAAATGACTTTTTTCCTTTGAAATGTCATTTTTCTGTCAGACTGTTCTAAACACAGGAAACCTGCGCCCCTTTACAGGCATACTATAGACACCCCCCAGGTACGAAATTTAAAGGAATATTACACTTTTATTGTTTCACTTTAAGCATTATTAAAATCACTGCTCCCGAAAAAACTTCCGTTTTTTAAAACTTTTTTTTGCATTGATCCATGTCCCCTGGGGCAGGACCCGGGTCCCCAAACACTTTTTATGGCAATAACTTGCATATAAGCCTTTAAAATTATCACTTTTGATTATTCATGTTCAAGTCCCATAGACTTTAACGGTGTTTGCGAACCGAACAGGGGGGTGTTCGGCTCATCCCTAGTGATGAGGATGCTGTTATAGGGTATGGTGGTGATCAAGATGCTGGTAGGGGGCATGGTGGTGATGAGGATGCTGTTATAGGGTATGGGGTACGGCGGTGATGAGGATGCTGTTATAGGGTATGGTGATGATGATAATGCATGTATGACAGTGATCAAGATGCTGGTATAATGTGGCGGTGATCAGGACGTTGATATAGTGTATGGCAGTGATCAGGGCACTGGTATGGTGTATGGCAGTGATTAGGATGCTGATGCACTACTACTACTGCTACCACTGTGACTACTACCATTACCATTATTATTATCATACAAGTTTTATATAGGGCCAATAGTTTACGCAGCACTTTACAATGTTAGGGCAAACAATAGTTATGGTACAGTTACAATACAATTCAATACAGAAGGAATCTACTACTACCATTACTACTGCTACCAGTAAAACTACTAATACGACTACTACAATTATTACTACTACCACTAACATTACTACTACTACTATCAATACAACTACTAATATGACTACTACCACTACTCCTACCACTATGACTACTACAATTACTACTACTACTACTCCTACCTCTAAAACTACTTATACAACTACTACTACTACTGCTACTTTATCTGGGGCTAAGACAAATCTGGGTACCAGTGTTCAACTAGCCCGTCCCGGCTCAGTGCAGACACAAAAGAGGGGAGATGTATTGCCGTACTCTGAAAGAACAACCCGCGTATGAAAGCTAAAAGCGGCTTCAGCCTGGCTCTTCACAGGCCACACCCACCAATGCGTTTTGCAGCATACTACAGGCCAATAAAAACGTCATGCAGTTCAATACAACACAGAAAAATGAGATGAAAGTGAGGCAGAAGAAACATTAAAGAGATATCTGGAAGGAGCGGGATGAAAGATGTTTCTTGTTTCTTGTCTGAAGGAACAAAGTTCTAACCATGAATGTGATTTTGGTTTCTGGAAGAACCACTCATATTTCAAAGTGCATGTAGTAGGCACAGAAGAACCCTGTTTAATACGTCTGCGATTCCGTTCAAGGAGCCGGTGTGGAGGAAATTTTAAGAGCTTGCCGAGCAAACCAAGTTGATTCAATGATAGCAAGATGGAATGTTCTGTTTAACATTTTTTAATTTGGAATTTCAAACCAAAACTCAGACAGAATTCCACTGATGTATGGCCAGCTTTACAAAAAAGATTTGCTTATTAACCCCTTTCACGGCACAGTAACACATATATGTGGTGTCCAGGAGGTGGGGGGTCAACCACTTCAATACCGGGCACTTTCACCCCCTTTCCTGCCCAGGCCAATTTTCAGCTTTCATCGCTTTCACACTTTGAATGACAATTATGAGGTCATATAACACTGTACACAAACTGAATTTTAACATTTTTTGGAGACAGATAGAGCTTTTGTTTTGGTGGTATTTAATCACCACTCTGTTTTTTTTATTTGTTGCTAAACAAATTAAAAAAGGCTGAAAATGTTGAAAAAAAAAAGGTTTTCTTAGTTTCTGGTGTAAAAAAGTCATTTTTCTCCTTCACTGATGGGCACTGATAAAGGCAGCACTGATAGGTACTAATGAGGCTGCACTGAGGGGCACTGATGAGGAGGCACTGATGGGCACTGATGAGGCTGTACTAATGGGCACTGATGAGGAGGCACTGATGGGCACTGATGGGCACTGATGAGGCTTTAGTAATGGGCACTGATGAGGAGGCACTAATGGGCACTGATGAGGAGGCACTGATGGGCACTGATGAGGCTGCACTGATGGGCACTGATTAGGCTGCACTGATGGGCACTGATGAGGCTGCACTGATGGGCACTGATGGTCACTGATAAGTGGCACTGATGAGCACTGATAGGTGGCACTGATGGGCACTGTTGGGCAGCACTAATCGGTGGCACCAATGGGCACTGATAGGCAGCAGTGACTGTCATTGATAGGCGGCACTGATAGTCACTAATAGGCGGCACTGACAAGCATCACTAATAGGCACTGACAGGCAGCATTAATGGGCACTGACTGGCAGCACTGATTGGTACTGGTTGGCAGCACTGATTGGTACTGGTTGGCAGCACTGGTGGGCACTGATTGGCAGCACTGCTGGGCACTGTTGGGGCTGCATTGATAATAAGTGCCCTGATTATCAGTGTAGATGTCCCCTGTGTGGATTTGCCAGTTATCGGCTCTCCTCTCCTCACCCACTAACAGCATGAGGAGAAGAATGCTGATAACCAGCAAATACTGTTTATACTGTGATCAGCTTTTTTTCCTCTCTGACTGGAGAGAAAGATACATTGTATGCACACAGGATACATGATATATAATACATTGCATGTACACAGGTTACATGATATAATACATTGTATGCACACAGGATACATGATATAATATTCAATACAGCAAAACAAATACTCTTGTGCAGGAACGTGTTAGCCAGGCAGTCCAAAGTTCAGGGTGGACAATAGCTTTCAGCCTTGCTGCCCTCCAGGACAGGGATATCCTAGCAATCAGACTAAAAAACAGAAAAAAGAGGGCGCACCAGCCTTGTGCATTATCCTTTGATACATTTATTAAGAAGAAAATTAATTAATTAAAAACTACTCACAAAGGTAGAGAGAAAAATCACACTTGTAACAGTCTTTGGCTTGTGGCAGTCCGTGTACTGAGGGCGGTCTCCAGATCCTGGGGAGAGGACGTATGGACCGCTACTGGCTGACGCGTTTCAAAGGTATAACCTTCTTCCTCGGAGCCTAGCCGTGTTATCTCTTACAGCTACTTATATACAGTGGGGACGGAAAGTATTCAGACCCCCTTAAATTTTTCACTCTTTGTTATATTGCAGCCATTTGCTAAAATCATTTAATTTCATTTATTTTCCTCATTAATGTACACACAGCACCCCATATTGTACACACAGCACCCCATATTGTACACACAGCACCCCATATTGACAGAAAAACACAGAATTGTTGACATTTTTGCAGATTTATTAAAAAAGAAAAACTGAAATATCACATGGTCCTAAGTATTCAGACCCTTTGCTCAGTATTTAGTAGAAGCCCCCTTTTGATCTAATACAGCCATGAGTCTTTTTGGGAAAGATGCAACAAGTTTCTCACACCTGGATTTAGGGATCCTCTGCCATTCCTCCTTGCAGATCCTCTCCAGTTCTGTCAGGTTGGATGGTAAACGTTGGTGGACGGCCATTTTTAGGTCTCTCCTGAGATGCTCAATTGGGTTTAAGTCAGGTCTTCCGACTGGGCCATTCAAGAACAGTCACGGAGTTGTTGTGAAGCCACTCCTTCATTATTTTAGCTGTGTGCTTAGGGTCATTGTCTTGTTGGAAGGTAAACCTTCAGGCCTAGTCTGAGGTCCTGAGCACTCTGGAGAAGGTTTTCGTCCAGGATATCCCTGTACTTGGCCGTATTCATCTTTCCCTCGATTGCAACCAGTCGTCCTGTCCCTGCAGCTGAAAAACACCCCCACAGCATGAAGCTGCCACCACCATGCTTCACTATTGGGACTGTATTGGACAGGTGATGAGCAGCGCCTGGTTTTCTCCACACATACTGCTTAGAATTAAGGCCAAAAAGTTCTATCTTGGTCTCATCAGACCAGAGAATCTTATTTCCCACCATCTTGGAGTCCTTCAGGTGTTTCTTAGCAAACTCCATGCGGGCTTTCATGTGTCTTGCACTGAGGAGAGGCTTCCGTCGGGCTACTCTGCCATAAAGCCCCGACTGGTGGAGGGCTGCAGTGATGGTTGACTTTCTACAACTTTCTCCCATCTCCCGACTGCATCTCTGGAGCTCAGCCACAGTGATCTTTGGGTTCTTCTTTACCTCTCTCACCAAGGCTCTTCTCCCCCAATAGCTCAGTTTGGCCGGACGGCCAGCTCTAGGAAGGGTTCTGGTCATCCCAAACGTCTTCCATTTAAGGATTATGGAGGCCACTGTGCTCTTAGGAACCTTAAGTGCAGCAGAAATTTTCTTGTAACCTTGGCCAGATCTGTGCCTTGCCACAATTCTGTCTCTGAGCTCTTCAGGCAGTTCCTTTGACCTCATGATTCTCATTTGCTCTGACATGCACTGTGAGCTGTAAGGTCTTATATAGACAGGTGTGTGGCTTTCCTAATCAAGTCCAATCAGTATAATCAAACACAGCTGGACTCAAATGAAGGTGTAGAACCATCTCAAGGATGATCAGAAGAAATAAACAGCACCTGAGTTAAATATATGAGTGTCACAGCAAAGGGTCTGAATACTTAGGACCATGTGATATTTCAGTTTTTCTTTTTTAATAAATCTGCAAAAATGTCAACAATTCTGTGTTTTTCTGTCAATATGGGGTGCTGTGTGTACATTAATGAGGGAAAAAAATGAACTTAAATGATTTTAGCAAATGGCTGCAATATAACAAAGAGTGAAAAATTTAAGGGGGTCTGAATACTTTCCGTCCCCACTGTATATGTGTTCATCTAAGAGGCACATCCCAAATCAGCTCCGGTGCCCCTCCCCCCTTCCGTGGGTTGTCCAATGAAGCCTCTGGTTGGAGGGTCCAAAAATTAAGGAATATTGGCAGGAAATCCTGGAAAACATAGAAGAGATAACTGGAGAAAAGATAATTAATAGCCTGCAGACGTGCTTATTCCACGATTCTAAAGCTCCAAATAAGCAATACAGAAAAACATGAATCAATTCCAATACTTTTGAATGCTGCAAAAGGACTCATTCCAAAAAAGTGGTTAAGTACAGAAAAAGCAGATGTAAGGGAATGGTTCGAGCGAATAGAATACTATAGCAGAATAGAATACTTATGTAGTAGAGAAAAAGGGTATTTGGAGTAGATGGAGAACCTTTAAAACTTCAGAGAAATATCTATGGAAGATGACAGAGGGCGGCAGGGCCGAGCAGACCCACAAATAAGAAAGAGGTCCGAGAACAAACCAGACGGAACCGGGGGGAGGATGGACGAATATGGGTAAGGGAAGAATAGAATCTTTATAAGATAGGCACAGAGGGTAACGTTAGCAATTAAGATTTTAATATTAATTTTTGAGGAGTTTTTTCTCTTTTTTTTTGATAATAAAAGAAATTAAATAACTAATAACGTCCAGGAATAATACCACAATGATGTAAAACTGAGAAGGAGACAGTGAATGAACGTAAAAGTTGAATAAGTCTCTTGACAGAGTTTGCTGAAGTGGTAAAAAAAAAAAATAGCCGAAAAACGGCTACAGCGCGGGCTTAGACTGCCGGGAGGGCGTCCTTGGGACTCTGCTGATCACAGGTCGGAGTACAGGGCCGATCTCAGCCCTTTACCACGTGATCAGTTGTCAGCCGGTAATCTGCTTTCCTTCCCCCTCACGCTGACAGCATGAGAAGACAAAAATAAAGCCGATTTCCAGTTTCTATAAGAGCTTCTATAAGAGGGACATTGGTCTTACACAGTAAACAAAAGTGCTGCTAAAAAGTGCCCACCAGTGCTATCTACCAGTGCCCACCAGTGCCACCTACCAGTGCCCAATAAATACTGACAACCAGTATTACGACCTTCCACCTACCAGGGCCTATCAGTGCTGCCAATCTGTACCCATCAGTGCCACCTACCAGTGCCGATCAGTGCCCATCAGTGCCCCCTATCAGTGCCTATCAGTGCCCTTCAGTGCCGCCTATCAGTAAAGCCTCATCAGTGCCTTCTGATCAGTGTCCACCAGTTACACCTCATCAGTGGCCATCAGTGCCACCTATCAGTGCCTGTCAGTGCAGCCTATCAGTGCCCATCAGTGCCCATCAGTGCCACCTATCAGTGCCCATCAGTGCCACCTATCAGTGCCTATCAGTGCAGCCTATCAGTGCCCATCAGTGCCACCTTATCGGTGCCTATCAGTGCAGCCTCATCAGCGCACATCAGTGAAGAAGAAAAGCTACCTGTTTGCAAAATTTTATAACAAACTATGAAAATTGTTTTTTTTTTTCAAAACTTTCAGTCTTTTTTTGTTTGGTTAGCAAAAAATAAAAAACCCCAGTGGTAATTAAATACCCCCAAAAGAAAGCTCTATTTGTGTGAAAAAAAAATGATAAAAATGTAATTTGGGTACTGTGTTACATGAGCGCGCAATTGTCATTCAAAGTGTGACAGCGCTGAAAGCTGAAAATTGGCCTGGGCAGGAAGGGGGTATATGTGTCCAGTAAGCAAGTGGTTAAGGGTTTATTTTACCCCATGTTATAAATGGGGATAAATATGTTTGCATAAAGCTTTGTTTTTTTGCCAAAAGTTAGATGACCCTTTAAAGGTATAGTTCGATCCCGTCACAACAGACACTGGGGGGGGATTTAGTAAAACTGGAGCACTCCGAATATAGTGCACCTGTGCATGGTAGCCAATCAGCTTCTAACTTCAGCTTGTTCAATTAAGCTTTGACAATAAAACCCTGGAAGCTGATTGGTTTACTTGCAGAGCTGCACCAGATCTTGCACTATGCAGTTTTAGTAAATAACCCCCACGGTGCTAAACGACTTAGTTACCGTCGAACAGCTCTGGGAATTTTCGCAGCTCTCATCGTCTGGTGCAGCGGACACATCTGTTAGAGAGGGAAAAACTGCCAGCGGGTACGTCCGCGTCTTTCCAAGAATTTGCTGCAAAGGCTCAGCTTCCCCAGCATTTCAAATATTGACATTTCAGCTCTGATGCTAATTTGTTTAATATCGCAATGTGACACTGGTTTGTTAGATTGGCCCGTTCTCAAAGGAAAAAAAAAAAAAAAAGAGCCAGCAAATCTTCCCCTCTCTGGAGGATATTACCATAGATCCCCGGCCCTGAATAAAACATGCGTAGTTAGAATGCAGAGTGTTAACAGCTTGAGTCCTAACTGCAACATGAAAACATTTGTATTCTAGAATGTCGGCGGGTAATCTGGTGTATAAGGAGCTGGATGAAGGCCCTTTGTTCCATCTGAGGACAAGCCTTGAGTTTTATAGAATGACGGGGCGATGAGACGTCACATGACACATTGCAAATATAACTGTAGCCAATCAAGTGTCAGCTCTTTTTTTCTTTCTTGCTCTGGTTGGTTTTGGGGCGACCGAGCCAACCCACCTCCCCCCCCCCGCCCGATGGTTGTACGTCCTTACAAACATAATCCAGGTGGTGGTCATGGCTTTGCCCTTTGGGGGGGGGGGTGTCATCATGGCATCCTAAGCTCACTGTACTAAATGGGACCCACTGATTTACTCCCATTGTGTCCAATCACAGCGGGAGCGGATTGCAGGCGGCGCACGTGCATGCCGAGGACCCGGAAGTCTCCTAGGAGGATCCTCCTAAATTTTTTTTTCGCGAAACATGTAGAGGAATTCAGATTGGACCTACATCTTCAGAAACCCCGTTTAACTGTGGGGTTCTTGCTTTACCAAGTCCATATCAAATAACCCTTTTTTTTGCTTCTGTATGCAACAATGTTTTTAAACTACTTTTTGTATTTATGTGTAAAAACTGTCTATGTACAATAAAATTTAGTTTTTTGTATTCAATCATTTCATTCTTGGGTACGGAGATAGTCCATTCCCATTTGTGTCTTGGGGCAATTATTGGTGTAGCCCCAGACAACCCTTTCTTTATCATTCTAGATTCTAGGATAACGGGTAAATGTAATTCTTTTTGGCTTCTCTGTAATCATTGGAGCAGCTGTTGATTCACATCGGTTGTTTTGGGTTTCACAGGCTGTGGGTTTGATTGTTTCCTCCTGCATTCTAGAGGCTTCTAGAACATAGAGGGCTGGAAAGTCAAATTAGCAGGCTGAATATGTATGATGCTTTAGCGAATCCCTGGGGAGGTGTGCCCAATACATGGCTGGAGAGGGACATAAATAATCTGAAGCCTGGAACAGCCCTGTTCTTGTTCTTCTGAAGAAGTCCCATAGCCTCAGGGGCTCTGCCCCTTCTGAGGAAGTTTTTGCTTCAGCCTGCTGATGTTCACCGAGGTCCCATCTGTGGCATAGCTGGGGGGACCTATTCCTAATCAACTTTGGAACAAACCAAGCAGCCCCTTCTAAGGATATGGTCTGGAAGACTTACTGGAGAGCAGTGGCGGCCGGTGGAATTTTTTTGGGGGGGCAGCAAACAGTATGCCACCGACACCCCCCCCCCTGTCGGTTGGTCGCTCGCTCACTCGCTCGCACTTACCCTATTGCGGCCTTCCTTGCTTGACTGTGGCCTCCCATCCTGTTCCCCTGCTCTCCACAGCGGTGGCGCCTTCTGTTTCCTCCCTCCTTGGCGGCCAATCGGGAGGCATCTCTTTTCGGCCAGTCAGAAAACAGATCTTACACCCGCTTATGATTGGCCGGATACAACAGCGAATTCAAACTGGGTGGGTTCATGGTGCAATGCTCTGCGCCACCAGCCACCCTATTGTGTAGCCTATTAAAGCCTATGGCTTTAATCAGGTGCTTCAAAAAAACACCCCGGCCTCTGTAATTCAGACGCTTGGCGTCATGAAAGGGGCCGGACGCCTGAATAGGGGGTGGCCACGCCGGCCATGGATAGATTCATGCTATGCATGAATCTATCCATTATTCATTTAGGGGGTGGTGAGGATAGAGGGGGCGGTGCCCTGGCGCCCCTAATGGACGGGCCACCACTGTTGGAGAGTGCCTGGTGGAAGCTTGAAGGTGTGCAGCTGTCCTCCTGTGGCATTGTGGGTATTAACCCCTCCCTCACTGAAGAGTGTCTGGTGGAAGCTCGGAACTGAGTAGTTGTCCTGAAGCACTGAGAGGTTGAAAGGAAACTGGGGGGAGTTCAGCTGTCCTAGACAGACATTGTGAGAATAGACCTGAGCTCAAGATCCTGGTGACTGTTTACTATTGGGATAGTTTGGCCAACTCTACCTCTAGCCTTCCCTAGTCACTAATGAGGTAGAATGTCATCATCATTGACATTAACTGTACTACAAACTACCTCACAGTCTTTGCTGTGAGAATACAGACTTCTTCAGTCTTACCTGTAATTGTGCTACAAAGTACTTCATGGTCCCCAGCTGTGAACCTGTAGACCAGGGATATGCACTCTCCAACTGTTGCAAAACTACAAGTCCCATCATGCCTCTGCCTCTGGGTGTCATGCTTGTGGCTGTCAGAGTCTTGCTATGCCTCATGGGACTTGTAGTTCTGCAACAGCTGGAGGTCTGCTAATTGCATATCCCTGCTACAGACTGTTCCAGTCTATCGATACTTGTGCTACAAACTACTGTATGGTCCCCAGCTGTACCATTACCTGTGCTAAAACCTATTTCATGGTCCCAAATTGTACTATTACCTGTGCTAAAACCTATTTCATGGTCCCAAATTGTACTATTACCTGTGCTAAAACCTATTTCATGGTTCCCAGCTGTGAGTGATAAATTGTGCTGCTGTTACTAAGAGAAGAGTGTCCTCCTGTTACTATTCAGTATGTCTTGAGTATCCAATACCACCCTCACCCCTCTGCCTTCCCAAGTCCTACAAGCAATAGACTACAAAAAGACAACCCCTTGACTGTTTATTGGAGCTGGAGTGAATGGACTGTTGCTTGTGTGACTGGTGCCCTCTGTACTGTCTGGGAAAGAACCATTTAAATTTACGGCCCTTTTGGGGGTAGCGCTACACCAACATTTCTGTGATTGGCCTGGAGCAGAAGAAGAAGGGGAGGGGTGTGTCTGCACCTGGCTGTGTCCGCGGTCATTAATGATGTCACATGCAAAGGTCTGGTGAGTACAATTCATGGAAAGGAGAAAAAAATTTGTGCTGGAGGTGGTTTTGTCAACTTGGAGGTTGGGGGTTGTATTGGGAGGAATTTTTGTTTGGAAGACACCCTGTGCTTTACTTACTTTTGGCCTCTACATGTTGCGTGTTATGCACTCTGGACGCAGAGCTAGACATGTGCGGTTTGTTTTCGGACACATTTTTCATTATTCGGAGATATATCCAAATACCCGAATTACAGTACATACAAAGTTTACCGAATGCTCCGAATAACTAAACAAAATTTGTCAGAATTTACGAAATTTAGGTTAAAATTCGACTCGAAACTTACATTGAATTTCATTTGAATTTGACCTGTAAACATAAATATGAAATCAAAGACTGTGTTTGTAATTATTAATAAAAAAAAAAAAATGATAACATTTTCGATTTGAGTGATTAGAAATTTCTCGATTCAAATGTTTCGAATTGAAAAAAAAAATCTGTAAATTCAAAGAAAATTTGAAAAAAGACATAAGATGAATTGCAAATACGAAATCCCGTATACAAATTGAATGGATCAACCAAATTTAATGAAACCAAATAACTAGATTAACTAATCGGCACAAAACAAAACACATTTTTTTCATCATGCACATGCCTACCCAGAGCAAAGTAGGCTTAGATGTTATTAATCCATACCCCTCTAAGCCCCTCACACCTGGTGTAGCTTGCTCCACACCCCCCAAAAAGTGGGGCATGGTCAGTAGGGTGTCTCCAGATTTCATATAAAAAAATCTGTTCATCTTTTTTTAATACAAACGCTTTTATTGGGATTTCGAAAGCATAACAAAATAATGTTGAATACAAAGATTATCAAGGTATGGCAATGAGAGAATTAATACAAAATGAAGATAATACTATATTCTTATACAATACGGATATTATAGTGTACTGAGATTCGTACCCTTCTTAAGATCTGAATGAATATCTGTATCAAGAATTCTCATTTATACAATTATTGCAATTGGTGTTGGAACCATAGCAACTTAATAAAGCGTTATCATCTATGCATCTTGGTAAACGCATTCTCTTCTACAACAAAGATGAGAAAATAGAAGATAAGAGGTAGAGACTAGAAAAAAAAAAAACTGAGGTAAGAATGAAAAAAGAAGAAACAAAGTCTGAGATACGCCATGTGTCATAGCGGGCTAAGAACCCACACAATTAGATTGGAAGGTTGCTAAATGGACCTTTTTCCCCCACCTCTATTCCCACCCATTATCTACTCCATTTCCATAGGGTATCCAATGAATCCATTTATGGTCAAACAAAAGCATAGTATTCATAATAGTATGTTGTACCCTTTCCATTAGTTTGATTGTTTCCATTCTCTGCATGACCTGGGGCCACGTCACAGTTGGAGTCCTCCAATTCAGTGCTATGGCCCGTAGGACTGCACTAAATAATGTATGGGCTAGTTTTCTGGACTGGTGCCGTGACTTCAGGAATCTGTGCGAAAAGAAGGCACAAGGTGCATTCAGTGTAACCAGGGAACCCATTATTTGGCCTACCTTAGAGGCTACCTTCTGCCATATCGGTTGAAGGACCGGGCAACTCCAAAAGGTATGGAGAAATGATCCTGTTGTTTGACACCCCCTAAAGCAACTATCTGGAACTGTCGGGTAAAACAGATGTATCTTCCTGGTGGTCAGGTACCATCTAGTGTGTAGTTTCACTACTGTTTCTTTTATAGACATAGAGCACATGCATTTATGCATGTTTATCGGCATATCAGACCATTCATCTGTGGTAAATTCCTGACCTATTTGTGTTTCCCACCTGACCATCACAGAGGACTTTTCTGGTAAATATAACCCATTTAGGTAACTGTATATATGTAATATGATCCCTTTGTCTCTGGAATAGTTAGCGCAGATATATTCATAAGATGTAAATCCGGGCCCAATGTTGAGAGAGTTCAGGGAGTCATAAAAATGCCTAATCTGGAGGTATTTAAAAAATTCCATTCTTGGAACATTATACTGTTGCTGAAGGTGGGAGAAAGAACAGAAATGTGAATCTTGCATCACGGAGTTAAAGGTAACTAAAGCGTTCAGCTCCCACCAATGATAATCATTCGGTGAGGTATATGTGGGAAGGAATCTTTTATCTCCCAGGAATGATAGTAGAGGTGGTCTCTGGGATGAGAGTTTGAATTTCAGATGGTAAAAAGACCATAGTTACATAGTTACATAGTAGGTGAGGTTGAAAAAAGACACAAGTCCGTCAAGTCCAACCTATGTGTGTGACTATATGTCAGTATTATTTAATCTAAAATATTCTAGGAGTTTGTCTGTAATTTGTGATATTACAACACAGGAAGCACCTCCATGGTTAACAGAGGACAAAATTAAAATTAGACTTGAGAAACTTAACATTAATAAATCACCGGGACCAGATGGCTTGCATCCGAGGGTACTTAGGGAACTCAGTCAAGTGATTTCCAGACCGTTGTTCCTAATTTTTACAGATAGTCTACTGACTGGAATGGCACCAGCTGATTGGAGAAAAGCCAATGTAGCACCAATATGTAAAAAGGGCCCAAAATACATCCCTGGGAATTACAGACCAGTTAGCCTAACATCAATAGTATGTAAACTCTTGGAGGGGATGATAAGGGACTATATACAAGATTTTAGTAATGACAATGGTATCTTTAGCAGTAATCAGCATGGATTCATGAAGAATCGTTCTTGCCAAACCAATCTATTAACCTTCTATGAGGAGGTGAGTTGCCATCTAGATAAAGGAAGGCCCGTAGACATGGTGTATCTGGATTTTGCAAAAGCATTTGACACAGTTCCCCATAAACGTTTACTGTACAAAATAAGGTCCGTTGGCATGGACCATAGGGTGAGTACATGGATTGAAAACTGGCTACAAGGGCGAGTTCAGAGGGTGGTGATAAATGGGGAGTACTCAAAATGATCAGGGGTGGGTAGTGGGTTCCCCAGGGTTCTGTGCTGGGACCAATCCTATTTAATTTGTTCATAAACGACCTGGAGGATGGGATACACAGTTCAATCTCTGTATTTGCAGACGATACTAAGCTAAGCAGGGCAATAACTTCTCCGCAGGATGTGGAAACCTTGCAAAAAGACCTGAACAAATTAATGGGGTGGGCGACTACATGGCAAATGAGGTTCAATGTAGAAAAATGTAAAATAATGCATTTGGGTGGCAAAAATATGAATGCAATCTATACACTGGGGGGAGAACCTCTGGGGGAATCTAGGATGGAAAAGGACCTGGGGGTCCTAGTAGATGGAAGGCTCAGCAATGGCATGCAATGCCAAGATGCTGCTAACAAAGCAAACAGAATATTGGCATGCATTAAAAGGGGGATCAACGCCAGAGATAAAACGATAATTCTCCCACTCTACAAGGCTCTTGTTCCGGCCGCACCTGGAGTATGCTGTCCAGTTCTGGGCACCAGTCCTCAGGAAGGATGTACTGGAAATGGAGCGAGTACAAAGAAGGGCAACAAAGCTAATAAAGGGTCTGGAGGATATTAGTTATGAGGAAAGGTTGCGAGCTCTGAACTTATTCTCTCTGGAGAAGAGACGCTTGAGAGGGGACCCCACAATAGGGATAAAACTTTTTCGCAGAAGAGAGTTTAATAAGACTCGTGGCCACTCATTAGAATTAGAAGAAAAGAGGTTTAACCCTTAACCTACGTAGAGGGTTCTTTACTGTAAGAGCGGCAAGGATGTGGAATTCCCTTCCACAGGCGGTGGTCTCAGCGGGGACCATTGATAGCTTCAAGAAACTATTAGATAATCACCTGAATGACCGCAACATACAGGGATATACAATGTAATACTGACACATAATCACACACATAGGTTGGACTTGATGGACTTGTGTCTTTTTTCAACCTCACCTACTATGTAACTATATGTAACTATGTAACTTTTAGGTCTGTGAGCAATGAGTCATTCAGTCTCCATGTTGCTGTCTGGGGGCCAAGCCTATGTTTGCAGTCTGAAAGGATACAATGTGATGGTCCGACCAGGGACACACATGTATCTTGGCTGAGATGGAATTAGCTATCAGTATGGGAGTGCTAAATATGTAGTCTAGTCTGGAGTAGCTATCCTACATTCAGCGCTCTCCAGGTATCTATTAAATGGTGTGACTCTAGTGATCTTTGCGTGGATCTAGAGAATGTGTTCGCTGTACTCACCATCCTGCTTCCGTCTAGGCTCGAGTGTGCCACAAGATTGATGTCACCTCCAACCAACACATGCGTCGCATTGTACCTGTCCAACATCTGGAAAGAAGACTGAAAAAAAAAGCTTTGAGAGGCATTCGGAGTGTACACATTCGCTATAGTTAATGCCCGACCTTGCATAGAACCTTGAAGTATAATGAACCTACTTTCCGAGTCTTTGTATGTATGGTAAAAATCAAACAATACATTCTTCTTAATGAAGATTGCCTGTCCCCTTGATTTGGACTCATATGTAGTAAAATGACATTGCCTATAGGTTTTGTCAAAGTACTTGGGGTGGTTGTCGGCAGAAATATTAGTCTCCTGTAACAATATAATGTCCGCCCTGAATTTTTTGTAAAATCTGAAGGCCTTTTTAGTTTCTGTGGGGAGTTGAAGCCCCTTACATTGTGGGAGATAATTTGGATACCCATGTTAAATTCAGAGGATAATTATCTAGTGGCATAGCTGAGTGCCAAATTGGGGATTTAGTCAACCACAGGCTGTGTCTTACCACGTCTGAGTCCACGTCGTGTATCTCTTTGGGTGGAGTGGGGTAATACTGTCCCTTATATACCAGTATAGTTAGCATATCTATCTGTAAAAAAAAGAAAATAGCAAGAAGTGAAAGAAAACATAACATGTAAGCATATAACGAAAAAACTGTGTGGGGTCAGGGGCGTGAGGCCCACCCTGCCATATTGCCTTCTGAGGACCTTGCAGTCCAATACTCAGCCAGTGCTTTATCTCCCAATGGGCCTCTCTGACAGTCTGTGTGTCAGGGAGAGTAGTTCTTCAGGATCCCCCTATTACTAAAACAAGAAGGGAGGGGGGAGTGGTGGTACCAGAAGCTGCCGTGAGTAGGGGGGTCAAACAGGCGGGCGAGCAGAGACTGAGCTAGGGTGCCCGACTTGCAAAAGTCGTACGGGGTGCATGTTGCTGCTGTTAATCTGTGGGGAACAAATGTCCACTGGTAGATGGACTTCCTCTGCTGTCGTGGATCAAGCCTCCATATCCCTGGATCTACACCGATTTGTCCTTTCTCTCTGCGCCGATGGGGTGGCCCAGATCAGAGTCAATTGGGGAGTAGAGGGAAGTTTCAGGGTGTTGAGTGGTTCCATCAGGCCCAATTTGACGAGCAAGTCCTTGCCCTCAGATTGAATGCTGTGTATGTGGTGCCATTATGTGGTACCATGAGCTTGAAGGGGAAGCCCCATCTATATTTAATCCTGGCTGATTGCAGGAACGTTGTGACTTCTTTCATCTGTCACCTCTTGTCCAGAGTCGCTAGGGAGATATCCGGGTAGATTTAAATTATGGTCCCCTCGTGTCTGAGTATGGGGGTGGCGTAAGAGGCCCGAAGTATCTCCTTTTTGACCAGAAAGTCCTTAAGACATATTACTATGTCCCTGGGGGGTTTCTCTGGAGGGGGTTTCAGCCAAAGGGCCCTGTGGATTCTATCGCAGGTAAAGGCCTTGTCTGAGTGTTCTGGTAGAAATGAGTGGAATATGGCCTTCACTGCAGTGGGCAAATCTACCACTGTCTCTGGGACCCCCGCACTCTGATATTACTTCTTCTGTTGCGGTTGTCTAAATGCCCCGTACACACGGTCGGACTTTGTTCGGACATTCCGACAACAAAATCCTAGGATTTTTTCCGTCGGATGTTGGCTCAAACTTGTCTTGCATACACACGGTCACACAAAGTTGTCGGAAAATCCGATCGTTCTAAACGTGGTGACGTAAAACACGTACATCGGGACTATAAACGGGGCAGTGGCCAATAGC
The DNA here is from genome assembly GCA_037952925.1 of Lithobates clamitans. NCBI lineage: Eukaryota > Metazoa > Chordata > Amphibia > Anura > Ranidae > Lithobates > Lithobates clamitans. The sequence goes on along the minus strand of JBBGZY010002175.1, from coordinate 1,218,005 downwards.
TTTCATCTCTTTATTTATTCTGAGCATGCGTGGCACTTTGCTTGTCGGATTTGTGTACACACGATCGGAATTTCCGACAACGGATTTTGTTGTCGGAAAATTTTATCTCCTGCTGTCCAACTTTGTGTGTCGGAAAATCCGATGGAAAATGTCCGATGGAGCCCACACACGGTCGGAATTTCCGACAACACGCTCCGATCGGACATTTTCCATTGGAAAATCTGACCGTGTGTACGGGGCATAAGTCCTTGAGGTGGGTTTGCAGCTGGAGGACAGTATCTGAGAGTGCCTCGTGATCGTTACGCAGATCCACATATGCTAGATGAAGCTCATCATGCTTCGTTTCTAGCTTGTCAGTGAGGCCTCCTAGCGTGGCTATCTCCTCTGTCAGGGTGCTGGTAGATTTGTGTAGCTCCACTTGGAACTTACGGGGCAGTCTATCATACATTGTGGAGAGACTATCCTCCAGGTCGGCCTTAGTGAGGTGGGGAGTGTACTCACTGTGGTCCGGAATCGTAGGCTGTGAGGCTGCTGGTGCTGGGGAGACCTCGTGGGCCTGTGTCTGCTGGGCGCCATCTTTGGTCATTGCTGTATGTTCCCGTACATGGAGCAGCGGTCTTTTTCTTGCCGTTCCTGGAGTTCGGCATGCACCGCCTTCTCTCTCAGGGGTACTGCTGTGTAAAATGCTGAGATTTGGTGCTCTTTGGCCCCAGGGAATAGGTTTAAGTCTCCGCTTCCCTTGGAGCTCCGGTGACTAGCTTCCGCCCAGGTTCGTGCCGTGCATGCTCCCTAAAATCTGTTCATCTTAATGTATCACCTGCCAGTAAACATTGTGAAACCAGTGAACGGCAATGGTGTTAAGTTACTAAAAGGTCTCATTTACACAAGCAGAACTTTCTGCAAAATGATGGGTCACTTTTCAAAGGGCAGTAGATGCAGCAGCTGCAACTGAATAGGGATTTTGACTGGGGATGCCTCAATTGCGGGCAATGTGTTTGGGTTGTGTTTGCGGCGTGACCCCTTTTACTCGAACGGGACGCGTTTGGCGGGAGGTACTACCTGGCAGACATGACCTATATACATTTTGCACCACAACCACGGCAGCGTGTACTAACATGGCTGCTGCTCATGTTAACCTGCAGCTTGGCGGGTAGAGAACAGTAAAACCCACGTCTTAACTGGCTATTTTTACCACCCTCCAGCTGCCCATGTAGGTCTAAAAAGCCTAGCCAGGTTTTAAAACATAGAAGCAAATATAGAGTGCACAAATCTGGTATCATGATACATATTCTTTATTGGAATAAAAAGATAACATATTCCACTCACATTTTTGTAGGCTTAAACATGACTTTGTAGATAGCCTTTATACTCTGCATAAGAAGAGAAGCAGCCAGGGCAGGAGCCTCTACAGTTACTGCTATAAAGCCATTGGCCGTGGCCGTTGGTCTGCATACGCTGAGTATAAAGACCATGTACAAAGTGAAGTTTAAGCCTGCAAAATGTGAATAGAATATTTTATCTTCTTAATCCAATAAAGAATATGTCTTATGGTGCCAGATCTGTGCGCTCTCTTTTTTGTTTTTATGTTTTGAAGTTTTTTTTTTTTCAGCTTTTTTTCATTCCTCGTGCTATGAACAGAAAGCTTGGTGCATGCTGAACTTTTACAGAACTATACTTCTGAAAAATGCCCAAAAATGGTTGGTTAAGAATGGAGTTAACGAGTTTCTCAATAATTCAATTTAATAGCCAGTTTGCAACAGCTTTGTAAATACTTGATGGAGCGCCGCTGCAAGCGCCGATGATGTGGCTCTGGTGGACCCACTTCAAACAGGCTGCAGGTGTAAATGCTAATGCAATGCGGTTGAAATATACTAGGTAAGGGCTGCGCGCCTCAAAACCTATCCAGGTGCGAGAGCGATGAAAAGCGGCCTCAGCCTTAGCTCCTCCTGATAGGCCACGCCCTCTGGCACATTTCCCACTGCCCCAGGGGCTTAGTCATAGGGCAAAATGCATCAGAGGGCGTTGCCTATTGGGAGGAGCTAAGGCAGGGGTTGCTTTTCATCTCTCTTGCACCTGAATGGTTTTGAGGTGTGCAGCATTTACCCAAATTTGCAGCAGTTGTCATTTAGGTCCCAGGTTGGTGTCATACATTTACATAGGACTAAAGTGCTAATGCGCACCTACTACCAGTAGCTCCACTAGATCCTATAAAAATCAGAAATTAAGTTCAGTGTAGATGGATGCAGGTGAAAGGGGTTATCCGGAGCAAGAGGAATAAAGGGCAATCCAACCTACCTGTCCAACAGCTACCAATAAATTCGCAAATTTATAGATCTCTGCCTGTCAGACTCTAAATCTGAAGGCAATTTCCTATTGCAGCGTGACTGTGCCCTTGTGCACAAAGCCAGCTCCATAGAGACATGGATTGATGAGTTTGATTTGGAGAAACTCAAGTAGTCTACAAAGAGGCCTGAACTCCATTCTACTAAACACTGATTGCTAGCCAGATCTTCTCATCCAACATCAGTACCTGACCTTATAATTGCTCTTTTGGCTAAATAGGCTAAATAGGCTTTAATTCTCACACACACATTCCAAAATTTTGTTCGTAGTCTTCTTAGAAGCCTGGAGACTGTTATACAAGGGAAAGGGTTGTAATTCCATATTAAGTCTCTAGGCTACCCTAACCTTGACACAGTCGGCTGGAAGGCAGGAAAGGGGTTGATAAAGGTCAGGGAATAGTTTAAGGATATAATGTAGGGAGCAGGGATGAGGTGGTTATAACTTAGGGAGACCTTGAGGAAAACAGCAAGGTGAGCAATTTGACCCACCCTCTTGGTAACAGTGTGGTTATGGCTATGATTAAAACATTTGGGGAACTGAGGTAAAGGAAGAGGATGGGCTACTTGTGGGGTATGTTGTATACTTGTCATAACATCTACGGGTCTTTGATTTTGCTGAAAAAGTAGGCTTGTTGGCAAAATTTGGATAGATGGTTTAACCTTAATGGTTACAAATATGTATGATTGTGTAGTGTTCATGAAGGCAGTAATTACTAAGGTTTATTCCAGGTGAACAATTGTGTAAAATGACTTGTGTGTACACACCAAGCTGGTTGTGAATGGCTGGTGGCCAGTAGGGGTTTACATCTGAACATGACATTGGGTGGCACTGCCAAGGACCTGGCTTTGATGGTTGCATTAAATTATGTCATTATTATTATAGTGTTATTTAATAAAAGCTGTGGACATAAAACTCCAATGAAAGCAACTTGTGTCATGGGGGCTGATTTACTAAAACTGGAGAGCGCAAAATATGGTGCAGCTGTGCATGGTAGCCAATCAGCTTCTAACTTTAGCTTGTTCAATTAAGCTTTGACAAAATAAAAACAAAAATAAAAAACAATAAAAAGAAAACTGGAAGCTGATTGGTTTGTATGCAGAGCTGCATCATATTTTAAACTCTCTAGTTTTAGTATGGTGCTATGGTCACTTGCCTGCAAACATTTAGCCATATAGTGTAGACAAAATAGCCCTAAGCATGAGCATCCTAAATGTACAGTAGAAGAAGAAGAGTCACCAGCACTCAATTGAAGATCAAGGAATAATGTAGATTCTAGAAGAATATAGACGAAGAATAATCACCAGAACTCAAATGATGAAGAAGAGTCACCAGAACTCAAATGAAGATCACAAACCAACATAGTTTTTAGTCATATCGTCCCACATCAGTCAACTATAGCCAATGTTCTGGGGCCTCTCAGAATCCCTTCCTCAAGATGATACAGTGACAGCAATCCATGTGTCGCCTTTAGGGACCCTGTAATGCTCTGAAAAATTGACTGCATCTGACTGATATGATGTGATAGGAATAAATCTACATTATTTATTTATCTTCAATCTGGTCCTGGATATTCTTCTTCTTCTTCTATATTCTAACTTATTTCTTGATCTTCATTTGGGTCCTGGTGACTCTTCTTCTTCTATATTCTATGTTATTTTTTGATCTTTGATTGAGTGCTGGTGACTCTTCTATACTCTTCTATATTCTATGTTATTTCTTGATCTTTAATTGAGTGCTGGTGACTCTTCTATACTTTTCCATATTCTGTGTTATTTCTTGATCTTGAGTTAGGTGCTGGTGACTCTTCTCCCTCTTCTAGATTCTTCTATATTCTACATTATTACTTGATCTTCATTTGAGTGCTGGTGACCCTTCTTCTTCTTCTATAGTCTTCTACATTCTATGTTTTTTTTTTTGATCTTCAATTGAGTGCTGTTGACTCTTCTATCTAAATTCTTCAATATTCAATGTTATTTCTTGATCTTCAGTTGGGTACTGGTGACTCTTCTCCTTCTAGATTCTTCCATATTTTATATTATTTCTCAATCTTCAGTTGGGTGGTGGTGACTCTTCTTCCTCTTCTAAATTCTTCTATATTCTGTGCTATTTCTTGATCATTAATTGAGTGCTGGTGACTCTTTTTCCATAGTCTTCTACATTCTATGTTATTTCTTGATCTTGATTTGAGTGCTGGTGACTCTTCATCTTATAGTCTTCTATTTTCTACATTATTTAATTAATCTTCAATTCAGTGATGGTGGCTTTTCTTCTTCTTTATTCTATGTTATTTCTTGATCTTCAATTGAGTGATGGGGACTCTTCTTCTCTTTATGTGTTTTTGCATGACGCCAGCCACTGCTGTCACTATGATCCCTGTCCAGTTACATTGGTGTCAACACTGTATAGAGTGCAACCCATTACTGTACTGTTCTAAATTCAGAAGGACTGAATCAGATGTCCTTGTGACCCAATGCACACTGTCAACCAGCAGGTCTCTGATGTTCCTAGGGTAACACCAGCTTACTTCCCGTGAAGACACCAGATGAGGAAGGAACCACCAAGCTGGCCATACATGGGTCAAAATTAGGCCACTTCAGCAGGAACCAGAAGAATTTTGATCCATGTATGACCATTCCCCTTCATGAGAAATCAATCTATTGATCAGCTTCTCATGAACTTCATGAACTGTCTAGTCAGAAATTTTGGCTTTGATCAACACATGCAGCTAATTGGCTGCAGCACTGATCAGTGTATTCTGACTGTCAGAATACAAAAACACAGCGGGGAGGATTCCCCCATTCATCTTGAATGTGTGGATGGGGGAACGGTTCAGAATTGCCAGCTTTAGAGACAATAGAAGGCCATAACACCAAGAAAATGTGGATGCAATAGCTATCAGTTTATAATAATCCTATTCCGTGTTGATTTTTTCTATATCCTCACCCTGTTCATACAACTTAATTAATAGCAAAGAAAAATTGCATGCATATCTGTATATAAGCAAATATATACCGTACATATATCCTGAGCAACAAATAGCTTAGGGGGGTATTCCCACATGAAGGTTTTAACAACATGCAAATAATGTGTGCGAGTAATGTATATGATATACGCATCTGGCAATTATCAGTGGAACAAAATATTTACCATCAGCATCAGTAAAATGAGAGTGAGAGCCGGAGCACTATATTAGCATTTTATAATGGGTTTTAATGAAATATAGCCCATTGCTTTCAGTCAGAGGAAATCCTGCAGATTGCAAACACATGGACAAATTGAAATGCCTACACGACTTACTTCCTCTCCATCTCCTCTTACAATGAACTAATTGTCAGTGTAGAGAATGCAATTGTGGGTTACTGATTGGTATTCATATAGGTGATTGTTTAAATTTTAAAAAATACCTGTAATGTTCAGTCACTCGTGTATATTAGATTTATACATCTAAAAAATCATTGTCATGCTATATAGCCTTAACCCCTTCTTACCCGCAATCTACCGTATATATGCGAGTAAAGGCCGACCCAAATATAAGCTTAGGCACCTAATTTTACCACAAAAAACTGGGAAAACTTATTGACTAGAGTATAAGCCTAGGGTGGGAAAATGCAGCAGCTACTGGGTAAACAATGCCCCATCTGCAGCCTCACTGTGCCCATTTGCAGCCTCACTGTGCCCATTTTCAGCCTCATTGTGCCCATTTGCAGGCTCACTGTGCACATTTGCAGCCTCTTTGTGCCCATTTGCAGCCTCTTTGTGCCCATTTGCAGTCTCCTTGTGCCCATTTGCAGCCTCACTGTGCCCATTTGCAGCCTCCGTTTGCCCATTTAAAGCCTCACTGTGACCATTTGCAGCCTCATTGTGCCCATTTGCAGCCATACCTTTGATTACTAAAACAGCGGGTGTCTCCCGATGTGTTATGCAGTCTGTTCAGCGGCTGTCCATTGTAACAAAACCCCGCCTCCTCCTCGTCCATGATAGAACACTGATACAGTTTCCCAGCATTGTATCAGTGTTCCTCTATCACGGACAAGGAGGAGGCAGGGCTTTGTTACAAAGGACATCGGTGAACAGACTGCATAACACAGGTGGAGACACCCGCTGTTTTAGTAATCAAAGGTACGGCTGCAAATGGGCACAATGAGGCTGCAAATGGGCACAGTGAGGCTACAAATGAGCACAGTGAGACTGCAAATGGGCAAAGTAAGGCTGCAAATGGGCACAGTGAGGCTGCATATGGGCACAGTGAGGCTGCAAATGGGCACAGTGAGGCTGCACCCTCACTCAAGACCCCCATTTGAGACCCTGACTTGAGTATAAGCTGAGGAGGGGTTTTCAGCCTAAAAAATGGGCTAAAAAACTCAGCTTATACTCGAGTATATAGGGTATATATTAGCATTGCCTGGCATGATGCCCCATGCTGAGAATACCTGGATATATGTTCTCCCCTGAAAACCAGTAGCTGACACTTTGAGTGGCTGCCGGATCTTAATTATAGCTGATAGCTATGGTCATCAATGGCCATTGGACCAATCATACTGGTTCTTGACCATGTGATCACATGCAGGCTAAAGGCTCCCTTGACAAAAAATGAAAGCCTGCAACCTTCAGGCTATAATGGTTATCTGCAGTGGCATCTATTTGAAGCAGAATTAAACTCCACATTTTGAAAAATTGTTTTTATAATAGAAGAGGTGGTGAGACCACCTCTTCTGTCATAGATGCTACTCCCAGCCTGTCAGCAGTAATGTACACTGAGCCACATGTGCACCAGAGAATGTGTGCATGCGTGAGAGTGACGTCATCACGCTGGTCATTCAAGTGACTGACCAGAGTGAACCTGGAAAAAAGAGCGAAGATGGAAGTGCCCTGGACCAGTGGTGCATACTAGCACATTATGGCATACACCACCTGGGAGCCCATTAAAAAAAATAAATTAATGGAGTTTAATTCTGCTTTAATAGATAAAAAAAAACACACACAATTTCACATTTGTCAGCCTATAATAAAAACAGAACAGTTTTTTTTTCCTACAAAAGAAACATCTTATATGGCCTTAAACATATGTAGAATTCAAGTATGCAAATTAGCCATAGAGGTAATGTTAAGTTGACAAACACTTTCCAAAACCATGGACATTATGGTCCCAAAAATTCAGGGACAATGTTAGCCCTGCCCCTGGTCCACAGCTCATCCACCAACTTTCTTGGTGGGCATGCTCCACTTCTAAATATGCAGAGACCGCTCATCACACCCACTTCATGGGTTTGTCCTTCCCAGAGCCCGCCTGTAAATATGCTAGGGCCACCAACTCAAGGCCCTAATTCCTGCAGTTAATGATTTTTTGAGTTACTGCACATGTGCAATAACTAAAAAAAAAACAATTGATGCTGTAATCCCAGCACATGGGTCAGGACACAGCATTGGCAGGACAGAGGGACAAAATGCAGGATGTCTCAGCAAATCAAGCATAGTTGGCGTATGTGTTTATAAAAAGTTGCCATCTCTTTGTAGCTATAACAGTCTTTACTCTTCTAGAAAGGCTTTCCACAAGAATTTTGAGTGTGTCTGGGGAAGTGGGTGCCCATTAATCTAAAAGAACACGGATGTTGGATGAGAAGACCTGGCTTGCAATAGAGGTTCAAATTCGTCCCAAGGCTGTTTGATAGAGTTGACCTCTGAGCTCTGTGCAGACTATTCAAGTTCCTCTATGCCAAATTCATCAAACCATATCTTTATAGTGCTGGCTTTGTGCACAGAGGAACAGAAAAGGGCCTTCACCAACTATTGCCACAGGACCTGATGTTGGATGAGAAGACCCAGCTGGTAGTTAATGTTCTATTTCATCCCTAAGGTGTTCAGGAGAATTGAGGTCAGAGCTTTGTGCAGGACACTCAAGTTCCTCCACACCGAAATGGTCAAACCATGTCTTTATGAAGCTGGCTTTATACAAGGGGCACAGTCATGTTGGAACAGAAAACGTCCCATCACCCAACTATTGCCGTAGGTACTGATGTTGGATGAAAGGACCCAGCTGGCAGTCAAAGTTCCATTTTATCCTAAAGGTGTTCAGTAGGATTAAGGTCAGGCTTTGTGCAGGACACTCAGGTTCCTCCATATCAAACTGGTCAAACCAGGTGTTTATGAAGCTGGTTTTGTACAAGGGGCACAGTCATGCTGGAACAGAAAACGTCCCTTCACCAAACTATTGGAGTAGGTACTGATGTTGGATGAGAAGACCCAGCTGGCAGTCAAAGCTCCATTTTATCCCAAAGGTGTTCAGTAGGGTTGAGATCAGGGCTTTGTGCAGGACACTCAAGTTCCTGAGCATCACACCTATATAAATGTGTTGGGCATCCCATTGCAAAACCATGGACATTAATATTAAAGTGACCCCCTTTGTGGATAAAGCAGCCCCCACTCTTCTTGGAAGGCTTCCCACAAGATCTTAGAGTGTCTCTGTGGTTATTCAGCCAAAAAAAAACTTTTGTGAGTTTAGGTACTGATGTTTTATAAGAAGACCTGGCTCACACTCGACCATCCAGTTCATCCAAACGGTGTTCAATAAGGTTGAGGTACAGGATGCTCAAGTTCCTCCACACCAAACTGATCAAACCATGTCTTTATGGAGCTGGCTTTGTACAAGGGGCACAGACTTGCTGGAACAGAAAAAGCCCTTCACAAAACTATTGCCACAGGTACTAATGTTAGATGAGAAGACCCGTCCGGGCACAGTCAAGACAAGGGGCACAGCCATGCTGGGACAGAAAAGAACCTTACCACAAAGTTGGAAGCTCATTCACTAAAATGTCCTTTTATGTTGTAGCATTAACAGTACCCTTCATTGAAAACTCCTAAACGTAATCATTAGGTGGGGGCTGTTCACATATTTTCAGCCATATAGCGGTAGGCGTGATGGTCAGATGGTCATATACCGTAGCACTCTTCCTAATTATACAATCTTAGGGCACTAAGATAGCTTGAATACTTTTAGTTATAGAGTATATTTCATGGCAAGTAAAGGCTCAGAATTTTACTACGCCTGTTGCGGAGAGCCCTTTTCTCCATGTTATTTTCCCCTAAGAGCAGTAGGTGGCAGTGTTTCATTTCGGAACGTTCTCTTCCCAGATCCATTGCGGAACTCTTTAATAGTCTGCGATGCAATGTTATATCCCAGGGTGAGCAGGCACTGCATCATTAACCATCCTGCCTACCTGGCCGCAACATTAGAGCGTGTCTTCCTCTAAGGTGACAAAAACTCATAATTAAATCATTTGGAACAAGTCTTCTTCTTCTCTTTTTTTTCATTATTTTATTAAACTGCAAGAGGACAAAATAACAGCATTGCTGAATGAATTGGTAAACACATAAAGAATTTTTATTTTAAAGGTGAGGTCAACCGGGTCATTTTTTTTTTGTTCCTCACTGCAAAATCCTTTATTGGTTTGGTTCAGAAATCCCAGATTTCAGTTCTTAAAGCAAGGGGATGCACTGGAAATGATGAAAACACATGTTTAGCCTGCGCTGTTTAAAGAGAACCTGTCGTAAAAGAAATGTGTAGGCCTCCATTCAACAACTTCATTAAAAAGTACTAATTGGCTGTTATAATATACTTTTTTGCTTTAATACTTTCCGGGTTGCTGACCTGAGGCAAAAGAGAACTCAAATCGATTACCACTTTCCATGCAGTGACTAAGCAGGCGGCTAGAAATTTTAGGCTAGTCATGGTACCCTCAACATTTTTCTCATGGAAGGTTCCTTTAAAGAAGTATTTTTTTCAGGGCTTTTCAGCTTTAGCTTATAGTTGCATATAGGACATAACTTCTTGGCTTTAGCTGCATATAGAACATAACTTCTTGGCAGGTAATTAAGGGCCTATTTACCTCTTTATGACGCATTAGTGTACATACACTTTATTGCCAAAAGTACTGGGACGCCTGCCTTTACACGCACATAAATTCTAATGGCATCCCAGTCTTATGCCGCGTACACACTATTGGACTTTCTGCCAACAACACCGTGGATTTTTTGTTCGAAGGGTGTTGGCCCAAACTTCTCTTGCATACACACGATCGCACAAATGTTGGCCAACAATTACAAACGTGGGAACGCTGTGACGTACAAGACGTACGACGAACCGAGAAAAAAAGAAGTTCAATAGCCAGTGCGGCTCCTTCTGCTTGATTCCGAGCTTGTGTGAACTTTTGTTGCGACGGACTTGTGTACACACGATTGGACTTTCTGACAACAAAGTTTCGTTGGCGTAAAATTTTAGGACCTGCTAGCCAACATTTGTTGGCGGAAAGTCTGACAGCAAATGTTCGATGGAGCAACAGCCTCACATCCAACATTTCCCATCGGAAAATCCAACCGCGTGTACGCGGCATAAGTCTGGGCGAGTTGGGGGTGGGGGAACTTGACTGGCCTGCACAGAGTCTTGACCTCAACCGAGCTCAACCGACCTGACCTAACCGTTAGAACACCTTTGGAATGAATTTGAGTGCAGACTGAGAGCCAGGCCTTGTCGTCCAACATCAGTGCCTGATCTCACAAATGCTCTTCTGGAAGAATGGTCAAACATTCCCATAGACACACTCCTAAACCTTGTGGATAGCCTTCCCAGAAGAGTTGAAGCTGTTATAGCTGCAAAGGGTGGGACAACTCAATATTGAACCCTACGGACTAAGACTGGGATGCCACTAAAGTTCATGTGCGTGTAAAGGCAGGTGTCCCAATACTTTTTGCATAATAGTGTACGTTAATGCATGTTATGTTGCGTGATAATATGCATTGTGTTAAGGCAGTCCATTTCCCTACACCTTCCTTCCAACCCCCTCTAGTCTATCCTTACAGACATTTTTCCCCATTACCTCGTAAAGCCAGATATGCTCACCGCGGATTGCCCCATCTAGACTCCCCGCTGCTGGTTCTGGTTTGAGGAACCGCTAATCCAGTGCTACAAGGGTGCCCCAAGATGCTGCCATCCGTTTGTGATGGCGTCTTCTCTCTTGAGGGTATCCTGCCATTGGCCATCCAAAAGGAAGTGTCCAAGTCATCTAAAGTGGACCCAGCAATGATGTGGGCACCCAAAGAAGGATCTATCCAGGAAGTACACCGAGGAGGAGAGGGCTCAGGTCGGCTGCTTCACATGGCTGCGGCTTAAGGTAAGTAAAAAAGGGCATTTAGCAATGTTTTATTTACTTTTTACTAAAGTGATCAGTTAGAGGGGATTGGGAAAGAGGGATGAGAGGGGGATGTTTTAATTCCAGTGAAGGTCAGGTTGGCCATTTTGTCATGCAATGGCATCCATTCCAGCGCGCTACAATGCAGATGCGTTGCCTAGGTATGTTGGTGTGTCTTCCAAAATAAATGCACTGCAATGCTTGTTCCACACACGTTACCGCAAAGAGTAATGCCGCGTACACACGAGCGGACTTTACGGCAGACTTTGCCCGGCGGACTTTTCGACGTACTTTACGACGGACTTTCTGAATGAACGGACTTTCCTACACACAATCCACCAAAGTCCGTCGAATTCGTACGTGATGACGTACGACCGGACTAAAACAAGGAAGTTCATAGCCAGTAGCCAATAGCTGCCCTAATGTGGCTTTTTGTCCGTCGAACTAGCATACAGACGAGCGGACCTTTCGATCGGACTCGATTTCGACGGATTGATTTAAAACATGTTTCAAATCTAAGTCCGTCCAACTTTTGAGAAAACAAAGTCCGCTGGAGCCCACACACATCGAATTGTCCGACGAAATCTCGTCCGCCGGGCAAAGTCTGCCGTAAAGTCTGCTCGTGTGTACGCGGCATTAGTGTAAGTAGGCCCCCAAACATACATGTTTGCACCATGAACTTTCATAAGAAAGATCTTTAGTTGGTCATGTTTTTCAAAGCCTTTTGGTAAATAGGGCCATGTAAGGACACCTAATGATGGCAAAGCTTTCCAATGGTGATACAGACAAAGGCTAGTTTATAGTAGAGTGGTGTTGGGTTAAAACCCCTGTTAAGTTTTTATTGTTGTCTGTGACTTTCTGTCCTGGTGACATCCCCCCCATAAAGTGAGTTAAAAATGTTATCAATGAAGTCACAGACAGCAATAACAAACACATTGACAAAATGTTTGACTCTTCCCTACTGAACAAAAAAAAAAAGAGAAAAAAACCTTACTTGGAAGGACCCTTTATGAATTCACTTGAGCTGAACCACCCAACCACCCAGGAGATCACCAACCCAAAACATAGCTCCACCACTGTCCAGGTCAGTTGTTTGGCTCATCACTACTCATGACTTAAATGATGATCCTGATGTTCATAGGCGTGCACACGGGGTGTGTCGGGTGTGCCTGGCACACCTTAATCTCCCTACCTGTGCCAGCCAGGGCTTTTTTCTGGTGAAACTGCTGGGTTTGCTAATAGACACTCACTGGCAGTGACAGTGCTGCCAGTGAGACAATTTTGATTGGTATGTATACTCCTAGACTCACCTATGAGAACTGCAGCCGCGGAGTAAGCTGACAGCTGGACGCATTTCCCGATGCTCCCTCTATAGTTCCGGCAAGTGATCTCTTACTGTAGGTGGTGGAGTGATACAGCTGCACTCCACCTGCCCTCCAGTGCCTCTTCTACTGTCATGGGATAGGAGGTAAGCAGCACCTAGTGGGGAGCATGGCCGAATCTAAAAAGGGCACTGTGCCATGCTCTGATGTAAGGAGCACTGTGCGTGCTCTGATGTCAGGGGGCACTACTGTGCCATTCTCTAATGTAGGGGGCACTGTGTCATGCTCTGATGTCAGGGCACTACTGTGCCATGCTCTGATGAAAGGGGTCACTATGCCATGCTCTGATGTCAGAGGGCACTACTGTGCCATGCTCTGATGTCAGGGGGAACTACTGTGCCATTCTCTGATTTCGGGGCACTACTGTGCCATGCTCTGACTTCAGGAACACCAGAATGTGTATGTATGTGGAACACCAGAAAAAAAACATTGTAAATATGTTTCAATTGTACAAGTTCACTTGATTGTCCAAAATCCAATGTAGGCTGAAGATGAAGTCATTTGTCTGGTGGGGGTTCAAAGGAGACCTTTCATTCCTCCCAGCTAATAGCTAAAATGAAGAAGAGCCTATCCATGTGATAAAAAGATAGATAGATAGATAGATAGATAGATAGATAGATAGATAGATAGATAGATAGATAGATAGATAGATAGATAGATAGATAGATAGATAGATAGATAGATAGATAGATAGATTGCTTTGCCCTGCCTCCAGAAGAAAATTATAATCTAGAGCTTAGGGAGCGAGAATTCAAATGTCCAGTCTGAATATTGAGCAGGGCCCAGCCAATCCCTGGGAAGGTGTGCCCAGGTGGTTGCTGGTAGACATGTGCGCCGTCAATAAATTTGTTTCATTCCGTTCCATTTCGTATTAGCCGTTAATTCTTATTTCATAATTTGTGTCTGAAATTCAATTTGGATTCGTACGAAATACGAATTTTCGTTAGGTTCGTTAACTTTTCGTAACAATTACGAACGTTCGTTATGATGAATTTAAAAAGCAAAAAATACCTTTCTCAATATGGCAGTCATCGGACTCATTATGCTCATTATGAGGGGCTCCCACCATCCCTGTGCTGTGCTGACTTTCTGGGTTTTTAACTTCATCATAACGAATAATCGTAATTATTATGACAATAATAAAACGATATTAACAAACATTATTTTGTCTGATTCTGAATCTCCCATCGGCTACCAGTACCAGTCTCCCACTCCCCTATTAAAAAAGGTAATTTTCCCAACCCTCACTCAGCAGCAGAAGAAAACCTCTGATTGGTCAACAAAACACCAGTCACGTTTCCGTTATAATGGAATTTGGATCTGAAATTCGTCAACGAAATTTCGTATATAATTCGGAAGTATAGAAATTCGTATTTTGGATGCTTCCGAATGAACGAATTTTTGGAAATTCGTACGAATTTTCGATTCGTATGAAACGAACCGCACAAGTCTAGTTGCTGGGTGTAAATGAATAATTCCCGTGCTGTCTAACAAATATATATGTTAAACCTAGGGGGCACTGCTGCAAACACCTGCTAATCTGATCCTAAACAGAAAAAAAGGGGAATAAATGGTTAAATGGTGGTATTTGCGCTGTGTAAAATTAAAGAGAGTGTACTGTGAGGGCAAATTAGTAATGTATGTGTATAAGAAATATGTATTCAACAAATATATCAAACATATAACTGCATGAATAACGTGATAAATTCCGGCGTGAAAATGTGTGGTAGAACAAACAAAATGATCCAGCGAAAAGTCTGTGTCAGTATACAAAATTATAAGTGACAAATCCAACAAAAGTCCGCGTCAGGTATACAAAATAAATCCCATCACCAAAATGGCAAATGAAGTGTTGAAAAACAAATCTTCAGTGGTGAAACCTGTGTATCTGCAAGCCTCTCACCTTACTGCTGTAAGGTATACAGCATGGATAAATCCCAGGTGCAGTGTTCAATGATTCCCTCCTGGTTTTGATAGTTTGAGTCCTTCTTAGGTGGTCTCAGTAGCAAGTTAAGGCATATAAGAAAAAAAATAAAACTCATAGCATAATTCCATAAAAGAAAGGGGAAATGGATGAAGGCAGACCCAAAAGAGATACACTCACTTTTAAAATAAAAGCATAGACATCAATCCACAAACGCCGAGTTCGTAAGCCTCTAATCCAATCCTGGCGCTGCCTTTGATCCAAAGCCCTTCTGGTGTAAGCTCGGTATTTTGGATTTAAAGATGGGAAAGAGAGATGCCCATAGCGTGATCCTGTATTTTTAAAACAATTTATTGAAATGGCACAATAAAACAAACTCACATTTGGAGTGAAAAAACATGCAGCCAACCACGAGCGCCGAGCTTGTATCCTTCCGTCAAATGTGAATAGTACCTAGTGCTCCAACCCCGACGCGTGTCGTCACGTCACGTGACTTCATCACTACTTTTTTGCCCTCACAGTATGCTCTCTGTAATTTTACACAGCGCAGATACCGCCATTTATTCAGGTGGTTGCTGGGCTGCTGTTAAATAGTCTGGAGCCCTAATGAGATGGTTTTCTTTCCTGTAAGTGAATAGATCTGTGAGCTGCAGAGGGCTGCTTGCCCTTAGAGCCCCTACTGAGCTGGATGTTAGGCTACAAGGGACTAATCCTTTGGACTCACTGTTGGAATTCAACATGAATATCGTATTTGTACATATATTTCATTACGATACCTAACAGAAGAAAACTCACATGGTTTTTGAAAAGACTGAAAGTGTCACACTTCCGGGATTACAGGATGTGGCCTCCCAGGTTGAAATGTGGCCTATTGCGCATGACAATGCTGGCTCCGACCTGTCTATGGGAATTTCCTAAATAACTACTATCCACACAGGCTTCAAAGGTAGATAAACTGACAGGGATGATGGATGAGGTGAGATACAGGAAATCAAGGGCCCAGGTGTGTGTGAAATCTGACATCGGTCGGATGCATGGACCAACACTGCCCCCCAGAGGACAAAATGGTCCATATGATAGGCTGTTGAGGGAACGCCCCAGAGACACTGTGATTCGTCCAAAGGCAAAGTTGGGCAGGCAAAAGGGGGGGTCTGGATGAGGTATGTTTGTTAAAAGTAATGTTTGCTAAAGAAACAGTCTCTTGAAGACCTGAGGACCAGCCGAGGAGGATGTGCTAAGTATCAATCTTGTATTGTGTTATGATTGTAGGCCTTGTAATATTGCAATTTCTGGTAGTATCTTTATGTTAGTTTTCCTAATTATGCTGTTTTAATACATTCCTATTTTTTATTGGGAAATAAATGTAACTTGTTTTACTAGCAGCACCGTGTGTTTGGTTTCATAGCTAACCTGGTATTATTGTGATATTAACAATAGCATGTGCTCAGAGTTTAATAGGCCAACTA
The DNA here is from genome assembly GCA_037952925.1 of Lithobates clamitans. Taxonomy (NCBI): domain Eukaryota; kingdom Metazoa; phylum Chordata; class Amphibia; order Anura; family Ranidae; genus Lithobates; species Lithobates clamitans. The sequence continues at coordinate 1,201,708 of JBBGZY010002175.1, read as the reverse complement.
ATTATAGGGACTAGACAAATTAATACACAGATATAATATTAATATTTATATTGAGTATTACAATTGGCACCCCAGACTGTGAATTTTATTTTTACACAGAATCCACAAAAACCTGATGTATTTTTTTGTCTTGAGACCCTGTAAGCAAGCATAAATCCTCAAATACACCCAGAACTGAAAATCGTCTCTAGTGTGGACAAGATTGGCGCTGGCTCGCAAATTCTGAAACCACGCTTGGATGGTCATGAAGATTCTGTGAAATATTTCATCAGGGAGACGGACGCGTAGAACCTGGTGAGATCTTCGGCTGATATATGTATATATGTTAAAAGTTTGTATCGTTAATGTGTTTTAGGCCTGTAGCCAGTAAACGGTACTGGTGAGTGAAGGGATTGATCATCCCTGGTACTGATATAGCCTGCAGATTGACAGGATATACCACACATCTTTGAGGAAAAAGTGGGACAAATATAGATTTTTATTTTTTTTGTTTTCATTTTTTTTTTATTATTGATTTTCGTTTTTTAATTTATTTTTTTTTTATTTTTTTATTTTTTTTATTTTTTTTTATTTTATTAATTTCATTACTAGTGTATTTTTTATTTGGTCCCCACGTGAGTGTGAAATAGCGCTCTGTTCCAACAGAAGTTCAATGTGGCCTGCAATCTAAGGGTTTGGAAATCAGTGGGAATATAGTAAGGCATTGACTAAGAGTGTGCCTGGTGTTTTGCAAGCTGTAGAGCTGCAAGGAACAAAGTTGTTTTTAAACGGCTTTTGGATTTTTTTTTTTTTCTCTTGATTGTGGAACTACAAGTCAGAGTTTGTTGTCAAACAGTTTTATCTGTGTGTGTTTTGTTGTCTAGCTGTGGGCATTGTGTAAGCAACTTCAGTGTAGCTAGGTGCAACTTAGCATATCAATGGAAGCCATTGAAGAATTTGTTAACAAGTATGGTTGTGTTAGATTTGAGTCTATAAAAGAGAATGCATTAACACACCAATACAATGACCTATTAAAACAATGCAATACCCATAATGATGCCATAAAGCATAAAAAATCTTCCAAAAAAGGCAAGAAACAGAGAATTGCCAATGCCATATGCATGTTGGTGAAGATGAAAGACATTGCTGAACAAAAAGAATTAGAATGGTATAGTGAGAGGAAACAATTATTTGAACAGGTACAAAGTGTAAGAATATATTACAAAGAATATATTGGCAATGGTTGCAAAAGCAGATGCAAATGTTGCTGATCACATTCAACAATTAGTGACTGAGAAGTGTGTATTGGAACAGAGATTAGATGAGTTAGAAAAACATGTATGTTGAAGGAACAATGTATAGCTTCATTGAATCAAACAGAGGCTGAGAATTTGCATGTTATCACACTGCTCAGGGAGGAATTACAGGGTGCACAGGCAGCCATAATGGAGTTATCCTCCAAACATGCAAAAGCTGAATGTGCAATGGTGGAGGTACCCTCCGCACATGCACAGTGCTCAGCAAAGATAGAAGTGAAGCATGCAGAAAAAACAGATGCTCTTATTGCTGCAAGTGATGTTGCTAAGACAGAAATCAATGGTGGAGATGTAAATAAAAGTGCGGTAACTGTGCTTGAAAGTGATTCAGGAGTTGAAACTTCTGATGACTCCTCAGATGATGAAAGTATAAAGTCTGCTTATTCCAAGCATAGTAATCGTAGTAATAATGTCCAGCAATGTGAGTTTCCACTGCCGTATGCTCAAAGAAGGGCCTATACAGAGAGACCAGCCCTCAAATGTTTTTTGTGTAAAAGGGGGGGTCACATCGCTAAGTATTGTTGGGCGGCGAATAATGGTATCAAAAGAAGATTGCAGTACCCCAAAACGACCCCAAGGCATTATGAAGTGTATTCTGCCCGATGGGGTAGCAACCCAAAGCATGGAGGCCGTAGTAATCAAACCCATTTCCCTTTAAAGACCCAAATGCGGAGACTACAGACTGAGAATCGTCCGTATGGAGAACAGTTACGTAGAGTCAAAATAGAGGAAGCTGCAATGGTTATTCAAATGTAGCACTGGGGAAAACAAAGTTGGCAGCACTTAGTGAGCTGCATGGATGCTAACAGTTTTATGGTCAATGTTTCCTTGCCATATTTTATTTAAATACGACCCTCATATCTAAACCTTATACATAGCAAATGTTCCTCTAGAGTACAATTAATGGGAAAAGGCTTGGGGGACTTAAAAAGTCAATTGTCGTGATAATTATGTGTAATCACTGTCTTTGTGTTCCTTTTTCCAGAGACCTTGGAAGAAGATAAAACTGGTTTGGATACTAATGTCTGTGTTTGTTTACAGGTTCTTCAAAGAGAGAACAACAGTGGGCACATTTAGCAAAACAGGGGTTAGGTTATGGTAAAGGCACAATCGATTATCAAATGGTACCATGAGCTCATTAATTAGTAATTGTTTGCAAACCATGAAAAAAAGTAAGATAAATAATAGTCAGGCATTAAGGGTTTCAAGTGTTACAAGTGAAGTTACAAATGTTGTAATGAGGTACAGATGTTTTGTTTTTTTGTTTTTCCCATTAACTAATTGTCTTTCAGATGGAAATGAGCACTTACTCTTCTCAGGAGGAAAATCCATGGATGTCTTTAGTTAAAAGTTGAGTGTTTGTCATTGTCTTATGCTGGTTGTCTTGTCATGTTGTTTTTGTGTGATAATGGCCAGAATTTTAATTTCTTTTGTTATTAAGTTTTTTAAAATTTTTTTAATATTTTTGGTAGTTGTTTAGTCATCCATTTTATTTTTGTTTGTTCAGGTGGAGAAATTATTGTTTAGTCCACCTGAAAAGGGGGGTAATTGGCTATTCCGTCAATTAGATGCTAAATAGATGGTCATGGGATATGTCCTGCAGCTGAATACATCTTGTTGATTTAAGACAAGAGTTGTTGGTAGGAAGCCATTCTAGCTTCTGGAGTTTGTTTTTTCTCTTTGTTTTATGTTCATTCAGGTGGGAAAAGTTACAAGGTGTACGCTTTGTCCACCTGAAAGGGGGGTTTGGTGCATAGGTCTGAAAATACAGATAATGCATTGTGTTTTTGATGCTTAAAATTTTGAATTTTGAGAAGCAACGTTCAAGTTCGTGTTTTTAAAATTTTTGATCATACCAGGGGGATCCATTTTAGAGTGGGTTCAGCCTAAAGAGGTCATGGTTGTTTTGATAGTTTGGTCAGAGTTGCAGAAGCCAGGAATACTAAGTTCCTGGGTTCCAAGGAAGGAACTATAAGTAAACGTAGTAAGCGAGCAGATATTATGGATAAGAATTTGATTCTGCTCTTGTTTTTTTCACTTCCAGAGTCCTGGTGAAGCGTGATTGGAGAGGTCTCTGGAACAGGGATGACAGATGTTCATCTGGTTGGCAGTTTGTTTCTGCCATAATACACCGCAAATTTGTTCTGATAAACATCAGGAGAGAAGGGAAGATTCAGTTTAATACTTGTTTTTGCTTATGGACAATTTAGGGCTAATGCTGGATCGGAAGGACTTTGCCCATCAACGAGACTTGTGAAACATTTTTGCCGGATTCACTCCTGATGAATACAAACGTGCTATTAATACATGTGCGATGGGTTGGAGGTTGGGGAAGGAATATACACATCCAATCTGTCAGAACCTGAAATGTAAAATATATTTTTTTTTGTTGAAGGAAGGAATTGAAAGAAGAAAAGGTTTGTAATGTATGACATGCATTGACATAACGGAAGTAATATGGTGCAGGTGCCCAGGTGACTGGCGCTTATACATAATAAGGTGTCGGTTGGCCAGACTAGAGGTTGGCCAGGTGACACATCAATGGGGTGAAAATTTCCTTGTATGGGGAGATACGCCTGGCTGATGTCTCACCTGAGAGGTTGAAACCCAGCACAGGGAAGGCCAGTGAATACACACAGAAGCATGCTCCATTAGATAAAGGGAACAAACGCTGGCTACTAGGGTAAAGGCCTTCACCACATGGAGCTGCAACATCTCACAGTGGTTGATAAAAACCTATTACCCTATATGTGCTGTGTATACACTGAATCAAGAGCGATCATTGTACCAGTGAATTGCTCCCAGAGATGTGCGGACACAGAATGAGGTTCATGCAGGGTGCGTATGTCTGAGGAGTAACCAGAAGAGGAGGGATATATTCAGCACTATATAGGGGGGAATAGGAGCTGGGATGGGTGTCGTTAATGGAGTGGACATCGATCTCTTGAGGAACAAACTCTCAGCTATAACTTCAGACAGTAAGCAGGGCTTTGTTGCTCAGAGAGAGATTAATGACATTCTTGATAATATTCAACAACGTCACATAAATACCCAGGTAAAAGTAGCTCAAGATTTTATCCGCCATTTTAAGAGGTTGGTAGATAGTGTGTTGATACAGGGCAAAAATATGTCGTGGGCTCTGGCGTGCACGCAGGGACAGGCGGAGTTATCAACCAATATTAAGCTGATTGTACAATCTCTGTATGGGGGGCAGTGGCCTTATGAGTTGGCATCACAGCTCAGTAAGATTTTACCAAAGCACATCTCTTACACTAATCCAAGTTGGTGGTCGAATGCCTGGATAGGCTGTACTAATTTGGATTATGAGAGATGTTACGCTTCCTCATTGATCCCATATACAGAAGTGCAGACTCAATCTGTGTATTCGGTGATATCGATGGGCTTGCTGACTGGGGATTCTACTTTGTTGCATCTGAGGCTAACTTACCCACATGTAATCAGAGAGGAGCTGGAGGCAGGTTGATATTTCCCTCTGTCGGAGGCATGACCATGATATCCTTTGTATGCCAGGTCAATACACGATGGTGGATGAGAAATGTTGGGAAGATTCATCACTCTGTGTTCTGGATGGGGAGAACATTGCCTCAAAGGGAACACCGGTGTATTATTTGGGACATAGGAGAGTTTGTTTCTTTGTCCTAAAGGATACTAATGTATCGTTAGTCATGGAACTAGGATGTTCTGTGAACCTGACAATAGCTAGAGGAGCATGGTGTATCCTTGGCGGTGTCTCTGAAATCCAGACACAGGAATGGACTTATGTAGTACCGCATATTGCCAATCTGTCTGTGGATGTCAACCAGAACCGCCCTGTTAATCTGAGAGCCCTGAACCTTGGTATGGGAAGGAAGATACAGGAATGGTTAACAGATTGGGATAGAGATGAGAGCCTTATGAGGATGCTGCAGCAAGAGAGAGCTAATGCTACTATAGCCATCTACCATGACCAGAATGTAATAAAGGAGGTAGTACATCAACTAGAAAATGATGTGGGAGGGTCTTGGTGGGAGGTAATATTCGGACATTCCAGTAAGGCCAACAGTATTTTGAATTATTTGATACATCCCGTGGTAATATTACTCATTATTGCTGCAGTTTCATCATTAGTTCAAGTTGGTATGTGTTGTTGGACTCGACATTTGTATAGGAAAGTCTCGCATTTATCTATACAAGTGGAGGGACAAATTGATGGTAAGGTCTCTTCATACATGGTAGAGGCTTTGCTGCCAGTTCAGAACCCTGAGATACCACTGACGTGCCAGAATTGTGGTAGGAAAGGCCATTGTGAGCGAACCTGCCTAATCCCGGCCCGTATCTACAGTGAGGAGGTATAGGAGGTTGGGAATGGGATGTGTAGTCTGATGGATCATAGGTATATATATATATATTATGGTATTGGGTTGATTTCATGTTATGGTATAGTGTGATAAAGGTGTATTTTAGGCTAATAACATGGGCTAGAGGCCCTCCTCCAGACTCTATCGGAAAGCTGGTTGATAGGTTGCTCTGAATGTGTGTTGGTGAATGGTGAGTGAATGGACACCCCTTGCCTGTACTGCACCCCGTCCTGAAGATATTGGAGAGAAGAAGACACAGAGTGGTGACATGGAAGCTGTCACGGAAGAATGATGTTGTTGTGTCACCCAGTAGCAAAGCGGCACGTGTTGGGAAACACAGCACGTTAAGACTGTTATGGACTGTTCCACAGGAGCTGGTTCTGAGCCCTATGTTGAGAGGCGCAACACACAGCAAGACCCTTATGGACTGTTCCATAGATGTTCCTGTTGAAAACCGCAATACGTTACCACAGTTAAGGACTGTTCCATAGGTACTGGTTCAGAAGCACATGTTGGGGAGCAACACACGTTAAGACGGTTATGGCTGTTCAATAGGAGCCGTGTCTGAAGAAGGCTGGTATGCGCCCTTCAGGCGCAAAGCGGTATATGTTGGAATTCAACATGAATATCGTATTTGTACATATATTTCATTACGATACCTAAGAGAAGAAAACTCACATGGTTTTTGAAAAGACTGAAAGTGTCACACTTCCGGGATTACAGGATGTGGCCTCCCAGGTTGGAATGTGGCCCATTGCGCATGACAATGCTGGCTCTGACTTGTCTATGGGAATTTCCTGATTAACTACTATCCACACAGGCTTCAAAGGCAGATAAACTGACAGGGATGATGGATGAGGTGAGATACAGGAAATCAAGGGCCCAGGTGTGTGTGAAATCTGACATCGGTCGGATGCATGGACCAACACTGCCCCCCAGAGGACAAAACGGTCCATATGATAGGCTGTTGAGGGAACGCCCCAGAGACACTGTGATTCGTCCAAAGGCAAAGTTGGGCAGGCAAAAGGGGGGGTCTGGATGAGGTATGTTTGTTAAAAGTAATGTTTGCTAAAGAAACAGTCTCTTGAAGACCTGAGGACCAGCCGAGGAGGATGTGCTAAGTATCAATCTTGTATTGTGTTATGATTGTAGGCCTTGTAATATTGCAATTTCTGGTAGTATCTTTATGTTGGTTTTTCTAATTATGCTGTTTTAATACATTCCTATTTTTTATTGGGAAATAAATGTAACTTGTTTTACTAGCAGCACCGTGTGTTTGGTTTCATAGCTAACCTGGTATTATTGTGATATTAACAATAGCATGTGCTATTAGGCCAACTAATTATAGGGACTAGACAAATTAATACACAGATATAATATTAATATTTATATCGAGTATTACACTCACTCTAGCACAGGATCTGTGAGTAGTTCCTCTACTTGTGCTAAAGCTGCTTTATGGTCCCCAGCCGTGAACCTATAGAATATTCCACTATACTTCTATGTGTGCTAAAGCTAACTCATGGTCCTCAGCTGTGAACTTAAATTCTGTTACAATCTACCTTCATTTCCACCACAGTTACTGAGTAGAAAGTGTTCTCTGCTGCCCGGACTAAAGGTTTTGGGGTATCCCACACCCCCTTTTTCCCTTCCCTGTTACAAGTTACAAAAAAGACAAACCCCTAGACTGTTCATTCGACTGCTATCTTTGCCCTATTCAGGGAAGCCCCAGTTAAACCTAACAGCTCCTGTGAGGGTAGCGCTACAGCTACAACACACAAAGATAATCTAGGGAATCTTGCGCTAAGCTTCCAAGTTTGTGGCAAGGTCCAATTGTGCTCCAGCAGTACTGTCTATAAAGCCAGCTCCATCAAGACATGGTTTGATGAGTTTGGTGTGGAGGAACTTGAGCATCCTGTACCTCAACCTTATTGAACACCGTTTGGATGAATTGGATGGTCGAGTGTGAGCCAGGTCTTTTTTTACAACATCAGTACCTAAACTCACAAATGTTTGCTTTTTTTGGCTGAATAACCACAGAGACACTCTAAGATCTTGTGGGAAGCCTTCCAAGAAGAGTGGGGGTTGCTTTATCCACAAAGAGGGTCACTTCCATATTAATGTCCATGGTTTTGCACTCGGATGTCCAACAAGTTTATATAGGTGTGATGGCCAGGTATCCACAAACATTTGGCTGTATAATGTACTTTTTTTCTTTACGTGGAACATCAAAGTAGATTTGAAGAAATTTGCTTATCTCTCTCTGGGACTGTGTTAAATCGAATCGACAGAAATATTAAACTGTAAAAATAAATATGTACAAGAAAATCTATTGTAAATCCTCTGTCTTATCCTACTAGGGATTTCTGAAATAAAGTGACACCAGCGTGAATATGTACAATGTCTATGACATCCAAATCTCCCTGGTAACTTACACTATAAAATAACTGATGTTATGGATTAGCTGGTACAGCAGTAGTGATTATATGCCCTGCCATTTAACTAACAAATATCCTTACAGATGAAAAAGGGATTTTTTTTTTCTTTTTCTAGAATGTCATGCGTTGCAGAGATCAGCTTACCTGCTGCCATGGCATAGGCTGAATATAGCTTGAAAAAATAGGAAATTGGGAGGAAGGCCTCAATGAGAGACTCTTATTTGGTAGACCATATAGGTCTGGTACCTCATCCTAATCAATGATATACAAAATAATGGACGCTAACAAATTAAATATAAGGACTATAACGATACTCAATTGATTGGTCTTTGGCCAATCATGGCTCAGGAGGCTAAGTCCACGCCTTGTGCCTTGCAAAGGTATTATATATATATTATATAGTATAAGTTGGTGAAGTAAAATTAGAAAAATATATACATAAAACTATTTTTAAGAAATAAAAAACTGATAATTGGCATGTGCGTATGTATTCACCCCCTTTGTTATGAAGCCCATAAAAAGCTCTGGTGCAACCAATTACCTTCAGAAGTCACATAATTAGTGAAATGATGTCCACCTGTGTGCAATCTAAGTGTCACATGATCTGTCATTACATATACACACCTTTTTGAAAGGCCCCAGAGGCTGCAACACCTAAGCAAGAGGCACCACTAACCAAACACTGCCATGAAGACCAAGGAACTCTCCAAACAAGTAAGGGACAATGTTGTTGAGAAGTACAAGTCAGGGTTAGGTTATAAAAAAAATATCCAAATCTTTGATGATCCCTAGGAGCACCATCAAATCTATCATAACCAAAAATGGAAAGAACAACAACAAACCTGCCAAGAGACGGCCGCACACCAAAATTCACGGACCGGGCAAGGAGGGCATTAATCAGAGAGGCAGCACAGAGACCTAAGGTAACCCTGGAGGAGCTGCAGAGTTCCACAGCAGAGACTGGAGTATCTGTACATAGGACGACAATAAGCCGTACGCTCCATAGAGTTGGGCTTTATGGCAGAGTGGCCAGAAGAAAACCATTACTTTCAGCAAAAAACAAAATGGCACATTTTGAGTTTGCGAAAAGGTATGTGGGAGACTCCCAAAATGTATGGAGGAGGGTGCTCTGGTCTAATGAGACTAAAATTGAACTTTTTGGCCATCAAAGAAAACGCTATGTCTGGCGCAAACCCAACACAACACATCACCCAAAGAACACCATCCCCACAGTGATACATGGTGGTGGCAGCATCATGCTGTGGGGATGTTTTTCAGCAGTCGGGACTGGGAAACTGGTCAGGGTTGAGGGAAAGATGGATGGTGCTAAATACAGGGATATTCTTGAGCAAAACCTGCACCACTCTGTGTGTGATTTGAGGCTAGGATGGAGTTTCACCTTCCAGCAGGACAATGACCTCAAACGCACTGCTAAAGCAACACTTGAGTGGTTTAAGGTGAAAATGTTAATGTGTTGGAATGGTCTAGTCAAAGCCCAGACCTCAATCCAATAGAAAATCTGTGGTCAGACTTAAAGATTGCTGTTCACAAGCGCAAACCATCCAACTTGAAGGAGCTGGAGCAGTTTTGCAAGGAGGAATGGGCAAAGATGTGGCAAGCTCATAGAGACTTATCCAAAGTGACTTGGAGCTGTGATAGCCGCAAAAGGTGGCTCTACAAAGTATTGACTTTAGGGGGTGAATAGCTATGCACATTGACTTTTTCTGTTATTTTGTCCTATTTGTTGTTTGCTTTACAAAAAAAAAAATAAAAAAACATTCTTCAAAGTTGTGGGCATGTTCTGTAAATTAAATAATGCAAATCCTCAAACAACCCATGTTAATTCCAGGTTGTGAGGCAACAAAACACGAAAAATGCCAAGGGGGGTGAATATTTTTTCAAGGCACTGTATATACTTGATTGATCTTATTTAATGACATCTTGTATCTTAAAAAATGGTTGGAAAATTCTTGTAACTTAACAAATACTGGAATTTTCTGTTTAAAATATTGCAAATAAAAATTAAAAAATAAATAACACCAAAGGAAAGTATACTGAACTTGTTTTTTCTCTTGTGAAAGATGCATTTAGACTATTCTGGTTCTGACGGACAAAAGCCTTCATCGTACCTTGACCCTCACCCTTATTAAAACACCCTGCTCCTCTCAGTTAAACAGTTTGGTCTTGTCCAGAGGAGCCATCATGATTTGCAATACACTTGTTGGCTGTCAGGATAAATTATGATATTTTAATTTTATTTTTTTGCCAAGGGGGACAAAAACATACTACATGATCTGACATCAAAGAGGCACCCTAGTCACCAATACTAGGTCCAACGATGTAACAGCTTTTGCGTTTCAACTTCTGAGTTTCTAGATCAGGGGTAGGCAACCTCGGCACTCCAGCTGTGGTAAAACTACAAATCCCATCATGCCTCTGCCTCTAGGAGTCATGCCCGTGATTGTCGGGGTCTTGCAATGTCTCATGGGACTTGTAGTTTCACCACAGCTGGAGGGCCGAGGTTGCCTGCCCCTGTTCTAGATAAACATAAACTACCACAAAACACAGTTTATTACTCATATTATTTTGTTTATTGACTTTTTCTATCTTCGAAATTGGATGGTAAATTTTTGTACCTAAACAAATGCAGGAATTTTTGGTTTATGCTTCATAAAAAAATTATTGCAAATAAAAAAAGTAAAAAATAAATGACACCAAAGTATACCAGCCTCGTTTTTTTCTCTTGTGATGGATGCATTTGGACTGCTGGTTCTATCGGAAAAGGCCCACGCCTTTACTGTTCCATGACCCGCTATTAAAATTCACTTCTCCTCTCGGTTAAACGGTTTGGTCCGGCACAAAATGAAGCTTCAGAATTGCCTGGAATTTTCTGTTCAAACCTAATAAAAATAATTGCAAATAAAAAGCAAAAAAGAAATAACACCAAAGCAAAGTATACTGGGCTTGTTTTTTCAACTTGTGATGGATGCATTTGGACCATTGGTTTTGGCGGTCAAAGGCCCAGGCCTTTACTGTTCCGTGACCCGCTATTAAAATTCCCTTCTCCTCTTGGTTAAACAGTTTGGTCTGGCCCAAATGAAGATTCAGGATTGCCAATACACTGGCAAACACGATCCTCCCGCTTGACCCACTACATTGCCTTTTGGGCCTACCCTTTTCCGGTATTACTAAACACGCCAAGCGATTGACCTTGTACATATTGTTAGCGGCCAAGAGAGTAATTCCCTTGTGTTGGCTGTCCAATTGTCCTCCCCCGTGGTCTAGATTCCTCCAACTCATAGCTGACATTAGAAGAATGGAATATCTTATGGCCTCGGTGCACGACATCATCCCACAATTTAATAAAATATGGGAACCATGGGATCCACCAGAGTACGGGGCTCCCCTTCCAATCTCTACACCCTAAGCCAAGGGCTTCCTAACAATAGCACGCTCATTGTATAGATGACTTATATGTATGACCTCTACAATACGACGAGATTTTTGTTCACATACGAAGCATATTTTCATGTTTAACCTACAGTCTTCCTTTTTGTATTGCTACCTTGGACATCTTGTTTGCACTTCATGTTTTTGGATACATGTGTTATTCTATGAGTATGATGTAGAGGAAAGAAGAAAACGAATGGCTAACCTAAGTTTGAAACAGTGCCACATCCAATGTTCAAGACAAAGACAAGAGGAGTTCCCCTAAGTGGACTTTTAAGGCACCTAGTAGTATCTATTGTAAAAATGTACCGAAATATACAAAATAATATAATAATAAACTAATTTTATTAATGAATAAACAAAGTTAAAAAAATTGTAACAAAACATTGATTTATCTAAGCAGTTCGTTTCTATCACCATGCAAAATAAATCCTTAAAAAAACCTCCTCACATCCAACGCGTTTCGGGATATAGTTTAGTCCTTCTTCAGGGATGAAAAAAAAGGATGAAAAAGGAGGGGTTCATCTAAGATATAATTGAAATATAATCAGTAAATTGCCATGAAATGTAGAAACACAAAAATACACGCTTAGGGTGTTACAATAAAACACTTACATAATATTGAATGATGAGGTAGTTTTACAATGTTTTGTTAATAAAACTACTACTCCTATTAACAAAACATTATAAAACTACCTCATCATTCAATATTATGTAAGTGTTTTATTGTAACACCCTAAGCGTGTATTTTTGTGTTTCCACATTTCATGGCAATTTACTGATTGTATATTTCAATTATATCTTAGCTGAACCCCTCCTCTTTTGCACCCCTGAAGAAGGACTAAACTATATCCCGATATGCGTTGGGTGTGAGGAGGTTTTTTTCATGTATTTATTTTGCATGGTGATAGAAACAAACAGCTTACATAAATCAATGTTTCGTTACAATTTTTTAAACTTTGTTTATTCATTAATAAAATTTGTTTACTATTATATTATTTTGTATATTTCGGTACATTTTTACACAGGATACTACTAGGTGCCTTAAAGTCCACTTAGGGGAACTTCTTTTGTCTTTGTCATGAGTATGATGTAACACTTTCTTTTTTGTTTTGCAAAAAATTCAAATAAAAATACAATTATAAAAAAAAAAAAAAGTGCCAATACACTCATTGGCTGTCGGGATGAATTACAATCTTTTTTTTTTTTTTTTTTGCCAATAGGGACACGAATGCGTTACTTAAAACCAACATCAAAGAGGTACCTGTACAAAATACAGGCTGGAGCTAAGCTAAGACTCCATTGTCTTTTTTTCCCCTTAAATATATAACAGAGAGTCCTTTTGATTTTTTTTTTTCTTTTACTTTTTTTAAGCGCTAAGCCTTCAGACAGCAAACGTCTGATCGTTTCCAGAAGATCAAGAGAATTTACACCGGTACCATTTAGTTTACTTGATCTTCAATTATATAAAAAGTGTCCTATGTAAGAGGATTGATTAGGGAAAGACCTTGAAACGAGGCTTGTAGCTCCTCGTAACCGCACAAAAGTGCTTTTTTTTTTTTTTTTTTTATATTATTGCTGTATTTTATGTGAAAATCTTTCATGTACCGGCACAAAATAAAACAGCAGAGCTGGAGAATATATATATTTTTTTTACAAGGATTGCCTTTTTCATTCTCTCTTTTTTTTTTTTTTTTTTATTTATTTAAAGTGCCATGACCTGAATCTGCTAAAGCGAAGTCTTTGAGATGAAGTTTAAAGGGCAAATTATTTACTTAGCCGCTCTATGAGGCTTCCAGAATATCCGCTTAATAATTAATCACAGCGTGCGTGTTTAAATAATGCATTATGACATTAGTAATAACAGGGATGGTTACAAGTTAACCCTGTTGGGCAAAATATTGTTATTGAGATGTAATAACCTTCATAAGTATAACGGGACATAAATTATTCAATCCAAAGTCACAGGTTTTTTTTTTTTTGGTTTTTTTTTATTATTATTATTATAGTGTTGGGTGCAAAGAAAAACAGTTTTGGTTTAAATTGGAACAGAGCCATTAGGTGGCATAGGGGCGTATTTATATAAATGATGAAGTGAAAACAGTGCAGCGCTAAGAATCAAATGTTAAGTATTGACATAACATACAGTGATATACAAAATAAATTGTGATTGGCATATTCAAAAAACTCTAAAGCCTCGTACACACGATCATATTTTCCGACGGGAAATGTGTGATGACAGGCTGTTGGTGGAAAATCCGACCGTGTCTACGCTCCATCGGACAATTGTTGTCGGATTTTCTGCGGACAAATTGGATAGCAGGTTTTAACATTTTCCACGGACAAATGTCTGTTGTCGGATTTTCCGAGCCTGTTTACACAAGTCCGTCGGACAAAAGTCCAAGGTACAAAAACGCATGCTCGGAAGCAAGGACGAGCCAGAACTGGTCGGTCTTGTAAACTAGCGTTCATAATGGAGAATTAACATTCGTGACGCGGCAAATTACAAAATCTGGAAATGCAGCGCACAATTCTCTTCTTCTTTAATGGGATAAAAATGAAGCTGCTTTGCTGGTGATACTGATGGAGTTATTGCAAACTAATTTTCAAAGGCTTTTTTTTTCTAATGATATCAAGAATAATATTATTATGTTTTTTTTTTGTTTTTTTATTTGGTCAAGTTACCACAACACCATTATCCCGTAATTTTTAAGAACAAAGATACAACTATGTTGGTGTCCCTTGTCAATTTTGCATTGTATTTTTTTTAATTTATCTGCCTACTCCCAAACATTCATTGTCATTTGAAGTAAAACACAGAGCCAAGTATTATTCTACACAATTTTTTTTATTGTGCATTAAAAAAAGAAAACAAATAAAATTAGACATGCTATCTGCCAATAGAACTTAACCAAAAAGTGCATTCTATGCATCCAAAAATATAGAAAATATACCAAATCAAATCATTATTATTCAACCAAAAAATAATGTCAAAGCAATAACTCCAAGGCCAATAATAAATAACACGTTATCTCCTCCGATTCCTCAACATGTCTGGTTGTCGAAAGGCCGCTCAGTAACGAACTGAAAAGCACAAAATGAAAAGCGTGAAATGAAAAGCAGGAAATGAAAAGCGCGAATCTACACTCACCAAACTTCTACTAACACGAAATTAACAGAAGGAGCCCAAAGGGTGGCGCTAAAGAGCTGAAAAACCCGTAGTACGTCACTACGTTTGTGATTGTTGGCCAACAATTGTGTGCTGTGTGTATGCAAGACAAGTTTGGGCAAACGCCCTTCGGACAAAAGTCCACGGTTTTGTTGGCCAACAATCCGTTCGTGTGTACGAGGCTTAACACTATCGTCTGATTGATAGGATCTCTAAATAAACTGCACTGTGCAAATTGTAAATCAACATTGGTAGTATAGTCCCATCGGTGATTAAAACATTAATCCATTAGTATACTGTATATTGATGGCAAGGAATCCAGGAGTGTAGGACTAAAGGAGTCACCACCGTGTGTGCATCCACCACCCAGGAGAGAAGATTAAATACGCTTACCAGAAGGTAGCATCAATCAGGCATGTGATAACAAACCTCTGGATAGCGAGTGGTGCAATTTCTCCTCCTCAGCTGAGTCACCACAGGCAACTTCCACCCGGCATGTGAGAATATGGATCAGGATGGGAATGTCCCAGAAAGTCCCTCCTTCCACCACAGAACCGTTTGGTAGGTTTATGGTTAACAGCATCCCTAAAACACAACAGAAAGCCTCCACATAGTAAAAAAACGTATGGTTACGGGCAGGGGCGTTGCTAGGTCTACAAAAGATTTGGGGCTAGAGCTCATAGCAGCGTAGTAAAGAAAGTCATATGCTTGGGCGGACATACACATGTATATATAGTAATATACGTGTGTGAGTGTAATATATATCCCCAGAGAGCCCCCCTTACATCAGGGTGCACAGAGAGCCTCCCCCTTGCATCAGGGTCCCCAGAGAGCCCCCCACTTGCATCAGAGTTCCCAGAGAGCCCCCCTTACATTAGGGTCCCCAGAGAGCCTCCCCCTTAAATCAGGGTCTCCAGAGAGCCTCCCCCTTAAAATCAGGGTCCCCAGAGAGCCCCCCACTTACATCAGCCTCCTCTCCCCTTGGAGACCCCTGCAGAGACTCGGGGCTATGAGCCCCAGATTCGGGGCTATAGCCCCAAAAGCCACCCCCTAGCAACGCCCCTGGTTATGGGTTTATTTTGAAAACAAAGGCTTTACATAGATTCCAAGATGTATTACATCAAGTTAAAAATTCTCTGTGATCACAAAAGCATATAATTCAAAAAGAAAAAGAAAACCCAATATATAAATGATGAATGATAAATTCACAGAGCATTAATGAGTATACAATGTTGTTTTTTTTCTCATTTTAAAAAAGATTAGGGTACAGTGAAACCCCTTGTTAAACTAGAGGAAGCTTTCAGAAATAGAAGTGTTAATAGTTTATTTGTATCATTTAATAAAATGGATAGTATGAACAGAAGAGAAATCCAAATCAACCCTTTGCCTTCAAAACAGCATCGATTCTCCTATGGTAGGTACATTTGTATACAGTTTTTTAAGGAACTGGACAGGTAGGTTGTACGGAACATCTTGCAGAACTAAGAACAGGTCATCTGTAGATGTCAGCTGCCTCAAATCCTTCTGTCTCTTCATGTAATCCCATATTGATGCCATGATGTTGAGATCACGGCTCTGCAGGGGCCAAATCATCACTTCCAGGACTCCTTTTTCTTCTTCACGCTGAAGATACACTAAGTTGCTAAAAGTATTGAGATGCCTGCCTTTACACCCACATGAACTTTAATGGCATCCCAGTCTTAGTCCGTAGGGTTCAATATTGAGTTGGCCCACCCTTTGCAGCTACAGTATAACAGCTTCAACTCTTTTGGGAAGGCCGTCCACAAGGTTTAGGAGTGTGTCTATGGGAATGTTTGACCATTCTTCCAGAAGTGCTTTTGTGAGGTCAGGCACTGATGTTGGACTAAAAGGCCTGGCTCGGAGTCTTCGCTCTAATTCATCCCAAAGCTGTTCTATCGGCTTGAGGTCAGGACTCTGCAGGCCAGTCAAGTTCCTCCACCCCAAAGTCGCTCATCCATGTCTTTATGGACCTTGCTTTGTGCACTTGTGTGCAGTCATGTTGGAACAGGGAGGGGCCATCCTCAAACTGTTCCCACAAAGTTGAGAGCATGAAATTGTCCAAAATGTCTTGGTATGCTGACGCCTTAAAAGTTCCCTTCACTGGAACTAAGGGGCCAAGCCCAACCCCTGAAAAGCAACCCCACACCATAATCCCCTCTCCACCAAATGATTTGGACCAGTGCAAATGCAAGGTCCAAGGTCACTTTTTATGACAATAACTTGCATATAAGTCTTTAAAATGAGCACTTTTGATTTTTCATGTTCGTGTCCCATAGACTTTAAAGGTGCTTGTGTGTTTTGACAAATTTTTTGCCTGTCCAGGATAGTGCGACCCGAACCGGGTAGATGTTCGGCTCATCCCTAATTATAAGTCACTGATCACCGCCGTAGTAGTATAAAAAAAAAAAAAAATCCATTATCTATATCATAGTTTGTAGGCGCTATAAGTTTCAGGCAAACTAATCAATATACTTTTATTGAGATTTTTTCTTATTAAAGACATGTAGCAGAATACATTTTGGCCAAAATTTATGAAGACATTTTTTTTTTTATTGGATATGTTTTGTAGCAGAAAGTAAAAAATATTCTTTTTTTTTTCAAAACTGACGGTCTTTTTTTTGTTTATATCACAAAATATAAAAAACCCAGTGGTGATAAAATACCACCAAAATAAAGCTCTATTTGTGTGAAAAAAAATGATATAAATTTTGTTTGTATACAGCGTTGCATGACCACACAATTACCAGCTAAAATAGTGTAGTGCTAAATAGCAAAAAATGATCGGGTCATGAAGGGGGTAAAACAAGAAACAAATGGTTCAGGCTTGTCAGCCCACTTTTATTAAATAAAAAAGTTCAAAGCATAACAGTTACCCACGAAGGGGATTTTCACCAGCAAAACAGGAATAGAAAATGCCAAGCCATCTGGCTCCCTCTTCAGCATCACCAAAAGTTCAGTATCCAACTTAACCTTGGATACTTGCTGGTCCCTCAGGACCTTCTCACCCAGCTCTCCTGAGTTTCTTGGGCTCTCATGGCTCACTTACAGCACCCTGCTGCACAGACCCACTCCTGGCCTCTCAATAGGGGATCTTCTGGCACACCAGGCTATCTCACTCCTCTGAGACCTCCAGATTCTCTCAGACCTCTGAACTTGCCTATTCGTCCCATCTCTTCCAGTCTTCCAGACTCGCTTAGACGCCTGAACTCTCTCAGCTGGATGGACATGGAAACTCTTCTCCATCATGGAGGGCTGTCTCTTGAGTGGAGCACCTTTCCTACCAGGAGCCTACACCTGTCCCCGACGGGAGTACGACTCTCTCCTGGATGGAACCTACACCTGTCCTCTGATGGTAGTAGGACTCTCTCCTGGATAGAGCCCACACCTGTCCTCTGATGGGAGTATGCCTGTCTCCTGGATGGAGCCACACCTGTCCTCTGATGGGAGTGGGCCTGTCCCCTGAATGGAGCCCACACCTGTCCTCTGATAGGAGTAGGCCTGTCTCTTGGATGGAGCCCACACCTGTCCTCTGATGCAAGTAGGCCTCTCTCCTGGATGGAGCGCACACCTGTCCCCTAATGAGAGTAGATCTGTCTCCTGGATGGAGCCCACACCAGTCCCCTGATGGGCGAAGGTCTGTCTCCTGGATGGAGCCCACACCTGTCCTCTGATGTGAGTAGGCCTGTCTCCTGGATGGAGCCCACACCTGTCCTCTGATGGGAGTAGGCCTGTCTCTTGGATGGAGCCCACACCTGTCCTCTGATGGGAGTAGGACTGTCTCCTGGATGGAGCCCACACCTGTCCTCTGATGGGAGTAGGCCTGTCTCTTTGATGGAGTCCACACCTGTCCTCTGATGGGAGTAGGCCTGTCTCCTGGATGGAGCGCACACCTGTCCCCTAATGAGAGTAGGTCTGTCTCCTGGATGGAGCGCACACCTGTCCCATGATGGGAGTAGGTCTGTCTCCTGGATGGAGCCCACACCTGTCCTCTGATGGGAGTATCCCTGTCTCCTGGATGGAGCCCACACCTGTCCTCTGATGGGAGTAGGCCTGTCTCCTGGATGGAGCCCACCCCTGTCCTCTGATGGGAGTAGACCTGTCTCCTTTATGGAGCCCACACCTGTCCCCTGATGGGCGTAGGTCTGTTTCCCGGATGGAGCCCACACCTGTCCCCTGATGGGAGTAGGTCTGTCTCCTGGGTGGAGCCCACACCCAACGCTGTATCTTGGCCTAGGCCAAAAAGGCCCAGGCCTAGGGGCAGCACTTTGTACAGGGGCAGTACGAAAGGAGTCCCCGCCGGCTTCTGCTACACTTTTAGTGTAGCGCCAGTCCTATGGGGTGGACTGGGTCGGGAGGCAAATCAGTCTGGCGCCCCCATAAAGTGGCCGCACTGCTGCCGGTATGATAATACTGGCAGGGCTGCCATCGGGGGGGGCAGCCCATACATATGTAAGATAGGGGCCGAGGGGCCCAGTCGGTAGACCCCAACCAATGAGTTGTTGTGCGGGCAGTCGGCCTTCTGCAACTGTTGGGGAGGGCCCATCGCTTCTAATTTTGACAGTTCTATCATCACAGCGGACCTCTCTCCTGAGTTCTCAGCTACAGAGAGACAGATGCCATGTCGGGAGGCTGGAACGGTCTGGAGGAGAAAGTCAGCTGATGGGCGCAGGCAAGTGGAGTTAAGGGGGAGGAGCTTTCCACTGTGTGAAGAAACCCCATGTCGGGAGAGGTCCAGTGGAGACACGTGAAGGGCCCTCACGATCAATCACTGGCTAAATCCTGCCGCCTTAACCTCCGCAACATCTCCAGAATTCGACCCTTCCTGACTAATGGCACCACAAAGCAACTTATTCACTCCTTGATTATTTCCCGCCTTGACTACTGCAACTCTCTCTTTAATGGCCTACCCTGAGGCAGGCTATTCCCCCCTTCAGTCTATTATGAATGCTGCTGCTAGACTAATACACCTCACTAATAGATCCGGGACTGCTGCCCCTCTCTGCCAATCCCTTCACTGGCTTCCCCTACCCCACCGTATAAAATTCAAAATCCTAACCATAACATACAAGGCCATCCGCAACATCGCCCCCAGCTACATCACCAAACTCATCTGCAGATATCCTCCAAATTGTCCTCTCCGCTCCTCCCAGGACCTCCTGCTCGCTATCTCCCTTGTTACCTCCTCTCATGCTCGCCTTTAGGACTTCTCCAGAGCCTCTCCCATCCTCTGGAACTCCCTGCCCCATTATATCCGAACAGCCCCTAACCTGTCCACCTTTAGGAGATCCCTGAAAACTCACTTATTCAGTGAAGCCTATCCCACACCCACCTAACAACCCCATCAAATCATTCCCCGCATCGCATCTATTACCTTTTGTACCACCCCCCCCCCCCCCTTTAGAATGTAAGCTCTACGAGCAGGGCCCTCCTGTCCCTTCTGTATTAAACTGGACTGTAATTGTGCTGTCCCCTCCTACATTGTAAAGCGCTGTGTAAACTGTTGGCGCTATATAAATCGTGTATAATAATAATAATAATAATAATTTGCTGCTTCTCTCTCCCCCAGTCTAAGCTCTGTTGTGCAGGTCAAATTCAGATACTTTAATTAGAAAAAAAAAAAGGTTTAACAATGTATTAATGAATACAGATCTGAAGGGGTCCCTGATCTACAGTGCCACACTTTTAATATATAGTCACTCTTGTAAGTATAGTAGAGAGTGGGTTTTTTTACTTGGTTTAATTTTTCTTTATTTTTTTATGATTTTTCTTTTTTTCCTTGGGTAGGATCAGACCATACAGCAACTGCTTCTATCATATTTTTTATTGAACTCACGTGCATGTTTCTGAAGCGTGGATCAATCCACGAAATGCATAGAGCTATTATATGCCGTGTCCCTATGATCCAATTGATATCTGTCAGTATGCATAATTTTTTTATATCAATCATTTACAATCATGTGGCAACCCGTCTATATTGTATGTATAGATATACATTTTTATGACTTGTACCAGTTACTTTTATTTTATTGGCTATACGCTCATTCATGATTATGCCTTTGTATATTAATTTATATAATAAACTGAATTCTTTATACCTACATGCTTCATTCAAAGTACCAATCCCTTTTCCCCTCCTTTTTGACATATATGCAAGTTAATGGCCATAAAAAGGATATGGGGGCCCGGCTACTGCCCTGGGGGACATGTATCAATGCAATTTTTTTTTTTTTTTAAAGATATTTTTTAAAGGAGCAGTGATCTTAATGATGCTTAAAGTGGAACAATAAAAATGCAAAATTCCTTCAAATATAGTGCCAGGGGGTCCCCTTAGTCTGCCTGTGAAGCGACGCATCTGTAGCATGTATAGAACCTGCTGCAGCAAAAATGACATTTCTAAAGAAAACAAAAACGCATTTAAATAAACTTTGCAGCTGCATGCTATTGCAGGCACCCAGCAGTACATAAGCAAAAATGTTAAAAAAAAAAAACAGTCCCAAAGGGCCTTGTATAGACTGGGGGGGACCCTACGCCGTTTATTTTTTATTATTTTGTATTTATGGCAATTTTTTTTTTCCTTTCAACTGTCAGGGGGAAGCTCGCTGACAGCTGATGACTCATTCCTTGTTAAGGATGCAGCCGCCGACTTTCCGGTCCCGGAAAGATATACAAATAGACTGTGCGTCCGGCGGGCGAACATCCCTCCGAACGTACAGAAAATGTGGGTGTTCGGGCAAACACCCGAACAGGCGATGTTCAGGCTGAACTTATGCTCGGCCAGAACCGTTCACCTAACACTAATCACAAATAGAAAAAAAGACGATTTTATAAATCTCTAAGGTGTCACTTCTCGTCTGAATCTATTTTTTCAACCAAACAACGCAAAAAAACAAAAAAAATATATAATTTCACTACGTCTTGTCATTTACAATCAAAATAATTTGACTGCTAGTTTAATTTGGGTGATTTTGCCTGCCGAGTGTTCTTTTCTCTTATTTTGAAAGAGCTCTTATCATCATCTTTATAAAGAGAGTGCAAAAATATGGACAAATGTTAATGGAAAATGTTCTACAACACTGATAATGGATTGAAAATGCAGCATTTTATTACTTCAATATAAAATACATTTTATGGTAGATTTAAATTAATTGCTTGAATGTATCCTCTTGTTCAGTTTGTTCCTTAACCCCTGTGAAAGTTTGAACTGTTAGCCCGAATCCCGCGGAGAAAAAAAGGAACACCAGCTGATATTCTTTGAAGTTCCTATCCTCCTTCGTGGGAGAGGAGGGAAAAGTGAGACAAAGATCCTTCGCATTAAAGAGCGGGAGGCAAGTAAAAGTAATCGATGAACTATTAATACTGTCCAAGAACAGGATCTTAATTTTGGAAAAAAACGTTTAGAGCAGAACTCCGGATATAGAAGAGAAATAGGAAATAACTGACTAGCGGAAGAAAATTGGGAAAAAAATAACATTTGCCGCAAGACTCAACTTTAATCTGGAGATGCTCCATGCAGTAATTCCTTTTCACCACTGGATGTCACCAGTCTTCCCGATTGTATGACAACCATCACTCAACCTGCTTCCTTCTGTCCAGGCTGTCATGGACCTGCGCCCGAGGGCAGGGGTCTTCTTCAAACTTTTCAGTGCAAGGGTCACATCGAATATTTTACAAGGCTATTCCCCCTTCAATCTATTATGAATGCCGCTGCTAGACGTATATCACCCAAATTGACCTCTCCGCTCTTCTCAAGACCTCCTCCTCTCAAGCTCTCTCGTCTCCTCCTCTCATGCTCGTCTCCAGGATTTCTCCAGAGCCTCTCCCATCCTCTGGAACTTGCTACCTCCACCTGTCCAGCTATCTCCTACTCTTGCTACAAAACTCATCTCTTCAGGAAAGCCTATCATGTCTCCAACTAATCTCCTACCACTTCCATCAGCTCATTCCCCACAGTTACAAACTTTTGTACCACCATTCATCCTGACCAATCAGGATTCACAAAAGGGGCGTCCGATGCCATCCGTAGGATGATAAACATAATTCACGAAGGTGAGTCCCATGGAGTGCCTTTTCTGCTTCTATCTTTAGATGCAGAGAAGGAATTCAACAGGGTCCACTGGAGATACCAGGAGCAGATGTTGTGGAAATTTGGTTTTCAGGGCGACATTCTTTCAGCAGTCTTAGCATTATATTCTTGCCCCTCGGCACAAGTTTACTGCTCATCAGTGTTATCCACACCCTTTAACATTACAAATAGGACAAGACAAAGAATGCCCCTTCTCACCCCTAATCTTTAACTTAATGATGGAACCACTAGTGGAGAAAATTAGATCCATGAGGGAGATTAAAGGCCTCTCAATCGGTTCTCAAAAACACAAAATAAATTTATTTGCAGATGATGTAATTCTCATTATGTCAAACCCCGTTTCTTCCCTTGCTTCGGTAGGGAAAACTCTTGAAACATTTAGCTATGTATCCTATTATAAGGTTAATGCTTCTAAATCCTTCACACTTCCCTTGGGACTCTCCTCAGCACAACAATTCTCACTGAATAAGCAGTATCCACATATCTGGGATAATGACTCAATATCCTATTTGGGAATCAAACTAACCAAATCAGTGTCCTCCCTATTCCAGGCCAACTACACCCCCTTTCTAAACTGCCTCCCCAAGGACCTTGAAAACCTCTCCAAATTTCATCTTACATGGTCCGGCAGGCTTGCCGGCCGCCTTTAAGATGATTAAGTTGCCATAACGCCTCTACATTTTTAGATCCCTTCCCATTCCTGTGCCTCCATCCTTCTTCACATCTCTACAAAAATTGGTTGGGGCAAATTTGCATGGCAGGAATCCAAAGCAAGGAGCTCCCAGTCCAATGAAACATAGATCTGTGGGTGGCAGTGGTACATACGTTTCAGAGACTACTACTTTTCCTCTAGTTTGGAGCAACTCAAATCCTTGTTCACAAGCAGCGTAGTCAGTCCTTGAAGAGATATGGAATCTACACAAATTTAAGTGTATGACTTATAAGTAATCCTCACATAAAACTGAACAACTTATATGTCTCCCCTACCATCTCTGCTTCAGCGGCAGCCTTCAACTACTGTATATCCAAGACCTCTAAAGGCGATACACCCCGTCAAATACCTGTACCTATCTCTGTCATTTCCCCACTGATCCCAGGATCTTCCATAGAAAACTGGCAAAGATTAGGTATAATGCATCTTTCAGACTTAGACCCCTTTCACACTGGGGTGTTTTTCAGGCGCTTTAGCGTTAAAAAAAACGTCTGTAAAGCGCCTGAAAGAAGCCTCATCTGCAATCCCAATGTGAAAGCCCGAGTGCTTTTACACTGGGGCACTGTGCTGGCAGGGCGTCCAAAAAAGTCCTGCAAGCAGCTTCTTTGCAGCGTTTTTGTGTTTTTGCCTCCGGGCTGGGTGCGCCGATGGCCCGAGCCCTTTCACACTGCCAGCGCCCGAAAAACGCCTGAAAAATGCCCCAGTGTGAAAGGGGTCTTAAGCGGCACTTTACCAGCGTTTTTTGGGCGCTGGCAGTGTGAAAGGGCTCAGGCTTTCACATTGGGATTGCAGAGTCAGGCGCTTTACAGGCGCTTTTTTTAACGCTAAAGCGCCTGAAAAACACTTGAAAAATGCCCCAGTGTGAAAGGGGTCTTAAGCCTCGTACACACAATCGGATTGTTGGCCATCAAAACCGTGGAATTTTGTCCGAAGGGCGTTGGCCCAAACTTGTCTTGCATACACATGGTCACGCAATTGTTGACCAACAATTACGAACGTAGTGACATACTAGACGTACTAGTGGTTTTTCAGCTCTTTAGCGCCACCCTTTGGGCTCCTTCTGCTAATTTCATGTTAGTAGAAGTTTGGTGAGTGTTGATTCACGCTTTTCATTTTGCACTTTTCATTTTGCACTTTTCAGTTTGCGCTTTTCAGTTCGTTTCTGAACGGCCGTTCGTCAACCAGACATGTTGGGAAATCAGAGGAGACAACGTGTTATTTATTATTGGCCTTGGAGTTATTGCTTTGACATTATTTTTTGCGGTAGAATAATAATGATTTGATTTGTTATATTTTCTATATTTTTGGATGCATAGAATGCACTTTTTGGTTAAGTTCTATTGGCAGATATCATGTCTAATTTTATTTGTTTTCTTTTTTTAATGCACAATAAAAAAATTGTGGAGAATAATACTTGGCTTTGTGTTTTACTTCAAATGACAGTTTGGGAGTCGGCAGTTATATTTTAAAAAATACAATGTAAAATTAACAAGGGACACCAACATAGTTCTAACTTTGATCTTAAAAACTCCGGGATAATGGTGTTGTGGTAACTTGCCCAAAAAAAAAAAAAAAAAAAAAAAAAGCATAATAATATTATTCTTGATATCACCAGAAAAAAAAAGCCTTTGAAAATTCGTTTGCAATAACTCCATCAGTATCACCAGCAAAGCAGCTTCATTATTATCCTATTAAATAAAGAAGAAGAGAATTGTGCGCTGCATTTGGAGATTTAATAATTTGCTGCGTCACGAATGTTAATTCTCCATTACAAGCACTAGTTTACTAGACCGACCGCTTCCGGCTCGTCCTTGCTTCCGAGCATGCGTGTTTGTCATTTGGACTTTTGTCCGACGGACTTGTGTACACACGATCGGAAAATCCGACAACAGACATTTGTCCGCAGAAAATTTGAAAACCTGCCATCCAACATTTGTCTGTGGAAAGTCAGACAACAATTGTCCAATGGAGCGTACAAACGGTCGGATTTACCGACAACAGCCTGTCATTGAACATTTCCCGTCGGAAAGTCCGATCGTGTGTACGGGGCTTTACAGTATACTCTTGTAAGTTTCTCAAGTCATTTGCCGCGCTTCGCGAGGAGTTCTACATTCCTACCACAGACTACTTTAAATATATGCAGATAGAACATTGTCTAATACGCAACCCCTGCCTCCATTTTTTTGTACACCAAAAACTTTGGAGGTACCTATCACCTGTACCAAAGGTATCTCACTTTTTACAACCTTCTAAACTACCTCCGATGTTACAGTGGAAAAAAGACATAGGTAGATCGATTAGCCCCTCTCAATGGACCATAATGTTAGCGTCCAGCTACAAAGCAACCCGCGCCTCCAATCTTTGGGAACTAATCTTTAAAATTAACTTCCGATGGTTTATCACCTCAACTCAAATACATACCATCATGAACGCTGCTGCCAGGCTCATCCACCTCACAAACAGCTCAACGTCTGCTATACCCCTTTGCCAATCCCTCCATTGGCTGCCACTCAGTCACCAAATTAAATTCAAGATACTAACTATAACTTACAAACTTACAAAGCCATCCACAACTTGGCCCCCAGCTACATCTCTAACCTAGTCTCAAAATACCAACCTAATCGTTCTCTTCGCTCCTCCTAAGACCTCCTGCTCTCAAACTCCCTTGTCACCTCATCTCATGCTCGCCTTCAGGACTTCTCCAGAGCCTCTCCCATCCTCTGGAATGCTCAACCCCAATCTGTCTGATTTTCTCCTACTTTATCCACTTTCAGACCATCCCTGAAACCTCATCTCTTCAGAGAAGCCTATCTGTCCCCCACCTAACAACTGTACATTTATCCTCTCAATCAGCACATCGCCCACAGTTATTACCTCTTGTATCTCTTGACCTTTCCTCTTAGATTGTAAGCTCTAAGGAGCAGGGCCCTCTGATTCCTACCGTATTAAAGTGTATTGTATTTGTACTGTCTACCATCAAGTTGTAAAGCGCTACGTAAACTGTTGGCGCTATATAGGCGTCACGGATGGGCACTGATAGGCGTCACGGATGGGCACTGATAGGCGGCACGGATGGGCATTGATAGGCGACACGGATGGGCACTGATCGGTGGCACGGATGAGTACTGATAGGTGACACGGATGGGCATGGAAGGGCACTGATAGGTGGCACTGATGTAAACTTATAGATGGTACTGATGGATGCCAATCAGTGCCAAACAATAATGCCCTCCAATCAGTGATGCCCATTGTGGGCACTGATTGGCATCCATTGTGGGCACTGATTGGCATCCATTGTGGGCACTGATTGGCATCCCTGGTGGTCTAGGGTGGCATACCTGGTGGTGACATCCCTGGTGGTCCTGGTGGCATCCCTGGTGGTCCAGTGTGGGCATCCGTGCGGGAGCTGCACTGATAATCAATTAGCACAGACCCCCCTGTCAGAGGAGCAGCCGACCGGCTCTGCTCTGCTCGCTTCTGACAGACGCGAGTGAGGAAAAGCCGATCAATGGCTCTTCCTGTTTAGACTGTGATCAGCCGTGATTGGACACGGCTGCTCACGTGGTAAAGAGTCTCCGTCAGAGACCCTTTACCAAATCGGTGTTGCGGTGTGTCAGACTGACACACCCCAGCAACGGTCGCCGCGATGCGTGCCCCCGGGGGCGCACAGCGGCTTAATATCCTGGGGACGTTATATGACATCCGCTCAGGATATCGAAACCGCTTTGACGCCGTCATTTTGCTATATGGCGAGTGGTTCATATGCCTCGTTTTGCATTCACAGTTTTTTTCTGTGTATTGACTAAACTCAATAAAAACTACTGTAATTAAAAAATGGCCCGGTCATGAAGGGGGGGTAAAGCTTTCAGAGGTCATGTGGTAAATATACTGCATATATACAGTATATATATGTAATGGCTTTTTGGCCACCTCTATTTATCTGAAAGGTCATGTGAGCTCGGGAGGAGAAGAGATGAGGATCCGTCACATTCATCTGTGTAAACTAATAAAAGGCATTAAAGAATATGTAAACCCAAAATTTCAGATTCCTGATCTCTTTGTATTATTCCCTTTGTGTGAGATCCCTGGTGTTCCTGCCATTCCCTCTGCTTTCCTCTTTTAAAACTGACCACACTAGGCATGAGAGCTCAGTGTGGTCAGTTTTCTGGTTGTACTGGGAACTCAGCCTGGGGTCTCCCCCAATGATTACACTTTTGCTGACAGCCATCACACACACACACACACACACACACACCACACCCCACCCCTGTACAGTCATTTGCTGGGAAGTCCAGTGTGCTGCTGTTTCTCAACCCCCAGCTCTCTGAGTTCCTTTTGCAGAGAACAGAGATTATGCAATCATTTATAATAAAAAAAAAGAGGAATAAAGTTATTTATAATCTTTTTTTATACACATTGTATACACAAATGGTTTGCTTTTCATTTCTATTTTAAACTAAATGGGTTGTTTTACAAGGTGAGGGTTCACAATAACTATAATCAGAACATTACAAAACAAATGTCAAACAAATCATACATCCAACTTATAATGCCAACATTTATTAGCAGTGAAAAATCAATAATTGCAAATGTCCATAATGTGCAAATATCAATAAACAATCCTCTGCTTATTGACTCCAGTAAATCTATCCAATTATTCCTTATATGAACTATTGTATATTCAAATTAAATGATAGACCCCCCCCAACTGTGGAAATAGCACTTCCCAGAATAACTTAACCTCCAGCTTTTAGGTTGGTCATTTCACTCCAGATATACACTGAACAGCCATAACTTTGTGACCACCCACTTAATATTGAGTAGGTCCCCATTTTGCTGCCAAAAGAGTCCTGACACCCTTGAGGCATGGACTCCATTAGATCTCCGAAGGCATGCTGTGGTATCTGGCACCAAGCTATCACTAGTAGATAACTACCCTGTGAGTTGTGAGGTGGGGGCTTCCATAGATTGGACTTGGTTTTCCAGCACAACCCACAGATGCTCCATGGAATTGAGATCTGGAGAATTCTGGAGAATTTGGAGGTCAAGTCAACATCTCAAACTCATTGTGTTCATCAAATCATTCTTGAACCATTTTTGCAGTGTGGCATTGCTCGTTATCCTGTTAAAAGAGGCCACTGCCCTCAGGGAATGACATTTTCATGAAGGGGTGTACTTGGTCACAACAATGTTCAGGTAGGTTGTACGTGTCAAAGTAACATCCACATGAATGAAAGAACCTAAGGTCTCCCAGCAGATCATTGCCCAAAGCATCACACTGCCTCCGCCGGCTTGCCTTCTTCCCATACTGCATCCTGGTGCCATCTCCCTGCCAGGTAAGTGACACACGCACATGACCATCCACATGATGGGAAAAAACGTGACCAGGCCACCTTCTTCCATTGCTCCTGTAACTGTATTACAGTTCTGATGCTCACATGCCCATTGTAGGCCCTTTTGGCTGTGGACACAGGTCAGGATGGGCACCCTGACTGGTCTATGGCTACACAGCCCCATACACAACAAGCTGTGATGGCCTTTTTTTCTGCTTTCAACACATCCACTTCAGGGACAACATGTTCTCCTGCTGCTTAGCCTCTTCACGATCACGCTATAGCCAAATAACGGCTACATCATGGTCACACCTTTCTGGGAGGGCGTCTATTGAAGTCCTACCGTGAACGCGCTTCCTGTGCACACCCTGTGGCACACATCGGCAGGAATATGCGATCGCTGTGTTCTTTGGACTCAGCTGATCACAGATTGGGGTAAAGAGCCAATCCTCTCCTCAGGTGCTGTCAGCTGGTTTTTAGCAATCCACACAGGGGACATCTACAGTGATAAACAGTTTCCATCAGTGCTGCCAATCAGTGCCCATCAGTGCTGCCTATAGTGCCAATCAGTTCTGCCTATCAGTGATCACCATTGCCCCCTATCAGTGCCCTTCAGGGCCCATCAGTGCTGCTTATCAATGTCCATCAGTGCCCCCTATCAGTGCCTATCAGTGATGCCTATCAATGCCACCTATCAGTACCCATCAGTGTCCATCAGTGTTGCCTATTAGTGCCCATCAGTGCTGCCTATAGTGCCCATCAGTTCTGCCTATCAGTGATCACCATTGCCCCCTATCAGTGCCCATCAGGGCCCATCAGTGCTGCCTATTAATGTCCATCAGTGCCTCCTATCAGTGCCCATCAGTACTGCATTTCAGTGCCCATCAGTGCTGCCTATCAGTGCCCATATGTGCTGCATATCAGTGCAGCCTCATCAGTGCCCAATGCCCATCAGTGCCACCTCATTAGTGCACATTAGTGCAGCCTATCAGTGCCTATCAGTGCAGCCCCATCAGTGCCGCCTTTCAGTGCCCATCAGTGCTGCCTATCATTGCCCATTAGTGCCGCATATCAATGCCCATCAGTGTGGTAAAACAGTGCCCATCATTGCCTCCTATCAGTGCTGTCTATCAATGTCCATCAGTGCCCATCGGTGCCACCTCATCAGTTCCCATTAGTGCAGCCTATCAATGCCCATCAGTGCAGCCTATCAGTGCCCATTAGTGCCACCTCATCAGTGCCCATCAGTGCAGCCTTATTAGTGCACTGCAGTGAAGGAGAAAAAAATACGTATTTTCAAAATTTTATAACAAAAAACTAAGAAAAACTTTTTTTCATTTGTTTAGCAAAAACGTAAAAACCCCAGTGATGATTAAAAACCACCAAAAGAAAGCTCTATCTGTTTAAAAAAAAAAAAAAAGATAAAAATATCATATGGGTACAGTGTTGCATGACCGCGCAATTGTCATTCAAAGTGCGACAGCGCTGAAATCTGAAAATTGGCCTGGGCAGGAAGGGGGTGAAGGTGCCCAGTTGGCAAGAGTTTAATATATCCCATTGACTTTCAGATGCTTTTGTTATGAGATAATCAGTGTTATTCACTTAACCTGTCAGTAGTCATAAAGTTATGGCTGATCGATCTATAATGCCTTTCGGTATCCTTGTGGCTTAAATGGCAATCCACCGATGATCATACTGTATGTCCTCAAAGGTCATCTAAAGCTCAAATGGAAAAGAAGCATCTCATAGAGTAATCACATTTTTTTAATAAAAGAAAAACACAAAATTCTTCCGGTGTATATTCAAATGAAATTATACCAGTGTATGGCTAGCTTTACTCTTCACACTTCCTTTTCCAGTGACCACACAGGAAATGGAATGAATTTTCCCCTAATGGGAACGCAGACAGCAAAAGATGCCCGTTAGAGGCTCCAATTCTTCAATCAAAAACTAGAAAAAAAAATGTTTTGGCTGGATTTCTGCTTATACGGCACATAATATGACAAGAATTCATTAGTTTTCTACAGCACAGTGCAAAATAAACACCGTCCAAGTAAATGCTTTAGTTCCCTCGCCTTCCTCGTGCGGTGCCGGAATACATTAGTGTTTGTAAACAGCTGTATAATACTCCTGTCTATTCACTGAAGTGCTGGGTGGAATTACTGTATTTTAAATAACAACAAAGGAACAGGAAACTATTTATTGCCATTGGATCAGCAATCCTCAGAATGGCTTTATTACCAGCGAACTCAAGCAGATCGCTTTTCTTGAGTTGCATTCACTGTGACAGAATGAAGTCATGTTTACAATCATCAGGATATATCCTTTTTTTGGCTGGTAGAATATACAGATTTAACTTGAAATCGTTTTATAAGTGTAGCCACCCTTTCTTAAACAGGGGTGACTATTTAAATGTAGTCTTGCTGGGTGGTAGTCAGACCAAGCTGATTTGTAGTTTATTGGTTCACTTGGTTTTCTCCCCTAGCTCAGTGTTACTGTTGCTTCTCTCCTCTGCCAGTAGGTGTCACTGGTACATCTGGCAATAGCACGGGATGTCACAGTGATGTTGACTTATGAATATTTAAGTATCCTCTAGCCAACCAGTAGGAGGTTTATTGCCACTGGTGCATGCTGAGGGAGAGCATAATTATTTGAGGCAGACCATGCAAGCTCTCTCTTCTCCTGAGGTGCTGCCTTCTTCCTGGCTTCTTACATTAGCAGGGTCCTCCTACTGGGTCTAAATCTTGGTTGAGATTCCCCCTGTCAGGGCTGGGCTCAGCCCTTCTTTCTCTGAGCTGGCCGCTCAGCCGTCGGCTAATTGCCAGCTCCCATCTATCTCCACAGTTACTCAGCTGTTGATGATATCCTGCTCGCCAGTCCTGCCTACTTTATTTTATTTATTTATGTTACTTATATAGCGCCGTCAATTTACGCAGCGCTTTACATATACATTGTACATTCACATCAGTCCCCTACCCTCAAGGAGCTTACAATCTAAGGTCCCTAACTCACATCCATACATACTAGGGACAATTTAGACAGGATCCAATTGGCCTACCAGCATGTCTTTGGAGTGTACTTAAGCTGTCCAGTCCAGAGGAGCTCTGCCTTCGCCTTGGTCAACATCACAGAAACTATCCCCTGCGATCCTGTTCAAGACTTGCTTTGCTGACATCCCTTCTGGCTCCAGATCCTGCTTGCTGTTCCACTACATTGATCCCTGACTTCTGGCTTGGCTGACTATCCGTTCCGGGTTACTGAACTTTGGCTATGTTTTGACTATGTTTGTTCTTTTTACTTTTATTATTAAACAAGTGTGATTTAACTGTACTTCTGTCTCGGCCTGATTTCATGGTTTCTGACACCCCCTTAATTAGACAGGACAGCTTCGGGGGACTACTTCTGGTCTATCAGCACAAAGCACATGGTAGACACCGCACAGGCTATTGGGTGCTGCTGAAGTGTTCAGATCTGATAGGCCCATAGTCCATGTGGGGCCTTGTATCATGGTCTAGCCTGCAGTTTTCTGTTTGTGAAATTGTTACCTCCTTGCTGCAGTGGTTCTGTTAGATCTGTGATTTCAATCACATGTGCTGCTAACCTCTGTGTTCACCTATGGACGTCCCCTTCTCTACTGTAGATTTGTATCTTTTTCCCTTTGATTACTTTCTGGCCCGCCTCCCAGTCTGCTTCCCATTTTATAGACATGCTCAGTGTAGCCCGTGATGCCTGAGAAACTTCCTAGTTCCTCTTTGCTCCTGGATTGCCTTGTATTACTTGTATTCTGTGCCTGACTACCAGTGCCTGAACCCAACTTCGTCTACAACTTTCGCCTGCCTGCCGCCTGCCCTGACTTTGGCTCATTTCCTGGATCCTCTTCTGTCTCCTGCCGTCTACACTCTACACACGCAATTGGTCTCAGCATTGTACCTGGTTCCAAGTTGCTGCAAGTCCATTCCCACCATCAGGGGCCCTGGTGAAGAAGCAGGCTGAGGCATAGCCTCTGGACCCTGGGGAGCTGGCTTCCTACAAGGGCTCTCTACCGTAGAAACCTGACACCTAGCATATGCTCTTTGCTGGGAGGTAGTGGTCCTCAGAAGCTGTCCTGCCTGATTAAGGAGGAAGTTGAACTAAGACTGAGATCCTAGAGGTGGACCCTGCTAAAAAAAGAAGCCAGGAAGAAGGCTGGTTTTCTTGCAGGGGCCTGGTGAACCTCTTGGGAGGATGTAAGGATGTGCAGAAGGATGGACTCCTGAAACGCTTTGGCTACTTTTTGGATGCTCCCTCAACTTTTATTGGAATAAAGTTGTCTATGCACCTTTTAGCAGTGATGTGGTGCTTCAATTTCAATTTTTGTTACATTACACTGGAAGGATGCATAGAGGCATGGAAACTAGAGTTGCCACCTCATCCCTTAAAACCGAACACATATTAATTACACAGGTTCTGTGGCTGATTAAGGTGGTAATTAATCTCACTTGGTGCCTTTTCTGCATTAAATTAGCCTCAGAACCTGTGTAATTCAAAGGTGTTCGGGTTTAAAGGGATGAGGTGGCAACCCTAATGGAAACAAGTATAGGGAAGTATGCTAACAGAGGTTCTATCTAACTATCTAAGCTTTATGTTGCCAGTGTTGGCCTAAAGGCTCTTCATACTTTACAAGCTGGAAGAAGATCTGGAAGCCTGTAAATGTTGCTCGGGATATCTGTGGCCTTATTCCTCTCTCCTTTGATGATTAATAAAATATCTGAAAAGGCAGAAAATGACAAGTGCCCAATGCTTTCTCAGTCCCCCATTTTTGCCATTGATCCTGGGGTGCAATGCTAGTCTTCCTTGTCTCTGGGGTCCTGCACCTGCCTTCGGGGATCAGGGGGATGCTACATATAATAATGAGAGCAGCTAGAGTTCTGCCTTGTGAACTCAGTTCTTTTAAAATATAATACGAGGGTGTTCTACAAATCTTAACTGTAAGAAAACCAAATACTGAATAAACACATGACTTCTTCAGAAACATAGTATCCCTTTACTTTTCACATGCTATTGGCTGGCATCAGTGTTGCCAAGTCATCCATGATAGAATTTGAATAATGCTCTGTATCCTTTGCATTGTATCCCTTCTGTTCCTTTGTATCACTGTTAAGCCGAGTACACACGATCAGAAAATCGTATGAAAAATACCACTTTCTAATCTACTTTCTTCTTTGTGTTTTATTTCACATACACTACTCATGTAGTCCCCTTGCGGGAACACATAGACATTTTTGCCCCATTACCTCTACACTTTTACGTATTTAACTAATCACCTTTTTGACACATTTTTTCTATGAACACCATGCACTATTGGTGTACACATAGTCTATTGGATCGTGCTGTGACCACCATGTTGGGTTCCGGGCGCTGTTCTCCGTCCTTGGAGGGTTCCCCTGTTTCAACCGCGGGGGAGACATCATGCCTCTTACCCCCGTCTTCCTTGGCTGATACCGGACTTGGCCTTGAGGCTGTTAGTAAGTATCCCAATCCATCTCCATCTTGTTGGGACATAATTCCCCCCTCCTCCCTTATTCTAAGGGCATTATCATTAACCCCTGTTCTTTCTTTCCCAGTATACTACTTCATAACACTCCTGATGAATGGCTGTAATGCCAGGAAATGCGTAGAGTGCCACTAGATGCCAACAGTTACTTGTTTTTATTGCATTCGTCTTTCAGTCGATTTATTATACGATGTATATTTGTCATGTCTTTTTATTTGTATTGCATGCTATGAGCAGCATATTTAGTGTAAGTCTGATGACTACCTATTTGATACAAAATATCTGATATGCATTCTAGACTGTAATAAATAAACCATCTACTGTAATTTCATTTTTATATTGTCATTTTCTCTTAACATGGCGTACCCTCATTTAAAGTCCCACTAAATTCCTCCTTTCTATCTATCAAATCAGGGATGGAGGCCGCCATGTATTTCATACTGTATAGTGTGTGTGTGTGTCAGGTCACGTCCATTTACTGTATACCACTTTCTAAGCAATCCTACGATAATCTGATAGTTATGTAGCCAAGGTCAGCTATTATGCTCGTAAGTTAGAGACATTTTCTGTGTTGTTAACGTGGGGTTGGCTCCCTCTAGTGTATGCTGGACTCTACAGTATGTGTGTGTTTCTTTTCTTCCTGTGTGAGGACTCAGAGCAAAGCATCATGGAACATGTAGTTCAGAATGCCAGCAGGACTAATCTGAACTACAGGGAACATAATGCTGAGTGCACCAAACAGACTGCTGGGAGAGGTTATAAAAAGGGCTGGTGCGGCCTAGATCACTCTCTCTGGACAACGTTCTGAATCTGCCAGCAGTAGGTCTGTGTGACGGGGAGTTGCTGACGATTTGCAGCCTACACAGCGGGTAACCGGACAGCTATACCCAGAGGGATCTCTGCGGACAGCATCGCTTCTTCAGTGCATCGGACCTGGCGGGTGTTCCGGATCATCCAGAGGCACCTGCAATTCAGATTTCAGTGAGCTGCAGCGTGGCATGGAGGCCGCCATTTTACGGAGCGAAGACACAGAGAGAGCGCTCCGGCTGGAGTCCTCTCATCATCTGCACCATGATCTATCCATCTGATATTGGAGTGGTGAGTGGGCATAGGCCTTGTCATAGTTAAGGACACTGCTTGGTGGTACTTGTAGTCCCACGGAAGTTAAACTCTGTTATACAGGCCACAGCCAGTAGATGTCTATGCTCAGTACACATTACTTTTTCCAGTAACCACATTAGATGACATATTTAGTACTATAAGAAAGAAGGAAGCTATACTATTACCAGGATAAATCACATTTTTGCTTTTTTTTTCACATCTTACCTTTTTTAGATTACTTTATTTACAACTATTTTATTTATTTAATTTGTTCATAAACGACCTGGAGGATGGGATAAAGAGTTCAATCTCTGTATTTGCAGACGATACTAAGCTAAGCAGGGCAATAAGTTCTCTGCAGGATGTGGAAATCTTGCAAAAAGACCTGAACAAATTAATGGGGTGGGCGACTACATGGCAAATGAGGTTCAATGTAGAAAAATGTAAAATAATGCATTTGGGTGGCAAAAATATGAATGCAATCTATACACTGGGGGGAGAACCTCTGGGGGAATCTAGGATGGAAAAGGACCTGGGGGTCCTAGTGGATGATAGGCTCAGCAATGGCATGCAATGCCAAGCTGCTGCTAATAAAGCAAACAGAATATTGGCATGCATTAAAAGGGGGATCAACTGCAGAGATAAAACGATAATTCTCCCGCTCTACAAGTCTCTGGTCCGGCCGCACCTGGAGTATGCTGTCCAGTTCTGGGCACCAGTCCTCAGGAGGGACGTACTGGAAATGGAGAGAGTACAAAGAAGGGCAACAAAGCTAATAAAGGGTCTGGAGGATCTTAGTTATGAGGAAAGGTTACAAGCACTGAACTTATTCTCTCTGGAGAAGAGACGCTTGAGAGGGGATATGATTTCAATTTACAAATACTGTACTGGTGACCCCACAATAGGGATAAAACTTTTTCGCAGAAGAGAGTTTAATAAGACTCGTGGCCACTCATTACAATTAGAAGAAAAGAGGTTTAACCTTAAACTACGTAGAGGGTTCTTTACTGTAAGAACGGTAAGGATGTGGAATTCCCTTCCACAGGCGGTGGTCTCAGCGGGGAGCATTGATAGCTTCAAGAAACTATTAGATAATCACCTGAATGACCGCAATATACAGGGATATGTAATGTAATACTGATACATTATCACACACATAGGTTGGACTTGATGGACTTGTGTCTTTTTTCAACCTCACCTACTATGTAACTATGTAACTATGTAACTAAAGAAAGAGGCTAGCCGAAGACATCTGGATTTCAAGGAATACCCCTTTTTCACCCTTTCTATAACTTTCCCTCCCCATCTGCTCAAATGGCATTGAACTGCTACAGGGAGCCATCGTACTGTACTGAATATATTGTTTATACTATTTTCAATATTGTGCAGGATTGCCAGCCTGTGGGTTGAGGAGGCAGAAGGGAAAGACCAGACACATAAGATATAGTGCCAGGTGTTTACTCTTCTGCTAACCTGTTCACATAGATCTCTGTATTGAGTTGATACTGGTGTTGATTCATAATTTAGGGAACCTTACACCAATATATTGTGTTTCACAATGGAGTTGGATTGTGTGTGTGATTCCGCGCAAAACCTCTAATGAACTAACTAATAAACAATAAAGTGTGCAAACACTGAGTGTTGTATCAATATGAGTGAATCCACAATTGCTGAAAATGACTCTGCGTACAATAGTACATATGTGAATGAAAAGTGACTTCAGTGCTGATACATCAAGTGAAGTGACTAATACATAAATAAATGTGACTTTAAAAGTGCAAGTGCGTTGATAGAAGATCTGGTGACTTTCGTGGTGTTGGATACCCACTCGGGGCTCCCAGAACTCTCACCTTGATGACACAATAAAAGTGCCCGTGTGAATCCGTTAGGTGCTGTACTCGCTTTGTTCCGATCAATGCTGACGTTCTGATGCGTCTATGGGGAGGTGGTGCTCCCTCCGATGGATGGACTCCACATAGGGAATAATCAAAAGGAGGGGACTCCGATAGTGTAATAACGTATAGCCAAAGACTTTTATTAAAATAATAACTGCTTACATTAAAATAAGGGTAGTAGCGTTAAACCGCAGTAATAAACAGCATGGTTTAAATCCCCGCTACGTCACTTCCGGTCCGCGCCGTTGTGTATCCGGTTACGTCCTACGCGTTACGTCAGGGCCCTGAGGAAGTCATGTGATATGACGTAACGCGTAGGACATAACCGGATACACAACAGCGCGGACCGGAAGTGACGTAGCGGGGATTGAAACCACGCTGTTTTTTACTGCGGTTCAACGCTACTACCCTTATTTTAATGTAAGCAGTTATTATTTTAATAAAAGTCTTTGGCTATACGTTATTACACTATCGGAGTCCCCTCCTTTTGATTATTCCCTATGTGGAGTCCATCCATCGGAGGGAGCACCACCTCCCCATAGACACATCAGAACGTCAGCATTGATCGGAACAAAGCGAGTACAGCACCTAACGGATTCCCACAGGCACTTTTATTGTGTCATCAAGGTGAGAGTTCCGGGAGCCCCGAGTGGGTATCCAACACCACGAAAGTCACCAGATCTTCTATCAACGCACTTGCACTTTTAAAGTCACATTTATTTATGTATTAGTCACTTCACTTGATGTATCAGCACTGAAGTCACTTTTCATTCACCTATGTACTATTGTACGCAGAGTCATTTTCAGCAATTGTGGATTCACTCATATTGATACAACACTCAGTGTTTGCACACTTTATTGTTTATTAGTTAGTTTGTTAGAGGTTTTGCGCGGAATCACACACACAATCCAACTCCATTGTGCAACTTGTAGCTTTCAGGTAGTGAGTGGTGTTCACTATTATTTGATTTTGCAGCATTACACATATTATTATTATTTTTCACTGATCACTTTAGTAGCGCAGAAGTCTATCGCAAGATACCTCACAATACATTGTGTTTACTAGACAAGTTTGAGATAAAGGGCGGTGTATAAAGGAGTGTTTTCGTTATTGACCAAAGTTGATATACGTATGTATCTTGTGTTTTGATACTACAGTAAACATATTTGAACTGTTTCTTTAATATTGTGTGAGTCTCTATTTACTACCACAGCTGGTGACATGATGGAACCCAAGGTGTCAGAGGTAAGAGAGGATTTGCAGAGTCGAGGTAATCAGTGGGGTACAGAGTCTATTAGCAGCCCTTACGGGGGGTACCGCTACAGTTAGTACACAGCTTTCGAGAGCCGATCATGACGTTCATCTGAAATTATTTGAAGGGATAACAGAATGTACAGATTTTTATTTAATCGGTACAGTATTCATTTGAAAATACAATACAGATACAATACAATACATTACATCTCTTCCAAAGTTGTATTTTGTCGTACAAGAATTTTAATAGCTTTAGTAAACTCTTCATTTTTGTTATGGAGACTAGCAAGCAAAGCAAAATGGACGATCATTCGTATAATATTTTCATTGTGTGTACCAGGCTTTACACTAAATGTTTGCAGATGGCTGACCATCACCATGGCCAAACATTTGCAGACAGCTGGCCATCAAACCTAGGTGAGCTTAATGGACAAAGCCATGGACATTGGAATTATGCTTATATAGCCAAAAGAGCATTTGCAAAGTCCGATAATGTTAGTTGAAAAGTCTTGTATTCGGTGTTCCAGTTTATTCTAAAGGTGTTCAGTAAGTGTTAAGGTCAAGACTCTTTGCAGGCAACTTGAGTTCCTCCATTCCAAACTTGCCAAAGGTGCATTCTTTGTTCACTAGGTTTATTCTGTTCTTATTTAACACTGATGTAAGGAGTATTCTTTACCTTACCTTACCAACCTCCAAAGTATGTGGGTTCTTTTAAATTGACCATCCATAAAAAAGTGCACATTTCCACTGACTTCCAATGTAAGGAGCATTCTTCGCACTGATAACCAATGTAAGGAACATTCTTCTCACTGATCACCAATGTAAGGAACATTCTTCTCACTGATCACCAATGTAAGGAACATTCTTCTCACTGATCACCAATGTAAGGAACATTCTTCTCACTGATCACCAATGTAAGGAACATTCTTCTCACTGATCACCAATGTAAGGAACATTCTTCCCACTGATCACCAATGTAAGGAACATTCTTCCCACTGACCACCAATGTAAGGAACATTCTTCCCACTGACCACCAATGTAAGGAACATCCTTTCCACTGACCATCAATGTAAGGAGCATTTTCACATTGATCACCAATGTAAGGAGCATTCTTCTCACTGATCACCAATGTAAGGAGCATTCTTCTCACTGATCACCAATGTAAGGAGCATTCTTCTCACTGATCACCAATGTAAGGAGCATTCTTTCCACTGACCATCAATGTAAGGAGAATTCTTTCCACTGACCACCAATGCAAGGAGAATTCTTTCCACTGACCACCAGTGTAAGGAACATTCTTCCCACTGACCACCAATGTAAGGAGCATTCTTCCCACTGACCACCAATGTAAGGAGCATTCTTCCCACTGATCACCAATGTAAGGAACATTCTTCCCACAGACCACCAATGTAAGGAACATTCTTCCCACGCACCATCAATGTAAGGAGCATTCTTCCCACTGACCACCAATGTAAGGAGCATTCTTCCCACTTATAACCAATGTAAGGAGCATTCTTCTCACTGATCACCAATGTAAGGACTATTCTTCCCACTGATCACCAATGTAAGGGACATTCTTCCCTCTGACCACCAATGTAAAGGAGCATTCTTTCCACTGATCACCAATGTAAGGAACATTCTTTCCACTGACTATCAATGTAAGGAGCATTCTTCCCACTGACCATCAACGTAAGGGCCTTCTTCCCACTAATAGTTGATGTAAAGAACATTTTGTCACATTGACCACCAATGTAGAAGGGTGTCTTTTTCATTGACCACGAAGATAAAAGGGCATTCTTTGCATTGACCATCAATGTAACAGAACATTCTTCTTACTGACAACACATGTAAAGTGACATTCTTGCCAATAACCACCCATATAAGGAGGGTCATTCTTCCATTCACTAACCATTAATATGAGAGTGCACATTTGCACTGACCACCAATGAAAGGGGAAATTTTCAACTTACGGCCAATAAAAAGAGCAAATCACTGACAATCAATGTAAGAGGACACTACACTGACCACCAATATAGGGAGGAACTACAATTAAAATTGGCTTAAAGTGGTTATAAAGGCTGAAGGTTTTTTATCTTCATACATTCTATGCATTCTAAAATTTTAGTGTGCAGCTCCCCCCTCAGCCCCCCCTAATACTTACCTATGCCCGATCCCGATCCAGCGATGTGCACGAGACCCAAGGTTCTCCTTGGTCTCTCCATCCTGATTGACTGAGATGTAGCAGCAGGAGCCATTGGCTCCCACTGCTGTCAACCATAGCCTGCGAGGCGGGAGTGGGGGTCAGGGCTGAGTCGCACTCTCTGTGCCTTTTGGACACAGACAGGTGGCTCAGGAGCGAGCATGCACGAGTGCCCCCACAGCAAGTGGCTTGCTATGGTACACTTGGCGAGGGGGAGGGGCCCAGAGTGCCAGCAGGGGACCCGAGGGGAGAAGGATGGAGGCTGCTCTGTCCAAAACCACTGCACTGCAATATTATTTTTTCCTTTACAATCACTTTCATTCTTTTACTAGCCATTATTATTGACATTTAAGTTCATGGTCAGTGAAAATAACTTTTTTTTTTTGTAGAGAAAAGGGATGATAAAAAAAAGTCTTTAGACTGGGTATCAAAAAAGATATTGCAGGTACATTGAAGGTTTTGGGGTGTTCCCACCAACCTTTGCGTGTTCTAGTGTCTAATCTTGCATCTGTTGTCGAAAAAAAAAAATTCAGCAGAGAATAAGAACCCCTAATAATAACCATAATGGCCGTACAGGCCAAGAAATCATAAACTGTAGAGCAGATGTCACCAATAAAACCACAGAAAGATAAAAGAAACTGTTCGGTGGTTTCACTCTATATCATCTTTCAAACACTGAAATTAAAAAAAGAAAAAAAAAAAAACATCAGCTACATCAAAGCTTATGATACAACATCCAATTCTGAAACCCATCTATATGTGTGAGAGCTTCGGCATTGTCCCATCCTGTCACGATGATCTACTAATGTGATCCTTCTCCAGTAACAATAGAATGGCCTTTGCTACATTATAACAATAGCTGAGAGACCAATAATTGCTGAACGGATACAATATCGACTGAAGGAACATCAAACTAAACTTCCTCTCTAGTGAATAAATCCTTTCCTCCAGATGTATTTAAGACACTGAAATCCATTCCAAATGCCACAAAACATATGGCAACTGCACAGTTTCTGATGAATATGGGTTGGTAGCCTTTACAAACACAG
Organism: Lithobates clamitans; assembly: GCA_037952925.1. Taxonomy (NCBI): domain Eukaryota; kingdom Metazoa; phylum Chordata; class Amphibia; order Anura; family Ranidae; genus Lithobates; species Lithobates clamitans. The sequence goes on along the minus strand of JBBGZY010002175.1, from coordinate 1,159,816 downwards.
CAGAGTTTTCTCCTAACTGAGGCAACCACTAGCAATACGCCACCACTTACGGGAACCATGAGTTTAAGGGGCAACTCCAGCAATCAAAAGAATTTGATCACTGAACTACTAAGGTTACCTGAGAAACTATGTTAGATCAAGAAATCTCAGCCAAGTTTCTTCTTTCTCTTATGTTTCTCAACGTTCTTCTTATTGTTTTCCCATTGCCATACTGATCAAGGCTTTAAGAAGGTTACATAGTTATAGTCTTGTTGAAAAAGACAATTTAACCAATACACACACACGTAGAAAACCTCTATTTTTCACAATCCTATATTTACAGTTGATCCAGAAGAAGGCAAAAATACCCAAAAAAGCATATGTCTATTGCTTACAACATTTTTCTAGCAAAAACATATCTTTGTGGTCTTTTATTAAACTCCCCAGTATCTTCCCAACTATAGAAGTTAACCTAACCACTCTGTAGTTACTTGGTAAAGACCATGATGCCTTTTTGAGTATAGGCACCACACTGGCCTTACACCAGTTCATTTGTGCTATGCCAATCATTAAAGAGTCCCTAAAGATTAGAAACAATGGCTTTGAAATAACAGAGCTAGCTAAACTCTTTTAGGACACATGGGTGTATGCCATCTGGTCCAGGTGCTTTATTCACCCTCATTCTGTCTAATTACTTCTGGACCATATCAATGGTGAGCCATAGTGGTTCATTTGGGACTATGTCCATATTATCCTGATTATGGACTTGAGCCTCCTCATGGTCCTTTGTATACATAGAGCTGAAGAAGGTAATTAATAAATTTGTCTTCTCTTTGTCACCAACTCTAAATTATTTTGTAAAGGACCTACATGCTCCGACCTGACCTTTTTACTTTTTTGTGCATAATATATTTGAAGAATTTTTGGGGTTTCTCCTACTCTCTTTTGCAACCTGTCATTCGTTTTGAATTTTTTTTGCATTAAATTTACTTTATTCTGCCTTAAAGAAGAAGTACAGCCAAAGCCTGTTTGGCTGTACGTTCCTGTGGATCACAGGGGTGCAGTGTGTTCTGCACTCCTGTGACCCATCTTGAGCAGACAGCGGACTGAAGTCCACTGTCTGCTGATGTCACAGAGCTGGTCCAGGCTCGGGCAAGATCGCGACAAAGGAGTCTGGATCCGCACACATACCTAGACCGGCACCGGTGAGCTGCTGAGAGCCTAAGCTGGCATCTCCCACCACCTCCGCAGCCCACTGTTTTAGTGAGTGCGGGGGCGGGCAGAGCAGAGAGCTGCTGACTGTCAGTCTTGGAGAGCTGTGAGAACCGAGCGACCGATGGTGCTAGATCGCTTGGTTCTCAGTATTAGAGGCGTTGGGGGACAGATGCAGCATCGGACCAATGCTGCATCCACCTAGGTAAGTATGATTATTAAATATAAAGAAAACCTATACTTCTCTTTTAATTTCCTTTTTACATAGTATGTAAGTTATATGTTATATTCTTTGCGACTTTTAAATGATGATAGTGTTCCTTCATTTTTATACTTTTAAATGCTCTTTTCTTATTATTTATAGGTTTTTAAACTTTGACCGTGAGCCACATAAGTTTTATTTTTAGCCTTTTACATTTATCGGAGACGTGGGTGGAGTATATGGATACCCCCTCATACAGTCTCATAGGGAAACATGCACATCTGAGGCTTGCAATTACCTGCTGTGTGCTGGAGGGGGGGCATTTTCCAGGATTGTATGGTGTCAGGATTAACTGTCAGAAGTTACTCATGCAGATAACAGACAAAGGAGAGAGTAGACAGAAATCATTCTAGGTGCTTTGGATTGAGGCTAGTACACACTATTGAAGGGAACTAGACATGTGCATGACGAAAACATTTGTTTTGTTTCTTTTAGATTTGTTAATCTAGTTATTTCGTTTCGTTAAATTTGGTTGATTCGTTCAATTCGTATTCGGGATTCGTAATCAAAATTCATTTTATGTCTATTTTTTTTTATTTGAAACATTGACATTGATAAATTCTGAATCGGTCAAATCCAAAATTTTAGTTCCTTTTTCGATTCAAATGCAGCAAAGTGAACAAACAAAAGAAAAATCTTCACCAAACTATTAAAATGGCTCTTTAAATCACTCTTGGTCTAACAGAAAGAGCATTATTTCGAAATGGTAGAAATGGCAGTCTAATAACAAACAGTCTTTGATTTCAGAAATATGTTAACGTTTCAAATTCAAATGGAATTCGATGTAAAATTTGATTTGACTTTCAATTAGAATTTTGGAAATTCGGACAAATTTCATAATAGTTATTCAGAGCATTCGGTAAACTTTGTTTATACTGTAATTCGGGTATTCGGATATATACGAATCTCCGAATAACGTAAAATTCATCCAAATATTTATTCGAAACCAAAGTGATCAGGTTAGGGATTTGATTCAGAGTTCTTACTTAAACTAATGCCGACGTGTAAAATCTGTTATGAAATATAGTCTGTTATGAAATATAGTCTGTTATTAAATGCCTGCCTTGCAGTCTCTTATGAAATTACCTTTGTCTGCTGACACATTATTCTCGATGAAACTACTTTTATTGTAACCTTTGACTGCTGATACAAAAATTATCTGTTGAAACTGCTTTTATTATCTGATATATATATTGTACTTTGATATTTGCGTCATGTAACCAATCTTATAAAAATATTTAATAAACCAAGACAGTTCAGTTGAATACGGGACACCAGGGCTCATACATTGATATACAGATACTCTGTTTCTGTGTCTATTTCTCTTACGGCTAAGATTTGACAAAGCAATATAAACTTAAAGCAACTTATTTAAAAGTTGAACCTAACAAAACGAACCGCACATGTCTAACTCTAAACTTCCACAGGGAGTCCTAATAACTAGACTGAAGTTTTACTTACTGTATTTATTGGCATATAACACGCACAGGCGTATAACATGCACCTTCATTTTAGGAGGGAATTTTCAGGAAAAAAAACTCAAATTTTAAATAAAGAACTTTGAAGCAAAATAAGGGCCAGTGCCCAATAATGCGGCCTCACCATTGCCCATCTGTAGCCTATCAATGCCCATCTGCAGCCTCACAATTGCCCATCAGTGCAGCCTGATCAATGCCCATCTGCACCCTAATCAATGCCCATCTGCAGCCTGATCAATGCCCATCTGCACCCTGATCAATGCCCATCTGCAGCCTGATCAGTGCCCATCTGCAGCCTGATCAATGCAGCCTCACCATTGCCATGAATGCAGCCTGATCAGTGCCCATCTGCAGCCTCACCTCAGATTACTGCTGCCTTGGAGGGGACAGGGAGGGGGGCAGGACAAGTGCCGTTAGATTACATACAGCGAGAATCTCCTGTTTACTCTGCGGCCTCTTTAATACAAAAGTCCCACCTCCTAGACCAGCTTCTATGATAGACAGAACACTGGTCCAAGCCGGCCCAGGAGACGGGACTTCCTATTACAGAGGCCGCTGAGTAAACAGGAGATTCTCGCTGTATGTAATCTGACGGCGCTCGTCCCGCCCCCCCCTCCCAGTTTTCTCCTACACAGCCCAAATTACAGTATTGTTGTATAACACACACATACTATTTGCACCTGATTTTTAGGGTGAAAAGGTGCATGTTATACGCCAATAAATACAGTATTTTTGGCATACTAAAGAAGATAATTTTGATTGAAAAAGCTAAGGAGCAAGGAACAGCAATATAAAATGTTAGATACAATCATAGAAATTATAAATACATTGCAAATAGATGTCAGACTGAAAAAAAAAAAAGAAAAATGTTTAGGCCTTACATACACTTTAAATTTTATATTATTTTATGCATACCATGTGTGCTTTATAGCAGCAATCTAGCAAATTGCTTCAGTAAAATATAGATTCGCTAAGTGAAAAAAATGTTAAAAACAACATTATTGGGAAATATATATTTTTTCCAGAATAAGATTTAATAACGTGTTTAAAGTCAGAGCTGAATTAGTACACGCTGACCGTAAATGCATTTTTATTGCTACATAACTCTAGTTAAAAAAATAAATGTTTTTTTTTTCTTCAGCCCACAAATAGAAAGGTATACCCAACGTGTGGGTTAGCTGCTGAGTTATAGTAATCTCTTTCTAAGTTACTTTGTTAATAAAGCATATAAAAAAAGATTCACCTTTAGTTTTAAAAGAAACTGCATATACTAAGATAGATTTATTACTCACTTGTCCTTATCAGGATATCCAGGAGCCACAAATGTATCAAAATGTGCACAAATGACAGGAGTGCTGATAACAGTCCAGTCAATCAAAGGCTATAAATTGAAAATGTACAAAGCTGTATAACTCCATCTCGTAGATATCGTAAATAAGTAGTAAAACTTATGGGCAAAAATATCCCTTTGTACAGAAAAAAAATAAATATTGCATGAGGCACTCTTTTTGTGCAGTCACATGGATTTATTGCCCCTATTTTTAATAATAGTAATAATCTAAGTAACCGGATTTTGTGCACCAACTTTTCTTTTCTGTTTATATCTGTAAACTTTGCCTCAATATTGTGTTACACTTAGTTGAAATTTTGGCAAAAGGAAGGTTGAAGAGAAACTCCATTAAAAGCCTTTTTGGAAAAAAAATTAAAACGGTCCTTATAAAAGAAGACTGTTCATGCTAATTTCCCCAATGGTAACCATTATTATTATAATGTAATAATAATAATAATAATAATAATAATAATAATAATAATAATAATAATAATAATATATAATATATAATATATTATTATAATTATTATAATTATTATTATAATGGTAACCATTAGCAGCCATTATTGTCATTCAACACCAAACTCTACCTAGAAAACTGGTATTTTTTAAATGGTACCTAAATGTTTTTACACACCAGATAAAAGAAGCTCATTTTATTTTTCACAAATGATTTAAAAAACTAATTACATATGATTAAATATAAAGGCATGAAAGCCACACCACCCTCCTGGCTCTAACCGTCTCAGATAAAGGTAGATATTGAACCCTTTATGAAAGCCCATGAATGGTTAATAGACATCAACAATTACTTTATGAGATCTTTGATTAGCCTGAATTCTCCACGCATTTTGATGAACTGTCAACTTTACGCTAGAAAACTCCCACTTTTCTAGGAAAAGTTTGGCGTTGGATGGTAATGATGATATGAGGGATGAAGGTGCCAATGACAATGTCCAACACGTAAGGTCTATGTTAAAAATGACACTAGCCATTCTCAACCTTTGGTTGATTTGGTTCTCAACCAAATTGGTTCTCTCAACTAAATTGAGTCTCAACCAAATTAAACCAAAACCAATTTGGTTGGTTTGGTTCTCAACCATTTTCAACAATGAGGAGCTCTTCAAAAAATCTATGGGCCCCCAAGGAACCTTTACTAAAAGTTATCATATCTTACTGAATGATTTAAACCTTTGCACACATGTACATAAAAGGACGGGCTGGGCTGGTACCACATCAACAATTACTTTATGAGATCTTCGATGAGCCTGAATTCTCCATGCATTTTGATGAACTGTCAACTTTACCCTAGAAAAATCTCACTTTTCTAGGAAAAGTTTGGCGTTGGATGGCAATGATGATATGAGAAATGAAGGTGCCAATGACAATGTCCAACATGTAAGGTCTATGTTTAAAATGACAACAGCTATTTTCAACCTTTGGTTGATTTGGTTCTCAACTGAATTGGTTGGGTCTCAACTAAATTGAGTCTCAACCAAATTAAACCAAAACCAATTTGGTTGGTTTGGTTCTCAACCATTTTCAGCCAGCCATTTCTCAACCATTCTCAACAATGAGTACCTTGTGAAAAAAATCTATGGGCCCCAAGGAACCTGTACTAAAAGTTATCATATCTTACTGAATGATTTAAACCTTTGCACACATGTACATAAAAGTACAGGCTGGGCTAGTACCACATGGATGTTTTTGTTATAGCATTTAGGATAGATAGTTGGACTTTACAGGTACAACACAAGAGAGTATATCTTAAGTAGGAACAGTAACTTTTATTATTGGCCACATATAACAGTCAACAATATGCAGTTACAATTTAAACAAGTTCTCTTTGATTAATATATCAGTTCATGCCTAAACACCACTCTAAAGCAGCCCATAGGTGATTTGATTTATTTTCTAGTCAACACAGTCAGTGTTGATGAGGGAGTGCCTCCTGAAGTGCTTTTGTGTCTGCTGGCGGGGGGATAGGGGGTCTTCGGGAGTCTTCCCGGACCAGCAGAGCATAATCATTTCTGCTAGCGGTTTACCCTTCTTCAGGGTAAACGGCTAATATCTATAAGAGCTTTAGTACAACCATGTAATATTTGTATTGAACCAGAACTGTTAAAACCACTCCCTCGGGCAGACATAACGGAGAACAAGGACAACACTGGCCAACAATCCCATGTGGATGAAACATAACCCCTAATTAGGATCTTGGGTTATATTTCACCTTGGATTCTTTTCAGCCAAGTATGTTTTATCCCATTTAAAGAGTTCCCCAGATCCAAATACTCCCATTTCTATAGGCCATTAGCCGACAATCTCTGCAAGAAGCTATCCTACCAAAAGCTGCCAGTGCAACTTCTGGAAGTAGGGTGGATCAGATCCTAGTGTCCCTAGCATTACTGTTAATATAGCAACTCATTCCTAAAGTCTAAATGCTGGCTGGTCTTTTCTCAAGTAATAACTTTCCTGTGATATGCAAAGGGGGATCCAAGTAGCTTCAAGGGGCAATACTCAATATAACTTTTTCCACATCCTATGGGACACAATACAAGGCCATCCAGAGAGCATCATCATCCTCCCCAGCCTCCCTAAACATTCGCACACATGTCAAAACCTTCCCTTGCTTACTCTTTTACTAAGCAAAAAAATGCATCTCAATAACATAGAAACAATTGTCCCCATCTAAACTAGAACACTGTAAAAACCTCATAAATGTAGAACTTCCATTGTATAAAATGAATCTTATAGACATACAAATCTTATGGACATATCTAGTAGACACGTGCACACTTAAATATTTCATTTCGGAATTTCGTTTTCGTCCAAAAAATAAATTTATTTACGGTAGTTACTCCCGAAATTCGTTTTTATTTATTTCATTTCGTTAAAAAAAATGCATTTGTCCGAAAATCCGATACAATTAAGGTCGAATCTGTCATTGAAGGCTTATGGTGTCTGTCGAATGTTCTAAGAAGATTCGACAGAGCAGCTAAACTGTACGACGTCGCAATCATACATTTCCGGTCAAATGTTCCGCCTACAAGCTATAGTAGAATTCTAATGTTGTATGACACTAGTAATAATTATATTTATTAATTATTATTACTAGTCAACCAACATTAGAATTCTTCTTTAGCCTATGGGTGGAGCATTTGACCATAAATGTCCGCTCTCGGCGACTGCTTCGTTGAATCTCTATGTCAAATCTTTTCTCTCTATGTTGAATAATCTTGGACTAATAGAGTTAGGTTAGGCACATTCAACCTTTTTTGCTATTGTCTCTATAATGTTGAATCTTTTCTCTCTATTTCGAATCTTTTCTCTCTATGTAGAATAATCTTGGACTAATAGAGCTAAGGTTAGGCACATTCGACCACAGGTTCGACGGACACAGATCATTATTGTCAGCGTCATGTCGAATCTCCTATCTATATCGAACTGTTGTCACAACGAAAATGAAAATAAAGCATTTGTTTATGTTGGATCTTACGGTTTTCGGATTCTGCATGTTCGTTATCGTCTGTTAACGAAAACTGAAAATTGTTTGTTCGGACGAAAACGAATGCACATGTCTAATATCTAGAAGTTAATGGAAATTTGGCATCAATGGCTATTCTCTGTACACTAAAGGTACTAGATATTCAAAATGAAATAAGGGGACACCCTAATGACCATGCCCACTTTTCACCACATCCACAAAATTACACCCCTATTTGTTAACAAACCAACAAAATCACACCCCTGTTTTTAACAGACTTTCAACAGCTGATCACAGACCAAAAAAAAGCAGACGTTCGAGTTATCAAGACAAAATAAACGGATTTCAAAAGAGATGTACTAAGATTTGCACGCATAGTTAGGAGGGTCAGCTTGAAGGTATCAAGAATAAATATGCCTGCTGAACACCTGTAGGTGTGGCCAGTAAAGTGGGTGTCACAGTCTATTCTTGTCCCAGCACTGGTGTCATAGGTAGTAAAGTAACCTCGGTAATGGTGTAAGTGGTCACAAAGGAACAATTACTTTAATCAGCAGACATTTGTGGTCAATTGTAAGAAACTCATAGTAGTAAGTAATGAAGATCTCAGAGGTCAGGACTCAGGAGTAAGTAGTCCAGAATTCAGAGGTCAAAAAATTAGGTAAAGCAGAATTCAGTGGTCAGATTAGCAGGTAATGTAGAGTTCAGAGTTCAATAGTAAGTAACACAGAGGTCATTAGTAAGTGTCCAGTGTCTGTAGTTTATGCTGGAATTCAGAGGTCAAAGTAGTAAGAAACTCAGAGTTCGGGGGTCAGGAGTAAGTAATACAGAGTCCGGGGTCAATAGAAAGCATCACAGAGCTCAGAATTATGAAATGCAGAGTTCAGAGGTCAGTAGTAATGCAGAGCTCAGAGATCAGTAACATGTAACACAGAATTCAGAGTTCAGTAGTAAGAAACTCAGAGGTCAGAATAGTAAGTAACACAGAGTGTAAGGGTCAAAAATGTGTCAGTGCATTATTTGATGTTAGCGTGGCTTCTCCCCCCCCCCACCTTCTCAGCCTGGTTTTGTCAGTTCATGGTGGTTTCGGCTTATTGGCAGGCCCATACAAACAGGGTCCACACAGTGAGCAGAGACCCCCACAAGGATCTGCCATTTACATTCATCCAATGTCACGGCTCTGAGCTCAGGAGCTGCTTCCATACCATGTGACAGATCACCCTGGCAAGGGCCAAGCCCCCCTCCGCCATTTTACAGACTTGATATGCAGCACGTTTTACTGTTAGTACTGTTTTCCCTGGTTGAGCTGGTCCATGGATCCTGACAATATTACACAGCTAAATGGTCTCCTGCTGTGGAGTGCTTTGCGCAGTATGAGTTTTATTGATCTGCAAACTTGACAGGCATAGGATGTTCAAGTAGGATAAAGTGTACAGTGTGCCAAACCAATACCATTAGATGAAGGTGTATCCTACAGCTTTCGGGGTTCCTGGACATGCTCAGGGAAGGTATGTTTCTCTGCATCTTTCTCAAAAGCTCAGAAAAGGTCACACCTGGGGAGGCAGAGGTAGTTGAAGCCACCTTGAGAGGCCCTTCACTGTTAGAACTGGAGAGTGGGCAGCTGGGCCAGAGCCAGAGCAGCGTACACACGCTCGGAATTTCCAACAACAAATGTGAGTTTGTTGTTGGAAATTCTGACCGTGTGGAAGATGCCATCAGACATTTTCTGTTGGAATTTCCGACAACAAAAATTTGAGAGCTGGATCTCAAATTTTCAGACAACAAAATCCGTTGTAGGAAATTCCGATCGTGTGTACACAATTCCGACGCACACAATTCCACGCATGCTCGGAAACAAGCAGAAGAGCCGCACCGGCTATTGAACTTCCTTTTTTAAGTCCCGTCGTACGTGTTGTACGTCACCGTGTTCTTGCCAATCGGAATTTCCAAAAACATTTGTGCGACCGTGTGTATGCAAGACAAGTTTCAGTCAACATCCGTCGAAAATAAATCCACCGTTCGGTTGTCGGAAATTCCGATCGTCTGTACGCGGCATAAAAGTGCACAGCTTCTCAAAATAACCCAGCTACAAGGTGAAGCTCCTCCTCTATAGCTACCAGAGTACTCCAGTTCCAGTGGGGTGCTTTTTCATCATTGAGTCTTGGATTCCTCCAGCTTTCTGACAGTGTTACCTGAGGTACTCTACACTTCACTGTGATAATCACAAATAGCTGTGTTTTTTTTTCCACCATTGAACTTCTACATTGAACTTCTACATCTCATTTTGAATAAGGCTGATGATTTGTACTGTTTCGGCGGTCGACGGGCTCTGGTGAGTGGGATCACAAGAGGGGATTTTTGTTGCTCTTATACAGAGCATGGTCTCCAAACATTTCTTTTCAATCTTGTCACCTTATTACCGTTGGAAGCACTTGGCACTTTTTTTGTATTATTTACTATTAGGCATTTGCTGTATAGCACATTGCACTTTATTATGTACACACATATAGTGTGTTATCCATAAGCGCTGTTGGAACTCTTACATATATACTTCCACACTGGGCCCCACACTGGAAGGCTAGTGTCTTTTCACTTGCCAGGGACACCTGTCCCGACACTGACTACAGAGACATTTTGAGAGATATTGCGTTAAATGCAGATTCTCTCCACCTCTTATACAACTAAGCAATTTACTTTCTTCAGCCTGAAGGCATTGAGGGGAGCTTCTGTATACTTTGCGAGCCTCACACACTGTGATCCAAGCCCAGTCCCTAAGAGGGTTCTGATATGCAGTGGGCTCTAACATAGGGACCCTGCCACATAGAAGGGCAAACCATATATAGGCGCATCTCAAAAAATGAGAATATCTTCAAAAAGTTAATTTATTTCAGTAATGCAATTCAAAAAGTGAAACTCATATATTATATACTGTAGATTCATTACACACAGAGTGATATTTTTCAAGCATTTCTTTATTTTAATTTTATTTTGATGATTATGACTTACAACTAGTGAAAACCCAAAATGTAGTTTCTCAGAAAACTAAAATATTACATAAGACCAATAAAAAAAATTGTTTTTTAATACAGAAATATTGGCTTACTGAAAAGTATGTCCATGTACAGTATAGTATACAAGCAATACTTGATGGGGGCTCCTTTTGAATAAATTACTGCATCAATGTGGCGTGGCATGGAGACGATCAGCCTGTGGCACTGCTGAGGTGTTATGGAAGTCCAGGTTGCTTTGATAGCTGCCTTTAGCTAGTCTGCATTGTTGGGTCTAGTGTCTCTCATCTTCCTTTTTAGGTAAGGCGAGTTTGCTGGCTAATCAAGCACAGTGCTGCGATGATCATTAAACCAGGTATTGCTACTTTTGGCAGTGTGGGCAGGTGCCAAGCCCTACTGGAAAATAAAATCAGCATCTCTAAAAAACTGGTCAGCAGAGGGAAGCATGAAGGGCTCTAGAATCTCCTGGCAGAGGGCTGCGCTGACTTTGGCCTTGATAAAACACAGTGGACCAACACCAGCAGATGACATGGCTCCCCAAATCATCACTGACTGTGGAAACTTCACACTGGACCCAATGCAACTTGGATTCTGTGTCTCTCCACTCTTCCTCCAGACTCTGGGACATGGATTTCCAAATGAAATGCAAAACTGACTTTCATCCGAAAAGAGGAATTTGGACCACTGATCAACAGTCCAGTCCTTTTTCTCCATAGCCCAGGTAAGATGCTTCTGACATTGTCTCTGGTTCAGGAGTGACTTGACACAAGGAATGTGACATTTGTAGCCCGTGTTCTAGATACAGCTTTGTGTGGTGGCTCTTGAAGCACTGACACCAGCCATAGTCCACTCTTTATGAATCTCCCCCAAATTCTTGAATGGCCTTTGCTTCACAATCCTCTCAAGGCTGTGGTTATCCCTGTTGCTTGTGCACCTTTTTCTAACATACTTTTTCCTTCCACTCAACGCTCCATTAATATGGTTGGATACAGCACTCTGAACAGCCAGCTTCTTTAGCAATGACCTTTTGTGACATGCCCACCTTGTGGAGGGTGTCAATGACTGTCTTCTGGACAATTGTCAAGTCAGCAGTCTTTCCCATGATTGTGTAACCTACTGAACAATTAAAGGCTCCGAAAACCTTTACAGGTGTTTTGAGTTAATTAGCTGAGTAGAGTGTGACACCTTGAGTCTACAATATTGAACTTCTTCACAATATTCAAATTTTCTGAGAAACTGAATGTTGGGATTTCACTAACTGTAAGCCATAATCTTTAAAATTAAAAGAAAGAAATTCTTGAAATATATCACTCTGTGTGTAATGAATCTATATAAAATATGAGTTTCACTTTTTGAATTGAATTTCTGAAATAAATTAACTTTTTGATGATATTCTAATATTTTGAGATGCACCTGTAGCCACCAGTTCCCCCATCTGAGAAAGCCTTTGGCACCGGATACCACCTCCTCTCTCAAGCTTTGCAAGTAAATCAGACCAGACATTGTCACTAAATCAGAACTTCCTGTACTTGAGGAACTGTTACATAAGCAAAGCAACCTGTTATCAACCATGGTAGTACTCCCTTTCCCTTTTTCATACATGTTATGCTGCTATTGTGCTGGACTTGGTCTATGCTGTGGTACTCATACCTTTAGTCCAGTGGCGGCCAGTGGTATTTTTTTTTGGGGGGGGCGGCAAACAGTACCACCTCTCAACACCTCCCCTTGCCCTCCCTGTCGGTCGGTGGGCAGGTCTGGTGCTCTTACACCATCTATGCAGCGATTCACAGGTGGCTTCCCTTGCTCGGCGGCGATAGCTTTCCCTTCCTCAGGCATCGGCGGATTCCATTTCCTCCCTCCTCCTCGTCAGCCAATTGGGAGTCTTCTCTTTTCGGCTAATCGAAAAACGGGTCTTAAACCTGCTTCTGATCGGCCGGATTGAGGCTCAGTGTTACAACAGTAAATATTAATTCGCTGTTGTAACACTTGGGTGGGCTCATGGAACAATGCTCTGCACTCCAAGCCCACCCTATTTTGAAGCCTATTAGAGCCTATGACTCTAATCAGGTGCTTCAAAAAAACAACCTGCCGCTGTAATTCATGCTATGCATGAATCTATCCATTATTCATATAGGGGGTGGCGTGGATAGAGGGGGCAGCGGCTGGGCGCCCCTAATGGACGGGCCACCACTGCTTTAGTCTGTGATAATTCACAACCAGTAGTAATATGGCTATAACATTTTAGTCCCGTTTCAGGATCCCACCCAAAGGTAACCCCACTCTCGGTGCTGAACTACACGTCCGCATATATGGCCTTTCCAAATCCTATGACCAGCAACAACCAGTGGCCCAACCACCTATTGCTATATATATCCCCACCATGGGAAGCATTACAGACCAAAAAGATGCTACACACCACAGCACATTAACCCTTGCATTACCAAACATTAACCTGTTAATGTATACCGCGTCAATAACATTAGGGCACCTGCCTACATGTGGGCAGGGCTTAAGGCACCCTAGTGGGGGCACTGCAGAACTGCACTCACTAATGCCTAAACCATAGGCAGTAAATCAACAAAAGGCAGCAAGTACATGATCTGGTGATAATCCACAAGAGGCAGTAAATCCATAATTGGCCGCTATACATACATGTAAGTCCTCAGAGTCAAAACCCCATAGGGAACCCCGACTGGGCCCCCTAGATGGGGGCTCAGTCTGACAGAGTAACAGCTACATCGTGAAGGACAGAACTCCCCACTTTCCTGGGGCACTAAATGAGCCGCTTTTATATGGTATGACGTGTAGGGGGCAGTAACTTACTGATAAAGAGCAGGAAAACCCAACCAATAGCATTAAGTCTTCCTTCTTAGAGACAACAACCTAGCAAGTGGAGACACAGTACGACATTAAGACATTGTAACAATTTGCACCTGGCTGACCTGATTAACGGAAGGGCAAGAACACAGCAACAGAAAAACAGTGAACCCTTTAGAACCTCCCAGAAGCACCTGCTTACATACATACTCTCAACTCCAAGAGTCATCCTAAGACAATAAACATAAAGCTAAATAAGTTGGGAGAATAAACAGCACATTTTACATCCATAAACTTGTAACATTGTAGCAACTAAAGAAGAATTATTGAACCCATTAACGGAAACCCTATCATAACTGGTTCTCTTTAAGGATCCTCCAGCACTACATTCAATTTAGCTGTAAAATGTCAAGTAAAATGGTTAATTTGAGACCATTCAGAATGCGGCAAAGTATTATTTTTCATCTCAATATTGCTAAATTTACAGCAGAGTAAATGTGAGGTAGCGATTTTAAAAGCCTCTGGAAAAAAAAAAAAAAGCATAAGGACGAGCATAAATATAGGCGTATGATAAAAATTTTTGCAACGTGTTTATTTGTGAATCTATATAAAAGTCAAAAAAGCTCTATAAATTCCTTGGAAATGTTATTCCCGCTACTCATCTTTTTCTCCTCCGAGCTGCACCAGGCTCGTGAGCATTAAGCCTCTGAGATGTATTATCTCAAGCAGAGAGAAACTGAATGACAATATTTTGTTGACACCAGAAGAGTCTTGTACTTTGTCACATCTGTTCCAAGACTTAGAGGTTCACCAGCTGTTTTTTTCTTCTTTCATGCTTCAGGTATTAATCACTTAATTAATTAGTAGGGGGGGGAAAAAAAAGGATGCAGTGTGTATACAAGTAGATCAGTGCAATCTAACAAAAACAAAGGATTAGCGAGGCAATAAATTATGTAAAATTGACACTGATGATTGTGTCATAATGAGGAACGGTATTAATTATTAGCCTTTGTGGAACTGAAAAAAAAAATGTTAAAACCATTATATTCAACTGCCTTGATTAAAAATCATTTTAGAAAAAAAAAAAATACTTATCTTGTATTTTAATGGTTCAGGAGGTCTAAATTGAACTTTACCCACCAACATTATACAAGCAAATGTTCGCTAGCCAGGTGCTAGATTTGCACTTCGTTGCCCATGAGAAGTAGAGGGAATTCAGAGGTTAAGAAGTTGATGTGAGATCTTTTTGGTCTTTGACCCTGGTGGACTAGTAAGGGAACACAATATTAATGCATATCAAGCATACATTGTATAAAAAAATACTACCATATACAAGCTTTCCCGGATGTTCAGTTATTTTAATCGGCTCTTAATTTTTTTTTTTTTTGTATTTTAAAGTTTCAAAAAAGCCTAACGTGAACTTTACCCACCACCTTCTCAGAGACCTACTCAATAGCCAGATGGTGACTTTACATTTCATTTCTCATAAGAAGCTCTGGGAATTCTTAGGCTACATATTTGATGTGAAATTGCATGTTCCTTCACTTGACTGTGGCTGCGGCCACACGGACAGTGTTCTGTGCATGAAGGACAAATTCACACATGGAAGGATACTTACTAGTTTACATATAACATCAGCTTGACACTTGATGGGGAAATTGGGTGGCGTATATACACTCACCGGTCACTTTATTACGTACACCTTGGTAGTACTGGGTTGGACCCTGTTTTGCTTTCAGAACTGCCTTCATTCTTTATAGATTCAACAAGGTGTTGGAAACATTTCTTAGAGATTTTGGTCCATATTGACTTGATAGCATCAAACAGTTTCTGCATATTTTTCAGCTGCACATCCATGATGCAAATCTCCCACCTTATCCAATAGGTGCTCTATTGGACTGGGATCTGGTGACTGTGGAGACCATTGGATTACAGTGATCTCAATGTCATGGTAAAAAAAACAGTTTGAGATGATTTGAGCTTTGTGACATGGTGCATTATCCTGCTGGAAGGAGCCATCAGAAGATGGGGACACTGTAGTCATGAATGGATGGACATGGTCAGCAACAACACTCAGGTGGGCCGTGGCATTTAAATGATGCTCAATTGGTACTAAGGGGCCCAAAGTATGCCAAGAAAATATCCCCCACCACCAGCCTGAACCGGTGATACAAGGCAGGATGGATCCATGTTTTCATGTTGTTTACGACAAACTCTGAGCCTACCATCTGAATGTCACAGCTGAAATTGAGACTCATCAGACCAGGCAACGCTTTTCCAATCTTCTATTGTCCAATTTTGGTGACCCTGTGCGAATTGTAGCCTGAGAGGTGTGACACTTGATGAGGTCTTCTCCTGCTGTAGCCCATCTGCTTGAAGGTATACTGCATACCTTGGTTGTAATGAGTGGTTATTTGGGTTACTGTTGCCTTTCTATCACCTGGAACCAGTCTGCCCATCGCCCTCTGAAATCTGACATCAACAAGGCATTTTCCTCCACACAACTGCCACTCACAAGATATTTTCTCTTTTTCGGACCATTCTCTGCATAACGAAACGTCCCACACTCCGCTTGAGGGCTTTCGTCATATACCGCTACCTCCCAGTCTGAATATAGATATCACATATTCCAACCACTGACAACCATAAACAAGACAATACTTGTTTGGTTGCTCACTATGAACTGATTTATTTGAGATGACACACACATATATACAGCAGGATGACAATACCAACTGTAACCAGAAACCTAATTAACATGAGCTAGTTATCTAATCATTTACCCAGACTTGGTGTCTCAGAGATATGACCTTTCAGGGTAGACTTGCCGTCTCCTCACTCACAACTTACAATACACATAAATAGAAACACATCCCCCAATAGTTTGCTAGGAGACAAAGATGTGTTAATGAGCACAATAAACTATTGGGTGAAATACACAGGATTTCCAGATCTCCTTAATCAGCATTACTTTCACATACATCTGTCCACTGAGTTGCAAGCTGGCAGAGACCATTATTGCCTCCTTAATAATGTCCTTTTGCATTACATAACAGAATATCTTCCTAAATGCTTGTAGCTCCCTCAAATGCCAGGGCCCAAAGTCGATAGGCAAGAGGCTAGCATTCAGTCCCCTCCAAAAGCCTCTGTCCCGGGTGAGTCTGTCACATTTCTCCCCATCAAAAGTCAACTAACAAGGTCCCAGACCTCCACTTGGTGTAGACATGTGTTAGTCGGGCAGAGTGAACTCACATAGTCTGTCTGCATGATTTCTATTCTTGGCTGCAAGCAATAGTTGACCTCAGTAGGTGTGGGGCAGAGGTCAATGACTCTCTGTCTGGCTGCCAGCGCTTCAGCTGGTTGGTTTTTAACGTTCCAGGGCTCGGTCTGCTGCTCGCCCCAGCTTCCTGAAGCTGTAGAGACACTGTAGGTGCTAGGCAGAGGCCAGCGGCGCTCTGTCCTGTTTCCAGTGATTCAGCTGGGAGTAGAAGCTTTACTACATCAGCTTGTCGCTGGAGAGAGGGGCTGACTGCCCCGGCTCCCTGGAATTCCACAGTTGTTGCCGGTGCAGGGCAGAGGTTGGTAGCACTCTGCCCTGTTGCCAGCACTTTTGCTGGGGACTCCACATCCTCCTCTTCGGCTAACCATTGGGGAAGGAGGCTGGCTTCCTCCACTCCCAAACTGTGTAGCTGCCGTTGGGGAGTTGAGCCGGCTGCTTCCTTTTCCATTCTCTCATCTGGCTGCTGGGACGACATGTCTGTGGTACTGTCTCCCAGGTGCACGGATCTTTGCTGGGGAGGAAAGACCAATTCCTTCACCCTGACCGACTGTTGGGGAGGGACAACGAACACCTCCTCTCCCTTTTCCCCCTGTATCCTGATCTGCTGCTGGGAATGACCGCCACCTTCTCACCCTGAGCCTCCGGAACTGCCACAGATGTGGGGCAGAGGTCTTGGACCCTCTGTCCGGTGGCCAGCGCTTCAGCTGGAGAAGTTCCTTGCAACTCCACAGATACGGCTATTGGTGCTGGGCAGAGCTCAGTGAAGTTTGGCCCTAATACCTAATACCAGCTCTTCTGCTGGATGCTCACCAGGTTGTTATTCCTCTGCAAAAATCTATCAAATCCCCTGTCTGCAACTGGTGTCTGGGGACCAATAGCATCCTCTGGGTTCCATGGACAGGAGATGGTGAACCTCTTTCACCATCTCCTGTCCATGGAACCCAGAGGATGCTATTGGTGCTGGGCAGAGGTTAGCAGAGCTCTGCCCTGTTGTCAGCACTTCAGCTTTGGGGATGGCAATCTCCAGATTTTCAACTGCTGATTTTCTAGCATGCTGCTGGACAGGCACATTCCTCCATCCAACCTTGTCTTGTGCAGAAACAGGTTAGTCAAGGTCAGTCAGCACTTGCTGCATCCGCCATAAGACCTCCGCATCCATAGCTGCGGGGGCAGGTTGGCAAAGCACACTGTTACTATGCCACCTTGCCGACACTTCAGCCAGGATTTCAGAGCTGTCTGCTGGTTTTTCTTGATAGTCCCAGGCAAAGGGAGCCCAGCTCTGGCACTGAGCAGAGTCTAGCAGCCATCTGTAGGCGATCCCCAGCTCCCATTCCTGCATGGCCAGAAACTCTATATCTTCCAGTGCACTTCCGAGACGATCAGTATCTCTTCTTTGAAATCCATGATTTCGTCCAACCGTCAATCCAAATCACTCCCAAAGTTAGGGTCCCCTGTCAGCTTCACATACAACAGTCCCAGTCCCGCCGTAGCGAAAGCTTTCTGTTGGGCTGTCATCCGCTATCCAAGGACATGTTTGGGATACATGCCACCGGAGGGCTCTGTAGCTCTCATCCAGCCGCATCTCTGCCCAGACCAGCCTGCTTAATTTAGCTTGTGCGGTTTTTCTCCCAAAAACAGCACCCGCAATCAGTACCTTTCCTGGATGGAGGGGAGAATGGTATCACTGCTCACGGGCTAGCGTTTCTGTCAGGTGCGGGTATAGAGATCGAGATGCTAAGAGGGCTCCCCTTGCGGCTAAGTGCAGCGCATTTCTGGATTTGGGAACAGGAAGCGTGGTGCCCAAAGAAGCACAGTTGGCCAGGTGCTTGTTTGCAGTCTGATGAGCTTGGCCACTGAGGGATGGCCAATGCTGGCAAAGCGGAACTTGCGGTGTGCAGGTAAATGGAGAAACCAGGAGACAGGCCAGGGGTCATACACGGATAAGTCAGTCCAGAGTAAATACAGGGGCGAGCCAAGGTAATACACAGGCAGGGTCCAGGTACAAGCCGAAGGTCAAGCCGGAGATCAGGGTGCAGAAGCAGAGTCCAGAAGCAGGCCAGGGGTCAAACCAGGAGATCAGGAAGCAAGGTCAAGGCAAGCCGGGTCACAGCGGGTATTCACAGATCAGGAAGCAAGGTCAAGGCAAGCCGGGTCACAACGGGTATTCTCAGATCAGAAAGCAAGGTCAAAGTACACAAGGGAGCTGAGGAGATAATCCAGCAACGTCCTGTGGTCACAGGCTGGCTTAAATAGGGCCACTGGTGGCAGTGTCAGTCACGCCACTGGCACGCCATCGCGCATGCGCCGTATTGCGCGTGCGTGTGCGCCAATGCGCGCCGGCATGCGTCAATGCACGCTGATGTGCGGCACACACTCGTGTACATCTCAGGATCCTCCGTGGGTGTCCATGGAGGGGCTGGGCAACATTGCCAGTACTAGGACAGCCGTGTCCCTGACAGTTTCCTTCCAGAGTTCACAGCGGATAGAACCATACAATCCCAGCAGGACCATAGACAAGACAATTCTCGTTTGGTTGGTCACCATGAACTGATTTATTTGAGATGACATACAAATATATACAGCAGGATGACAATACCAACTGTAACCAGAAACCTAATTAACATGAGCTAGTTATCTAATCATTTACCCAGACTAGGTGTCTCAGAGATAAGACCTGTCATGGTAGACTTGATGTCTCCTCATTCACAACTTACAATACACATATGTAGAAACACATCCCCCAATAGTTTGCTAGGAGACAAAGATGTGTTAATGAGCACAATAAACTATTGGGTGAAACACACAGGATTTCCAGATCTCATTAATCAGCATTACTTTCACATACATCTGTCCACTGAGTTGCAAGCTGGCAGAGACCATTATTGCCTCCTTAATAATGTCCTTTTGCATTACATAACAGAATATCTTCCTAAATGCTTGTAGCTCCCTCAAATGCCAGGGCCCAAAGAAAGAAGAAAAGAAAAAAACCTATACACTAGCAGCTGTTGTCCCCTTTAAAATAGTCCCCTTGTGAAGTGATGAACTTTTCTAGACCATTGGTCTCCAAACTGATGCCCAAGGGCCACAGATATCAACAACAGGACATTACACCTCCGACTAAAACTAATCATGGGGCATTATATAACTGCTAAATATATTCAAGGCAAAACCCTAGAGATGGAACAACATGTTGACCGCACTCAAATGTGTAGAGAAAAATATAGTAGCTTTATTCCAAGTAAAATCACATCTAGATGACACAGATACAGACATAGACACAGCAAAGATTAACGCGTTTCACAAATCAAGTTTGCTTAATCATAATCTAACATGCACCAGTGAACGTAACACTAAAATTGTATATACTTAGCTGAACGTAATGGGTGCCTGATTATCCCTTCTCAAAGGTTTCTGCAGGAAAACATTCAAAAACCCAAGAAAACATACAGTGCCTACATATATTAATAACACTGCACAAAAGTAAGCAAAAATAGACAACATAGAAAAATAAAATTAACAAATAACAACTATAAGAAAAACTATAGAAAAACTATTCCTACCTTCTATATACATCTACCACTAATATCTGGACCCTCCATAATTTAGAAATAAAAATAGAAAGCAAAAAAATAAGAATAAACTTATGAACAATCCATGACCAAAATTAAGTAACGGTAAACCAGTGGCAAACAGATCAGGTCGTACAGTCGCACAAAAAAGAAAATATATATGGAAATCTCAAAAATATTTACAGAAAATACAAAAGATTGTTTCACAAAAAATTACAAAAAATCTTTTACAAGAATTTACTGCATATAAACACTCAATTTACTGAAATGTAAATTAAACCAGAGAAAAAGGTCACAAACACATTCAAGTCTAGATATAATAGCACCAATGCCACACAATTGCCCTGTACACACGATAGGATTTTCCGACAACAAAATCCATGTTTTTTTTTCCAAAAGACGTTGGCTCAAACTTGTCTTGCATACACACGGTCACACAAATCTCGTCGTAAATTCCGAACGTCAAGAATGCGGTGACGTACAACACGTACGACGAGCCGACAAAAACTAAGTTCAATAGCCAGTGCGGCTCTTCTGCTTGACTCCGAGCATGCGTGGAACTTTGCGCGTCGGAATTGTGTACACACGGTCGGAATTTACGACAATGGATTTTGTTGTCGGAAAACCTGAGATCCAGATCTCAAATTTTGCGTGTCGGAAATTGTAAATTGAAAATGTCCGATGGAGCCTACACACGGCCGGAATTTCCGACAACAAGCTCCCATCGAACATTTTTCGTCAGAAAATCCTATCGTGTGTACGGGGCAAAAGAGTTACCAACAGGTGGCATTATGTCATATATGTCTATATGCAGTAAATTCTTGTAAAAAAGATTTTTTTGTAAAATTTTTTTGGTATTTTCTGTAAATCTTTTTGAGCTTTTCCATATATATTATCTTTTTTGTGTGACTGTATACCTTTACATGGGTATAGCTTTACATAATTTTGGTTATGGATTGTTCATAAGTTTTTTTATTCTAATTTATGGATAGTCCATATACTAGTGACAGATGTATATAGAAGGTAGGAATCGTTTTTCTATAGTTTTTCTTATAGTTGTTATTTTTATTTTTCTATTTTGTCTAGTTTTGCTTACTTTGTATTTGTGCAGTGTTATTAATATATGTACTGTATGCACTGTATGTTTTCTTGGGTTTTTCTGCAGAAACCTTTGAGAAAGGTTAATCAGCATAATCAGGCACCTATTACATTCAGAGGATTATATACTATTTTAGTGTTATGTTCAGTAGATTATGATTAAGCAAACTTGATTTGTGAAACGCGTTAATCTTTGCTGTGTCTATGTCTGTATCAGTGTCATCTCGAGGTGATTTTACTTGGAATAAAGCTACTATATTTTTCTCTACACATTCAAGTGCGGTCAACATGTTGTTCTGTTGGCTACTATCCAGACCGCAAACTGTACTTGCATCTAATTAGTTGAGTAAGGATTGTTCTCACCTGGAGAAAAGAGAAAAAATATGTCTAATAAAGAATATAAAAATAAAAAATGATGGGGCATGGTTTACTCCCACTGATGCCTGGGCATTTTCTACTTCCACTGGCAACAGTCCGCCCCCCTCCAAAGTCTGAAGGACATTAAACTGGCCCTTTGTTCAGAAACTTTGGAGACCCCTGATCTAGACGACTGTGCCACTGCCAGAAACCTTCCTGAAACTTGTTTTCTGGAATGCTGTGCAGTATCTTTGTCACAGAGCACTGGATATCCAGAATTTCATCAAATCCGTGTCTTTTTACGGCATTTTTTTTAAATTTGGAAAAGCCAAAAGTCACAGGGTGCTAAGTCAGGGGAATCAGTGGCTGGTCAAGTTTCGGAATGTATTTCTGGGCCAGGAACTCGAGAACGTTTCACGCATCATGTGCAGGACCATTGTCATGGTGAGGAATCAACTTTTCAGGATTTCCAAGCAACAATGTTGATTGGCCGATGAACAATGCTCTATGAACTCGAAGTGAACTTTCCCATTGTGATAAAAAAAGAACAAAAAACACACCAGCATGGTTTTTAACTGAGAATGAGACATGTGTGCTTTCTTTGGGTGAGGTTAATTCTTTGTTTTCCAGCTGCTGATCCTCCAGCTTCTTCCCCAGTCCTCTCCCCTTCTCTGTGCTCAGCAGCTGGATGCTTTATTTATCTAGCTAACGCTACCGAGGAGTTACTCTGGATGTGGAGATCGGGTGCTACTCCTATGTTTCCAGCGGGTGTACGATCTAAAGTTACAGGCGGTTATGCTGCTGTAATGGCAGCCATCATCTCTGGTGAGTGTTCACTTCAATGGGATCTGGTGATGGACCTCTGAGCACAACCGGGACCCCTTATCACTCTTTGATGTTTTTTTGGCTACATTGATTTCCACCTGCTCATTTGTTTGTGGACTAGGTTCTGCTGTATCACTGAGGACATACCTCATTATTGATGGACACTTATTTGATTATTTGATCACCTTTTCTACACAAGATTAGGGATACGCTATTATATAATTTGTAATGCCCTGTACACACAGTCGGATTTTCCGACGGAAAATGTGTGATAGGACCTTGTTGTCGGAAATTCCGACCGTGTGTAGTCTCCATCACACATTTTCCATCGGATTTTCCGACACACAAAGTTTGAGAGCAGGATATAAAATTTTCCGACAACAAAATCCATTGTTGGAATTTCCGATTGTGTGTACACAAATCCGAAGCACAAAGTGCCACGCATGCTCAGAATAAATAAAGAGATGAAAGCTATTGGCTACTGCCCCGTTTATAGTCCTGACGTACATGTTTTACGTCACCGCGTTCAGAATGATCGGATTTTCTGACAACTTTGTGTGACCGTGTGTATACAAGACAAGTTTGAGCCAACATCCGTCAGAAAAAATCCTAGGATTTTGTTGTCAGAATGTCCGATCAATGTCCGACCGTGTGTACGGGGCATTAACCATTGGCGCTACACTTTTTATCTTTTCACTTTATTCAAGTCCATGTGGTCACATGATCAGAAAGCTGATTAAAGTAATGCATCAGGAGTTTTCCTATAACCGCCAGCTACCATGCTGGGAGCGTGCAGGGAACAGGCTCTCAGAATTATAATTTGTTTTAACAGGGCCACATATATGTGGCCACTCTGCGTTAAGGCCCATATATGTGTGTGGTTGGGGTCAAGGGGTCAAACAGCAAGCAGTATCTGGCTAGCAAGGCAAAACATTGACGCACCAGGGAATAGTAGAGGAGGGACTAAATACCCTCCCAGCAGCCAGCATTAGTTAGAGCCTGATTACTGGGATCTGCTGGGAAACACCCACTGGTGGACACAAAAACTACAACCTGCCGCTCTGGGAATCACAGTGCCAACAGCTGGTGATTCAAGTCCTGACACTTGGTATTCCAGTGTATGATGTATGCACCGCTACACCGGCAGCACAGGGCATTATAGACACTATGTGCAATGGGGTCTGGAGGGGGGGTGGCAGGATATTTGGAGGACATTTGGATATTTGTAGGTGCATTTTGTACTAAAATACTGCAGTTGTGAAGCTATCCTATTGACTTTAATAGGCGAATTTGTCAGGAGGTGCCACCTGTTAAACTCTTCAAGCCGAGTTAAACTTGCCATAGCTGTGAAACAAAGCATCATGGCCGGGGGAAGTGTCCATCCTTCACTGGCTGCTATTGTAGTGTTTAGCTGGGGGCTTTGGGGGGCAGAAAAAATCCAGCTCTATGACCTGTTTTTACCGCCCTCTGGCCGCTTGTGCGAAAGAGTCCTTGGTGCCTTTAAAAATGAAAATGCTCTAAGAAAAAAGGAACTAAAAAGAAAATAAAGGAAAAAAGTACTCCTTTAATGAATTCTCCACTATGTATTTTAAGTTAAGCGTTGCCCCTCTAATTTATCTTTACATTTTCTCCCCTTGTTTGATGATGGCAGCGGCACGATGTTGTTAATTTAAAGAGAAACCGCAGAGGGAATTGAACACCTGCAGTACGGTTTCAGAATTCATTTATGAAGTCAAATTCCAGTATGATTCAGTGCACACTGCTATTAGCCAGCTGGGATGCCTAGCTTTGATTATTCCTTCCCTCGTTCCCTTCTATTAGACCAATCAGGTACGGGTAATTTTCTAGTAATGGTGATTTATTAGAGCGTAATACAGTTATAGTAATCAAAAGAAGGTCAAACAATAAAAGACTAGCCGCAGAGTTTGTGTACTGCAAAACTCTTGGGGGCATATTTATGAAGTAGCAAATGATGGATTTGCAACACTTAGCAAACACATTTGCCCCGTGCTTGCTCAGCGTGTTTTAACCCAAAAACATTCCCGAACTAAGCAACTCCAAGTATTAAAGTCTGGGTAAAGTCAAAACTTTTTTACGTTTTACATACAGTGCATCCAGAAAGTATTCACAACACTTCACTTTTTCCACATTTTGTTATGTTACAGCCTTATTCCAAAATTGATTAAATTCATTATTTTCCTCAACATTCTACAAACAATAACCCATAATGACAACGTGGGAGAAGTTTGTTTGAAATCTTTGTAAATTTATTAAAATCAAAGAATGAAAAAAAATCCCATGTACATACAGTAAGTATTCACAGCCTGTGCTCAATACTTTTTTGAAGCACCTTTGGCATCAATTACAGCCTCAAGTCGTTTTCAGTATGATGATACAAGCTTGGCACACCTATTTTTGGGCAGTTTCTCTCATTCTTCTTTGCAGGACCTCTCAAGCTCCATCAGGTTGGTTGGGGAGCGTCAGTGCACAGCCATTTTCAGATCTCTCCAGAGATGTCTAATTGGGTTCAAGTCTGGGCTCTGGTTGGGCCACTCAAGGACATTCACAGAGTTGTCCCTTAGCCACTCCTTTGTTAACTTGGCTGTGTGCTTAGGATCGTTGTCTTGTTGGAAGATGAACCTTTGCCCCAGTCTGAGATCCAGAGTTCTCTAGAGCAGGTTTTCATCAAGGATGTCTCTGTATATTGCTGCATTCATCTATCCTTGATCCTGACTAGTCCCCCAGTTCCTGTCTCTGAAAAACATCCGCACTGCTAGATACAGCCACCACCATGCCTTACTGTAGGGATGGTATTGGCCAGGTGATGAGCAGTGCCTGGTTTTCTCCAGACATGATAATTGCCATTCAGGCCAAAGAGTTCAATCTTTGTTTCATCAGACCAGAGAATTTTGTTTCTCATGGTCTGAGAGTCCTTCAGGTGACTCTTGGCAAATGCCAGGTGGGTTGTAATTGGCCTTTTACTGAGGAGTGGCTTCCGTCTGGCCACTCTAACATACAGACCTGATTGGTGGAGTGCTTTAGAGATGTTTTTTCTTATGGAAGGTTCTCTCCTCTCCACAGAAAAAAGCCGGAGCTCTGTCAGAGTGACCATCGGGTTCTTGGTCACCTCCCTGACTAAGGCCCTTCTCCCCCGATTGCTCAGTTTGGCCAGGTGGCCCGCTCTAGGAAGAGTCCTGGTGGTTCCAAACTTCTTCCATTTACAGGTGATGGAGGCCACTGTGCTCATTGGGACCTTCAATGCTGCAGAATTTTTTTCTGTACCCTTCCCCAGATCTGTGCCTCGATAAAATCCTATCTCCAAGGTCTACAGACAATTTATCACAGGTGGACTCCAATCAAGTTGTAGAATCATCTCAAGGATGATCAGTGGAAACAGGATGCATCTGAGCTCAATTTTGAGTGTCATGGCAAAAGCTACTAATACTTATGTACATGGGATTTCTTCGTTTTTTTTTTCTTTGTTTTTTTAATACAGTTGCCAAGATTTCAACCAAATTCCTTTTACGTTGTTATTTAGGGGATATTGTTTGTAGAATTTTGAGGAAAATAATTAATTTAATCCATTTTGGAAAAAGGCTGTAACATAACAAAATGTGGAAAAAGTAAAGCTCTGTGAATAGTTTTCAGATGCACTATAGGGCAGGGAAAGCTTAAAATCCCTATAACATTACTTTTTGCTTCACTTCCTGTGTTGGAGACAAGAAGTAGATAAGATGTCCCCAAAAATGAAAGGAATTCCCTCCTTATACAGTTGTCACCAGGACATTAGTCCCCAGTGAAAGGTTTCACCTAGCCTCTTCAAAAGGATAAACAAAATTTAGGATCTCCCTTCACTTATTGTCTCATGAAAATTGTCACCAGGACTAATAAAGGGAGAAATCCCCAACAGCAAGGACATATTTAGAAAAGGGGTCTAATTATTTCCTATTATATCAAAACTAAAAAAGATAATAAAAAGGGAAGATAAAAAAAGAAATAAATGTTGTGTTTACATGCACTTTAACATTAGTTTCCTGGGGAGACCCGCTTTGTTGTTTCAACTGATTCCATAACTGCCACAGATTTGGAGAACATTAAATGCACATTTGCCAGGAAATGGCAAAGATTTGTCTAAAGCCTTCACGTTGGATCCCTTGTCAACTGCTCACACATGGTTTCACATCGGCTCATCTTTGTGAAAATGTTGTACATGAGCATTTGCTTGTGCTAGTCAATAAAAATGGAAAACAATGAAAAACATCTTGAAGAAGCTAAGAAGGATGTCAGGAGCGACTCGCCAAATTACAAGCTGAAGGCACCTTAAAGAAACAGTGTCATCTTGTAGGCAGGTGCAGTCTACTTTCTCCACTGCCAGGTGGCGCTCAACCACAGCGGCATTGCAGAGGGAGAGGAAGTCAAGAGGACCATGGTTCCTCTATGGTTTCCGGGCCACTGGAGGAGCTATCCGATTGAATGCTGGTGCCCCATGTCACTCGGGTAGCCATTTAGGGTTGGGCAGAGTCTATTTTAAAGTGGATGTAAACCCACCACTCACCCAGTATAAACCAATGGCACAGTATTAAAGTATATACACATGCAAGCCTCTTGGATGTTTCCCTACCTTGCAAATGTCACCCCCTTGAGCAGTAGGAGCCCCACAAAACTCTGGAATCGGTGGGTGGGTCTCTTTGCCGGAGCTCGGTGGGCGGAGTCGTGATGTCACAAGACTCCCCGCCCACCTCTACACACTCCTACTCTCCTATTCCTGGCATCCAGTCAAAACTCAGGAAAGGCACCACATGACTTCAGCATGCCCAATCATGCTGAGGTGTGGAGCAGCCAATCCTGGGAGAGATGGAGAAGAAAGGAGGAGGGATGCAAAGCTGGAATCGTAACACACTCTCTGCTCTCACGCTGGTTCATGAGATAAAAAAAATCAGATGTCAGTCACAGCAGTTGGGGATGTGGCGACACAAACTTATCTGGGTGTTGTTTTTATTTTTATCTTACTAAAAAAAACAAGAGAATTGCTCATACCCCCTCTCTCTCATCCCCAATCCCCCCTCTCACTTTCACCCACCCCCCTCTCTCCCTCTCTCTCTCACCCCTTCTCTCTTTCACTCACCCTCTCTCTCTGAAAGACATAACCGGAGAAAATCCCAACTGAGCAACCCTATCTCTTCCATCTCTCTCTCCCACACCCCTCTCTATCTCTCTCACTCCCTCTCTCACACCACACTCTCTCTTACCCCCTCTCTTTCACTCACCCCCTTCTTTCTCACCCCCCTCTCTCTCACCCACTTCTCTTTCTCACCACCCTAGCTCACCCTGTCTCTCTCTCTTTTTCTAACCCCCCACTTACACTGATCACACCCTCCAATCTCTCCCCCCCCGCCAATGCCACTGATACCAATCCACCCTCACCACCACCACTACCCACACCCCCCTAGCCCCAGCAACCAATGGGTAAGCGGTAATGATGTGCAGTAACCTCTAGCAACCGAAAACATCAGCAAGCAGAATTTATGTGCTGTAACCTCTAGCAACAAATAATCAGTGAGCAGTAATGTTCTGCTTTAACCTCTGGCAACCAATCACAATTACTGCCTGATCTGCTGCACTAAACTGATTTGGAGTTTAGCTGCTATTTACTGTATGTGTCAAAGAAGGTTAAGAGCAAAATTGCATTGGGGGGGGGGGGGGGGGGGGCAAAGAAAATGTTTGCCCAGGGTCCAATCAATATTAAAGACGGCTCTGTCCCTATCTTCACATGCATAGCCTAGATGGCAACACATGTGCATACCTCCCAACTTTTTGAGATGGGAATGAGGGACACCTATCAGCAAACGTATGCAGGCATAGGACACACCCCTTGCCATGCCCCTTAAAGGAGAATTGTACAAAAAAAACAAGATTGATTAAACACACGAGTGCTTTTTTTTTAGCACTACTATTCCTTTATATTGGCTTTTGGAATTTACAAATGCAGCAATTTAGAAATCAGATGAAAGGTTTAGCGCTGGAAAACACTTTTTGATAGATAAAAAGTGCATTTTATCTACATCTATATAGATCGGATCAAAATGAGGAGGAATGAGGGACAGTCCCTCGAAATCAGGGACAGTTGGGAGCTATGCATGTGCAACCCTATTCCTGAATATAGGTCAGCTAAATACATTACAGGTGTTTTTAAAACTGACCACAGCCTGAGAAAAAAAAGCCTATCCTCGCACAGAAGGACCCTTTAACTGTGAGCAAGCAGTGGTCTCTCTAAAGAGGCCTGACACACCCCCTTGCTGGGTCAGAGCTCTAATTCTCCAATCAGCAAAGCTCATGCTCCCTGCTGATTGAATATCTTTAGCTCTGACTCAGCAAAGGACATGTTGGAACCTCTGCAGAGAAGCCACTGCTTCCATACAAAGAACAAGGGTTCTTTTCTGCCACATGTTGGCAGGAGACGGGCTTTTCCACTCAGGCTGTGGCTACTTTATAAAGAAAATGAACAGTAGGTCTTTGGACACCTTGTTACGCCTGGAATGTATTTAGATGATTGGAACTGAAAATTCAGATGGGCTTTGTGGGTTTGTGGCAGCAGCAAATAATCCCAGCTAATAGGATTCGTGGAAGAAAATGTTTCCCTCTCCTGAAACAGTTTTAGATGCCAATGATTAACAGTTTCTCCTTTCCGCGTAGCTGGCCTGGAGAAGATACGTTTATGCCGCCGATAAATCTGTTTTATTGACGCTGCTTGTGATGAGAAATCACGCAATCTGTAATTCTGTGATTTAAAAAAGGCAATCAAGTCCCAATAAATATTTTACTTTCCATTTTTTCCGATCAGATTTTTACCCTTCTGTGTCCACAAATAATTGAGCATCGTGTGATGTCAGGACTGCCGGATAAAGTTATTATTTATGGCCGAGCGCTTAGAATATCTTACAGGGCGGAACGACGGCCGAGAATTCGCGGCGTCGCTGTAGTTGAGGAAAACGGCTGGGATACTTCTGGTTAGCTGATGTATTTATTTCCAGAAACTTATTTTATAGGTTTAATGTTTGTTGCACTTCTGAATGTGTTATATGGTCTTGACGTTTTATCATGGAGATCAGATATATGGTAGATGAAGGCAGTGTGAGCCTTTTTTATGTTGTCTTTTATTAAAGTAAACATGTCAGCCATTTAAAACCCCTTAAAAGTCCTGCTAACCTGAAACCCTGTCCAGGTTTGAAGCCGAACTCTAGCCAAACTTTTTCTTGGTTTCGATGAAAGCGATGAAGGTTTTCTTCTCTTGGTTTCATTGGGTTTGACTCTCAGGCATGTACAGAAATTGCAAACTTTGTGAACCCTATTGAAGTCTATGGGAAGCAAATCTTGAAAATTAATTCTCTGTATTTTCAAGGCTAATAAGCAACAGATTGTCAATTAAAGGACATGGAGAGCTGGGCACTGCCACAGGGGATATGTACCAATGCAAAAACAAAAAAAATACCAGACCCCCAAAAAATACACTATATTGTCAAAAGGATTGGGACACCTGCCTTTACACGCACATGAACTATAATGGCATGACCCTATGCTTTTTGTTTCTCCTTTTGCATAGGGTTCACCCTTACAATTAAAACCTAATCCTCATCAAGGATAAAGGTCGGGTATGTACACTATATTGTCAAAAGTATTAGGAGACCTGCTTTTACACACACATGAACTATAATGGAATCCCTGTCTTAGTCCGTAGGGTTCAATATTAAGTTGGCCCATCCTTTGCAGCTATAACAGCTTCAACTCTTCTGGGAAGGCCATCCACAAGGTTTAGGAGTGTGTCTATGGGAATGTTTGACCATTCTTCCAGAAGATCATTTGTGAGGTCAGACACTGATGTTGGACGAGATGCCCTGGCTCGCAGTCTTCGCTCTAATTCATCCCAAAGGTGTTCTATCGGGTTGGGGTCGGGACTCTGTTCAGGCCAGTCAGGTTTCTTCACCCCAAATTCGCTCATCCATGTCTTTATGGACCTTGCTTTGTGCACTGGTCCAAATCATTTGGTGGAGGGGGGGATTATGGTGTGGGGTTGTTCTTCAGGGGTTGGGCTTGGCCCCTTAGTTCCATTGAAGGGAACTCTTAAGGCGTCAGCATATCAAGACATTTTTCATGCTCCCAACTTTGTGTAAACAGTTTGGGGATGACCCCTTCCTTTTACAACACGACTGCGCACCAGTACACAAAGCAAGGTCCGTAAAGACATGGATGAGCGAGTTTGGGGTGGAGGAACTTGACTGGCCTGCTCAGAGTCCTGACCTCAACCTGATAGAAGACCTTTGGGATGAATTCGAGCAGAAACTGCAAGTCAGGCCCTCTCGTCTACATCAGTGGTTGACCACAAAAATGCACTTCTGGAAAAATGGTTAAACATTCCCATAGACACACTCCTAAACCTTGTGGACAGCTTTCCCAGAAGAGTTGAATCTGTTATAAAGGGTGGGCCAACTCAATATTGAACCCTACGGACTTATGCCCCGTACACACGGTCGGATTTGCCAATGGAAAATGTGTGATAGGACCTTGTTGTCGGAAATTCCGACCGTGTGTAGGCTCCATCACACATTTTCCATCGGATTTTCCGACACACAAAGATTGAGAGCAGGCTATAAACTTTTCCGACAACAAAATCCGTTGTCGGAATTTCCGATCGTGTGTACACAAATCCGATGCACAAAGTGCCACGCATGCTCAGAATAAATAAAGAGATGAAAGCTATTGGCTACTGCCCCGTTTATAGTCCCGACGTACGTGTTTTTACGTCACCGCGTTCAGAATGATCGGATTTTCCGACAACTTTGTGTGACCGTGTGTATGCAAGACAAGTTTGAGCCAACATCCGTCGGAAAAAATCCTAGGATTTTGTTGTCGGAATGTCCGATCAATGTCCGACCGTGTGTACGGGGCATAAGACTGGGATGCCATTAAAGTTCATGTGTGTGTAAAGGCAGGCGCCCCAATACTTTTGACAATATAGTGTACATACCTGACCTTTATCCTTGATGAGGATTAAGTAATAATTGTAAAGGCAAACCCTAAGCAAAAGGAGAAACAAAAAGCATAGAGTCCCTCCCATAATTATACCAGACTTTTATCCATTCATGCAGCCTGGCAAAGCAGGAAAGGAAGGACAGTGAGCATGCACCCCCCATGAACAGTGGCATGTCCTTTGCCCTCAACATGGGGAAGGTGCCTTGCCAGAGGAGCTCCCTGGCAAGGCATTATGTCCTCATGATGATGGGCACCAGGTCCCCTTCCCCACATCCCTGGCCCAGTGGATGTGGGGAGTCTGAGGGTGGGGGGAGGACTTATTGGAATCTGGAAGCCTCCTTTATGATAAGGATACTGTAAGTAAGGGGTACATTGTGCACCTGGTTACTCATGCACAAACAAATTGCAAAGTAAATAAACACACACACTGTAATATACAGTATATAATAAGTTCTTTTTTAAAACCCACCCTAAAAAAAGACCCTATGGCAAGTTTTCTCAATCAGGATTCCCACAGAGATTCCTAAGGGTTCCATGAACAGTGACCAATTTCTGCCCCTCAGATACGTTTCCACTGACACCATTGATCTTTAAGCTCTGTAAGGGGGAATTATTCCCAATGACCATAAGTGTAAGGAGCATTCTTCCCACTGACCATCACTCTAATGTATCATGAGTTGTAGATATAGTAAGTTTTAGTAAGGGTTCTCTGAGACCAGAAAGTTATCTCAAGGGTTCCTCTGTATTGAAAAGATTGAGAAAGGCTGCCCTATGGTGTAAAGCCATTGTCAATTACATCATCCAGGGATGTAGATCCCAATGACCCTCGCTGACCATTTCCTACTGACAGTCTCTCGTCTTAATTGACAAATCCCAGGCTGGAAGCTGAATGTAAGCAAAGGAGCCAAAGATGCTGGCTGATGTCATTGACTGGTCGTTCAGTGGGCGGATGGGGATGCATCATTGGTTGCTAGGATGCAGATGGCCACCTGCATCCTAGCAACCATTAAGGGCCCTGAGCAGGAATATGTCACATTCAGTTGGGGTACTAATACTGTCATGAAATTAATGACTTCCTGCACAGCCAGAGCTTTGATTCAGCAGGCAGGCAAACAAGTCATTTAATTTGCCCCCTTGGTGAACAGCCAGAGATTGTAGTGTACGCTGTGTCACCACAAACTCAGACCTGACCCTTTTAATAACCCCATTTCACTCATTTTTGTCATAAGGATAAATAGGTAAAGTAGAATTCCAGCCTACCACTGACTATGTTTAAAAATGTTCTCACCCCCTCCTGCTATCTATGCTGCCTAATCCAGGTTGAACTAGATGGACTGGTGTTTTTATTCAACCTTACCAACTATATAACTATGTAACCTTGGTGAAAAAAAAAAAAGATCTGTATATTTACCTATTTTTAGTCCACTCTGGTCCTGTTAAGTGCTCTGCAGCATCATCTCCCCCTTTGTCAGTCAGCAGCTGCAGGGGAGAGGGGGTGCACCGACAATGTCTGGGCCTTGAAGCCTATAGGTGATATCACTGCTTCCTGGAATTCCAAGCTGTTGTCGTGCACTCCATCCTCTCCCCTGCAGGTGGCACCGACTGACACAGAGGATCATGTGACTGGACCAGAGAAGACTAAAAATAGGTAAGTATATGCATCCTTTAAGGGGAGGGGACATTTTTAAACATAGTGTTAGGAAGGAATTCCACTTTAGGGGAGGGGTACTGTGCACCCCATACTTATTCACATGAGGGGGCCAGGATCTCTAGGCCCCCTTGTGAAAGGGGGCTTCCAGATTCCGATAAAGCCCCCCGCCCCCAGACCCCCACAACCACAGCCCAGGGTTGTGGGGAAGAGGCCCTTGTCCCCATCAACCTGCCAGGCTGCATGCTCGGATAAGGGTCTGGTATGGATTTTGTGGGGGGGGGGGGGCTCACGCCATTTAAAAAAAAAATTGGTGTGGTGTTTCCCCTTAAATTTCATACCAGACACTAAGGGCCTGGTATGTATTAGGGGAGGGCCACTCCATTTTTTATGATAAATTTGGCGTGAGGTTTCATTCATTCCAGAGCCAAAGGAATTGTTTTGATTAATCAAAGGACAATCATGCTCATTTCAAAGTCAGTTCAAAATCGGATCCTGCTCATTAAAGTCTCATTGGAAGTCGGATCCAAAGTCGGAGGGCAAAGTCAGATCAGAAGCGTGAATATGGCCTAAAGGCTGAATCACCCCAGGGAGGTCGCATCCACAACAGCCTTTTGTAACATTGCGCAACCAGGATCAGTGGAGGAGTTTTCTCACTAACAATAATAACAGGAGGCACTTCATGGTGTCCATTTGTAGACTTGACTTTTCCAAGTGGAACAGAGGTGATCAAGATAGAAAGTGAGGAGAAATCTAAATGAACGAAAAAAATAGCAGAAAACCTCCAGAAAAAAAAATGTAATGGGCCCCCCTGCAGGATTAAGTCATAATGTACTAATATGCACCACATACTAGCACATTATGACAGACTTACCTGTACACTGAGCCCTCCAGCGTAGTCCTGTCATGGCTCCCCAACACTGCCATTCTCACCTGGTCTTCCTTCCATGTTTTCAGGCTTCGGTTATATGAGTGGCCTGGGGGCCGCAATGATGTCACTTCTATGCGCGCACGCATGGAAGCCCTTCAGAGCACATGTGTCTGTGACGTCACCGGCTGCATGTTGTGTGAAAATCTCCTAAATAGTGCAAGTTTAGGAGATATTCACTGTACCTACAGTACAGGTAAGTCTTTTTATAGGCTTACCTGCAGGTACAAGTCCAAAAGTGGACTTTACCTCCACTTTAACACACTGGGCTAGACGCTCAGAGAACAATATTTTACCAATGGGGACACCGACAACAGTACACACTCATAGAGCTTCTAACCTTTCTTTAAAAGTGGTTGTATATCCCTGACAAAATATGAACTAAGCATATCTCTCTATAGTGTGTACTTGCCTCAATCCAGAGCACTAAGTGTCATTTCTGTCTGCTGCCTCCTTCCTCTGCTATCTGCATAAGTCACTTCTGACAAGTTTTCCTGACACCAAGAGATAAAAAGGTGACCGGGGAGGGAGCTCTGGCACACAGACTGTGATTGACAGCCTCAGCTCTTTTCCTGTGTGCTGTGTGAAGGGGGTGTGGCCCTTCCCTCCAATCAGCTCTCACTGAGCTCTGAACCCCTACTT
Source organism: Lithobates clamitans (assembly GCA_037952925.1). NCBI lineage: Eukaryota > Metazoa > Chordata > Amphibia > Anura > Ranidae > Lithobates > Lithobates clamitans. The sequence continues at coordinate 1,124,875 of JBBGZY010002175.1, read as the reverse complement.
TCTGAAAAGTTTAGACAAGCTCTATAAATTTTGGACTGTAGAGAATAGAAGGCTTTAGATAAACGAGTACAACTTATATAGGAGGACTTGTTTCATCCCTATGTATTACCTTAGGCTAGTCTCTTCACTGGGTACATGGGAGGGTTTAAAAACACTTTAAGGGGTGTTGTGATGAGCAGATTAGTAAATGCATCTATTTTACTAAAGTAGATAAACGCACTGCTTCAATATGAACTTGGAACAGTTTAATGATCAGCTTTGGGCCTTTGCCACCTGCTAGTTGTTACTTAGCCTTGCAGTTTTCTGTGATGCACACCTGCCACAGTTAGGAGTACTTAATTAGAATGCTTGACATGCAGTCAGTTCCTGAACAACTGGTAGTGCTGCCAGCTAATGCACTGGATTCAGATCTATCTGCCATCCTTTGAAGGACTCTCTCCGCAATCAGGTTTTACATATAAATCCGGACACAAGTTAAAACCACAGATATGACCTCAACGGGGATGGAACTGAAATGTCACTGGTAAGCGAACCCTTTAGCTAGCATGTCTTTAATTGGCACCTGGTATCTGAACCTCTGTACAGGTTTTCAGGCTCCCTCTTGAAGGAAGCTCAGAAAATATTAATACAACAGTATGAAGACCACGGGGGCAATGAATATTACAAATTTGTCTTTTCAATATTTCCTGAAGTTGTGCTTTAATTCAGAACCATGATATCCTAACCTGATTGATATCATAGTATCTGTGATTAAGTTTTTAAGTTCGACTTTCATGCTACAGCTCCGGAAGTTATGATTTAATCATACCTTGGAAGTGCATCTTTTAAATATTTTATTTGTTTTACTCCCAATCAAGCCAAAGTGTACAGCACCGGTTTAGTCTTTGCATACTAATCGCCTCCTCCTCCCCACGCTGCTTTATTTCACCGTGTAGGTTATAATTCATTAATGCCGGGACGAGCATCTACCTGTTACACATTCCTTTGAAGAAGTTGAAGGTGCTTTTAAAATTTGAGTTTGATAGGTGGACAAAAATACTTTTTAGAAAAAATAACTTAGATTCTTACTAGCTGGTTTGAAACTCCCTGTAAGGTGCATAACTTCTTTAGGCCCCATTCACACCAAGCATCCCCTGAATGCACGATTTTGCACGCTTTTTCTCAGGAGAAACGCATAGGGCAGCTCATTCACTTAAAGTGTAATTCCAGTCCAAACCTAACTAAGCTAAAATCTACTCCCACCGCTATTCTACGTCTATTCTATCTACCCTGTAAAAGGAAAGATGCCTATAATTCCCTTTTCTGAAGTCGCGCCGGTCCAGTCACATGATCGGGTCCCAGCGCCGACTTCAGCGTAGAGGAGGGACAGCAGACAATGGCTGCCCCATCATAGTAAGCCTATCGGTGACATCATCACCCCGGCTTTGCAGCCATTGTTGCTGCTCTCTCCTCTACATTGAAGCCGTCAGTGGCTGGACTGGAGCGACTTCAGAATAGGTAGGAATAGATGTCTTTCCTTGATGGGGTAGATGGAATAGGCTTAGGATGGTAATACAGGAGGCTGGAGTGCCATCTCTCTTGTTCTTTTTTAGCTATTACATTAAATCATTCTCCAATCTGAAGCAGTGCCATCTTAATAGCATCATGGGCCCAGGGGCAAAGTAATGCACTGTAGCCCCTACTAGCCTAAATCAGGTGTCCCCATCAGTGCCCCCTTAAATCAGGTGCCCCCATCACAGAGCCCCCTTACATCAGGTATCCCTGTCACAGTGTCTCCATACATCACATTTCCCCATCACAGTGATCCATATATCAGGTTCCCCCATCACAGTGTCCCCATCCATCAGTGTCGCACTGTGGCCCCTACCAGCCTTCATCAGGTGTCCCCATCAGTGTCCCCTTACATAGGGTGTTCCCATCACAGTGCCCCCTTACATCAGGTGTCCCCATCACAGTGCCCCCTTTCATCAGGTGCCTTCATCACAGTGTCCCCATACATCACATTTCCCCATCACAGTGCCCCATACACCAGGTCCTTCCATCATAGGGTTCCCATCACAGTGTCCTCATCCATCAGAGTTGCACTGTGGCCTCTACCAGCCTACATAAGATGTTCCTATCAGTGTCCCCTTACATAGGGTGTCCCCGTCACAGTGCCCCCTTACATCAGGTGTCCCCATCAGAGTGCCCCCTTACATCAGGTGTCCCCATTACAGTGCCCCCTTACATCAGGTGTCCCTATTATAGAGTCCCCATACATCATATTTCCCCATCACAGTGTCTCCATCCATCAGAGTTGCACTGTGGCCTCTACCAGCCTACATTGGGTTTTCCCATCAGTGTCCCTTACATAGGGTTTCCCCACCACAGTGCCCCCTTACATCAGGTGTCCCCATCACAGTGTCCCCCTTTCATCAAGTGCCTCCATCACAGTGTCCCCATACATCACATTTCCCCATCACAGTGCCCCATACACCAGGTCCTTCCATCATAGGGTCCCCATCACAGTGTCCCCATCCATCAGAGTTGCACTGTGGCCTCTACCAGCCTACATCAGATGTTCCCATCAATGTCCCCTTACATAGGGTGTCCCCGTCACAGTGCCCCCTTACATCAGGTGTCCCCATCACAATGCCCCCATACATCACATTTCCCCATCACAGTGCCCCATACATCAAGTTCCCCCAACATAGTGTCCCCACTACCGTGTCCCCATCCATCACATTTCCCCATCACGGTGCCCCATACATCAGGTCCTCCCTTCATAGGGTCCCCATCACAGTGCCCCATACATCAGAGTTGCATTGTGGCCTCTACCAGCCTATATCAGATGTTCCTATCAGTGTCCCTTACATAGGGTGTCCCCAGCACAGTGCCCCCTTACATCAGGTGTCCCCATTACAGTGTCTCCAAACATCAGAGTCGCACTGTGGCCTCTACCAGCCTACATCGGGTGTTCCCAACAGTGTCCCCTTACATAGGGTTTCCCTATTACAGTTAGACCAGCCACCTCATCCCTTTAAAACCAATCACATATTAATTACACTCACTTGGTGCCTTATTTGCAATAAATTAGCCTCAGAACCTGTGTAATTCATATGTGTTCAGGTTTAAAGGGATGAGGTGGCAACCCTAATCACAGTGCCCCCTTACATCAGGTGTCCCCATCACAGTGCCCCATACATCAGGTCCTCCCATCATAGGGTCTCCATCACAGTGTCCCCATCCATCAGAGTTGCACTGTGGCCTCTACCAGCCTACATAGGGTGTCCCCATCACAGTGCCCCCTTACATCAGGTGTCCCCATCACAGTGCCCCCTTACATCAGGTGTCCCCATCACAGTGCACCATACATCAGGTCCTCCCATCATAGGGTCTCCATCACAGTGTCCCCATCCATCTGAGTTGCACTGTGGCCTCTACCAGCCTACTTCAGATGTTCTCATCAGTGCCCCCTTACATCAGGTGTCCCCATCACAGTGCCCCCTTACATCAGGTGTCCCCATTACAGTGTCCCCATACATCACATTTCCCTATCACAGTGCCCCATACATCAGAATTGCACTGTGGCCTCTAACAGCCTACATAGGGTGTCCCCTTCACAGTGCCCCCTTACATCAGGTGTCCCCATACATCACATTTCCCCATCACAGTGCCCCATATATCAAGTTCCCCCATCACAGTGCCCCATACATCAGGTTCCCCTATCATAGTGTCACCATTACAGTGTCCCCATCACAGTGTCCCCATACATCACATTTCCCCATTACAGTGCCCCATACATCAAGTTCCCCTATCATAGTGTCCCCATTACAGTGTCCACATCACAGTGTCCCCATACATCACATTTACCCATCACAGTGCCCCATACATCAGGTTCCCCTATCATAGTGTCCCCAATACAGTGTCCCAATCCATCAGAGGTGTGCCCCCCGCTTCACCCTTGTACTCACAGATCACAAATGCTGTTCCCACTTGCAATGAAGGTAGCTCCTCCTCCTGTGCTGAGAATGAGTTCTCAGTCTCAGTGCCAGCTCTCTTCCGCCCCCTTGCAGGATGAAGGAAAGAGATGAATCCTCTCTCCAGCAGAAACCATACACAGTTTATATATCTATCTATATACAGTGCCATGAAAAAGTAAGATGGAACACCTTTGGGATGAATTAGAGCGGAGACTGTGAACCAGGCCTTCTCGTCCAACATCAGTGCCTGACCCCACAAATGCGCTTCAGGAAGAATGGTCAAGAATGGTAGACACACTCCTATACCTTGTGTGCAGCCTTCCCAGAAGAGTTGAAGCTGTTATAGCCGCAAAGGGTGGGCCAACTTAATATTGAACCCTACGGACCAAGACCGGGATGCCATTAAAGTTGATGTGCGTGTAAAGGCAGGTGTCCCAATACTTTTGGTAATACAGTGTATAAATATGGCCACATACAGGCTCTTCTGCTCTTCCTCTAGTAATTCATGGGTGGAATCTGTATTCCCAGCTCTTTTGATATTTCTTGAATTATGCTGTTTCATTACTTACGGCTCGGTTGATGATACTCCCACAAGAATAAACAGCATCCGCCATCCAGTGCTGGCACCCCGCCCTCCACCATATAATATCCCCTCATTTGTCAGTATATCACTAAGAGTACTCGGTAAGCGGGCCGTGACTTACGGGCTTGAAGTCAAACTCCAATCTGACTGGCGGTGCTTAAGTCAAACTCTCCTCTCTGAGTGAAATATGCTCGGACCCCGAGGATCCATTATTTCAAGTGCACAGCGGAAACTTCAATCGAGGAATTCACCGAAGGCCCATTCATTCTCACTTCCCTTCTTGTCCAATATATAATAAAAAATAGAAGAGGGCATCGGGAGCAAATGGGATCGCTCTGGCAATTAATCATGTCATTAGAGGTGGATCAAGAATAGCCGGATTTTTATTTTAAGCTGAACTCTAGGCAGAAAGGAAAAAAACAAACAACGGTTCATTGAAGTATGCAGTGATAAAAATAACTGTTAAGTGTTTTTCTAATTCAGTACCTGAATTTGATCTGGTTTCAGCCTACTGCAGTCCCGGTACAGCAGAACTTGGATCGGGAGGGGGAGAAGCAGCACAAGGAGCTAGTAAGTTGTGCTGCAGTAAAACAAAAAAATGGGACTGCAAATGTGCAGCTGCATGTACGTTGTTGGACTTTCGGTGGTTACACCAGGATGATGCCTGCAGCTGATCAACCGACCAACCGGACCCCCCTTGCCCTGGGTGGTACTCACGTGGTCGAGCTCTGTGTTGGCGCCGATGAAGAGCACTGACCAAACAAACCACCAGACCAACCCCCCCCCCCCCCACGGTAGGTACTAGGGCTCTGTGTTGATTGCTCTGATGACGGTGACCATCTCCTGGATCTGCCCGTACATCCTCCCCCCTGCCCGGTCAAAACAGTTGCTTCTCCTCTCGGCCAATCCAGTCCCAGGACCCGCTTCCTAATTGGCCAGGAGAAGAAGAAGGAAGACAATAGCAAATATTAATTTGTTATTGTCACACAACTTGGGTGCACTCAGGGCTCAGAGCTCTACGTCCAAAGCCCACCCTTTTTTGAAGCCAATTAGAGCCTCAGGACCCCGATGCTGTCATTTATGACGAAACTAGTAGGGCGGAGTCTATGTCCAACTATACTACGCCAGTTTGATCGTGATCTGCAGATTTAAACTTAGGGACTTTTATCCATGTGTTACACTCTATTGGACTTGTGGAAACTTTCAGCAATGTTTTTTCAATAAAACCACCACGGTTTTATACTATGTGGTGATTCTCTCTTTTCATTATATAATATCCATGAGAGAGATTGAAAAAAACAGCACGGTTGCCCGCAACATTATCCTCTTTCATACCCAGTGGATGGATCCTTCATGATGTGTGAATCCATGTCAGACTAGACTCCCAAATGTGGATATCCGGTAAGGGCACATCTTGTATTATCATGGTGAAAGGTGCACTTGGGTGTATGGTCGTTCATCATGCTTTGGACACGATTGCAAAAATTTCATCACATATACTTTTTATGGACACTTTCATGGACTGACCATTGTCATTTATATTTGTTTGCACTTTTTTATCCTTACATAGCGCAGCAATATAAAAGCAAAGGAGAAGGCCTTCAAAAAATACAAGGCTGAGGAATCATCATCAGCATTCAGACTTTACAAAAAATGCAACAAGAAATGTAAGGGTGCAATTAGATTGGCTAAGATAGAACACGAAACACACATAGCGGAGGAGAGCAAAAAACCCAAAGAAATTCTTTAAGTATATAAACAGTAAAAAAGGGAGGACAGACCATATTGGCCCTATAAAGAATGAGGAAGGATGGGGAGATGGCGAAGGTATTGAATTTATTCTTCTCTGCAGTCTTCACAAACGAATCAGGTTTCAGTAACCAAAACTGCAGTGTTTATCCTCATGACACATCACAAGAAGCACCCTCATGGCTAACAGAGGACAGTATTAGAGATAGATTTGGAAAACTTAACATTAATAAATCACCAGGACCAGGTGGCTTGCACCCAAGGGGCCTTAGGGAACTCAGTCAAGTAATTGCCAGACCATTGTTCCTAATTTTTTCCTGACAGCCTACTAACGGGAATGGTACCAGCCGATTGGAGAAAAGCCAATGTAGCACCAATATTTAAAAAGGGCCAAAATACATCCCTTAGAATTACAGACCAGTTAGCCTAATATCAATAGTATGTAAACTCTTGGAGGGGATGATAAGGGACTATATACAAGATTTTAGTAAAGAAAACGGGTATCATTAACAGTAATCATGGATTCATGAAAAATCGTTCTTGCCAATCCAATCTATTAACCTTCTATGAGGAGGTGAGTTGCCATCTAGATAAAGGAAGGCCCGTAGACGTGGTGTATCTGGACTTTGCAAAAGCATTTAACACAGTTCCCCATAAACGTTTACTGTACAAAGTAAGGTCCGTTGGCATGGACCATAGGATGAGTACATGGATTGAAAACTGGCTACAAGGGTGAGTTCAGAGGGTGGTGATAAATGGTAAGTACTTGGAATGGTCAGGGGTGGGTAGTGAGGTCCCCCAGGGTTCTGTGCTGGGACCAATTCTATTTAATTTGTTCATAAACGACCTGGAGGATGGGATAAACAGTTCAATCTCTGCATTTGTGGATGATACTAAGCTAAGCAGGACAATAACTTCTCCGCAAGATGTGGAAACCTTGCAAGAAGATCTGAACAAATTAATGGGGTGGGCAACTACATGGCAAATGAGGTTCAATGTAGAAAAATGTAAAATAATGCATTTGGGTGGCAAAAATATGAATGCAATCTATACACTGGGGGGAGAACCTCTGGGGGAATCTAGGATGGAAAAGGACCTGGGGGTCCTAGTAGATGATAGGCTCAGCAATGGCATGCAATGCCAAGCTACTGCTAACAAAGCAAACAGAATATTGGCATTAAAAAGGTAATTCATTCCAGAGGTAAAATGATAACTCTCCCGCTCTACAAGACTCTGGTCCAGCAGCACCTGCAGTATGCAGTCCAGTTCTGGGCACCAGTCCTCAGGAAGGATGTACTGGAAATGGCAGCGAGTACAAAGAAGAGCAACAAAGCTAATAAAGGGTCTGGAGGATATTAGTTATGAGGAAAGGTTGCAAGCACTAAACTTATTCTCTCTGGAGAAGAGACGCTTGAGAGGGGATATGATTTCAATTTATAAATACCGTACTGGTGACATCACAATAGGGAAAAAACCTTTTCATGAAAGTGAGTTTAACAAGACACGTGGCCATTCATTAAAATTAGAAGAAAAGAGATTTAACCTTAAACTACGTAGAGAGTTCTTTACTGTAGTGGCAAGCATGTGGAATTTCCTTCCACAGGCGGTGGTCTCAGCGGGGAGCATTGATAGCTTCAAGAAACTATTAGATAAGCACCTGAACGACCGCAACATACAGGGATATACAATGTAATACTGACATATAATCACACACATAGGTTGGACCTGATGGACTTGTGTCATTTTTTTAACCTCACCTTCTATATAACTGTGTAATTGTTGGGTTTTTATGTTTTTACACAAATTGTTCTGTTGTGTGATTGCCAGCTGCTTTTTTGGTCACTTATTATTACTCCCACCTGCGCAATATCAACATCCCATTTACTCTAATCATGTGCTACAAAAAAGAAAAAAAACAATTGAAATCAATGTGTCCGGCGCCCTGCTTGTAGATTAGGGTCCGTGTGCATGGATTAGCGGGGGGGGGGGGTTGGCGTCCCTGTGCCATTTTTTTAAAATCGAAAGCATTCAGAAAGAACGATCTTGGTGTTTTTGAATGCTTTTAAATGCAGAAGAGGAATTTGGGGTGTTATAGACGCCAGATCTCTCCATAAAGAGGACCTGTTACTGTTACATGCCTATTGCTGTCACAAGGATGTTTACATTCCGTGCGACAGCAATAAAAGTGATTAAAAACAAGAAATAAATAAAGCAACAGTGTAGCAAAAATAAACAAATAAATAATAATTAAAAAAAAGTGGCCCTGTCCCCCTGTGCTTGCACACAAAGGCAAATGCACGCTTTGGTCCCGCACACAAACAGCAATTGCCCCACACATGTGAGGTATCACCGCGAATGTCAAATCATGGGCTATAATTCTAGCACCAGACTTCCTCTGCAATCTAAAGTTGTAACCTCTAAAGGCTTTAAAATAATCGTCTATGGATAGTAAAATTTACGTAGTTTGTCTAAGTTGCACGGGCATGCACAATTTTAAAGCTTGACATGTTTGGTATCTATTTACTCAGTGTAGCTTGATCTTTTATATTTTACAAACAAATTGGGTTATGTATTGTGTTTTGTTTGTTAACATTCAAAAAAAGTGTACTTTTCCCCCAAAAATTGCATTTGAAAAATCGCAGCGCAAATACCGTGTCACATAGAATATTACAAAACCCACCAATTTATTCTCTAGGACTTCTGCTTAAATATATAATGTATATATATATATATATATATATATATATATATATATATATATATATAATGTTTGGTGGTTCTATGTAAATTATCTAGCAAAAATACTGGTTGTTACATGTGAACAAAAAGTACCAGAGAAGACCTGGACTGGAAGTAGTTAAACAGATCCACTTCAATAAAAACCTAGAAATTATATCTATAGGTAATATGTTTAAATACACTATATTGTCAAAGTAATAGGACGCCTGCCTTTACACGCACATGAACTTTAATGGCATCCCAGTCTTAGTCCGTAGGGTTCAATATTAAGTTGGCCCACCCTTCGCAGCTATAACAGCTTCAACTCTTCTGGGAAGAGTTTAGCTTACTGACTTTATGCTAAGGATTTAGCTTTAAAAGTTTAAAATGTTTATTTTAATGCTTTTAGTTTTACAAAGTAATATCTAGTTTTGTCAGTTAACGCTGAACCTGTCTCTTTTTCCACTCTCGCCACTAGAGGGAGTTTTTATGCTGGATGAGCTAGAGCTTATTATACTAATGCCGCGTACACACGAGTGGACTTTACTGCAGACTTTGCCCGGTGGACGGGATTTCATCGGACAATTCGATCGTGTGTGGGCTCCAGCGGACTTTGTTTTCTCAAAAGTTGGACGGACTTGGATTTGAAACATGTTTCAAATCTATCCGACGGACTCGAGTCCGGTCGAAAAGTCCGCTCGTCTGTATGCTAGTCCGACAGACAAAAAGCCACGCTAGGGCAGCTATTGGCTACTGGCTATGAACTTCCTTGTTTTAGTCCGGTCGTATGTCATCACGTACAAATTCGTCAGACTTTGGTGGATTGTGTGTAGGCAAGTCCGTTCATTCAGAAAGTCCGTCGTAAAGTCCTTTGAAAAGTCCGCCGGGCAAAGACTGCCGTAAAGTCCGACCATGTGTACGCGGCATTAGTATATGTGCAATACCACTTTCTGCCTCAACAGGGCCAATATGTGTATATGGAGCATTTGGTTCCCCTACCTACTACCTAAATGTTATGAAATGTTATGTGGTTTTACTACTATTTCGAGAGCGCGAGCGTTCAGATTCACATCATCGTGATGTGGAAGGCATCATATGTAATTAACATTGGCTTTCCCTTGTCAAATTTGCGAGGCCCGGGGTTTCTAATATGGGGCCGGTCCATGCCCCGTATGTTACGTCCACTTAAAGGAGGGAGGGGAAGAACCTACACGACTGCTCTCCACAAATAGACGTTGAGTGCACTAAGATGGCACCGCTTCAGAAGACGTTCAATACGAAACGCGCGTAGGGCGGGGCCGCCTACATGGCGTCACTTCCGGGCCTGAGAGGAAATTGCTTTCCGACATTGCATACAGACCCTGGTTTTTTTCTTGAATATTCAGTTTTTTAGTTTTGAGATGACATCTTACCATGGATGGGAGATGGTTATGTTATTTTAACTATATTTTTTAATAAACTTAAAACTTTTTGATACTACACTATTAGATCCCTTATCTTTTCCATATGAGGAGGATTTGTGAGTTTTATTTTGGTCACACCTGTGCAGGGATAGACACGTACACATACCATTTCTGTTAAGTTATCACACATATACTATTATATTATATTTTTCACTTAGTTTGGATGGAACCGTGAAGACTCCCTTGCCACATTTGCGCAGGGAGGGCCACGAATACACAGGATTTTATCTATATACTCCACCTGTAGCACTTAGCACTTTATAAAAGGTTTATAAAAGGTTTTTCACTTTATGTTATCCTGCAGACGGCTTTACATCCTTGAATAGGAATCCATTACATCCTCTAGCTTAAACCTAAGTAAGGTAAATAGAGTTTATGTCAGAGAGGTTGGTTTCATACATATCTATCGAGCTCAGGTAGCACCACCCACCCCATTTACTGACTCACTTTATATTCTGGACCCCACTTTTTTTGGGGGGAGTTCCTTTTTTGGGGAGGCAGCAACCTAGCCACTATCCTAAGTGCAGGGTACTCTACATTTGTTACTTCTGGGAAGGCTGTCCACAAGGTTTAGGAGTGTGTCTATGGGAATGTTTGATTATTCTTCCAGAAGAGCATTTGTGAGGTCAGGCACTGAGAAGGCCTGGCTCCCAGACTCCGCTCTAATTCATCCCAAAGGTGTTCTATCGGGTTGAGGTCAGGACTCTGTGCAGGTCAGTCAAGTTCCTCCACCCCAAACTCGCCCATCCGTGTCTTTATGGACCTTGCTTTGTGCACTGGTCCAAATCATTTGGTGGAGGGGGGATTATGATGTGGGGTTGTTTTTCAGGGGTTGGGCTTGGCCCCTTAGTTCCAGTGAAGGGAACTCTTAAGGCGTCAGCATACCAAGACATTTTGGACAATTTCATGCTCCCAACTTTGTGGGGACAGTTTGGGGATGGCCCCTTCCTGTTCCAACATGACTGCACACCAGTGCACAAAGCAAGGTCCATAAAGACATTAATGAGCGAGTTTGGGTTGGAGGAACTTGACTGGCCTGCACATAGTCCTGACCTCAACCCGATAGAACACCTTTGGGATGAATTAGAGCGGAGACTGTGAGCCAGGCCTTCTCATCCAACATCATTGCCAGACCTCACAAATACGCTTCTGGAAGAATGGTCAAACATTCCCATAGACACACTCCTAAACAGCCATCCCAGAAGAGTTGAAGCTGTTATAGCTGTAAAGGGTGGGCCAACTCAATATTGAACCCTACGGACCAAGACTGGGATGCCATTAAAGTTCATGTGCGTGTAAAGGCAGGTGTTCCAATACTTTTGACAATATAGTGTATGATCAGAAAACTTACAGTGCAATCAATAATAAACAATATACAAATATATCTAGAATTCATATGGTGGGAAAAGTCCAATTACATCAAAAATCTAATTAAAGTGTCTTCTGTGCAAAAAACATGTACATGCAGTGCAATCCATAAATACAATAACATTTTTTGTAGTGGGAAAAAAGTCCAAATTCATCAAAATAAAAGTGTCTCTATGCAAAAATAAAAAATAAAACAATGAATCAGTGTCCATATTAGAATCCCCTCCATGCTTCTGCCACACCGCCTCTCTATTGCCTTAGCACAATAATTACTTACCACCAATCCCTTCAGTCCATTATAAATCATAAACAGTCTCTAGACAAAATCATAAGGAACAACACCAATCGGTTCTCAGTATCTCCGACATATAATACAACCACTGATGTCCTCTTATTTACTGCCAGATCATCTCTAGCACATAAAGGGTAAAATCAGTGAACTCACCTTACACATCTGAGACCATATATATGAAAAAAATAATGTTGTATATAATATATATATATATATATATATAGAGAGAGAGAGAGAGAGAGAGAGAGAGAGAGAGAGAGAGAGAGAGAGAGATAGATAGATAGATAGATAGATAGATAGATAGATAGATAGATAGATAGATAGATAGATAGAGAGTGATTCAGTAGTGAGACAGAAGAGCATGGGGATATGGAGGTCGAGCAGATTTGCAGGAAGTACAGTGGTGGAACGGATGAGAAGGGGGGTTCACTGTTGGGGTCGATGAGAAGGGGGTTTACTGTTGGGGACGATGAGAAGGGGGGTTCAGTGGTGGGATAGAAGAGCAAGGGGGTACAGAAGTGGGACAGATGTGAAAGGAAGTGCATTGGTGGGACAGATGAGCAGGGGGTTTCAATGGTTGGGCAGAAGAGCAGGGTGTACAGAGGTGGGGCAGATGTGCAGGAGGTTACAGTGGCGGGGAAGAGGAGAAAGGAGGTACATTGGTGGGACAGAGGAGTAGGGGGTACAGAGGTGGGGCATATGTGCAGAGGGGTGCAGAGGAGAAAGGAGGTACAGAGGTGGATCACATGAGCAGGGGGTTACAGTGGTGGGGCAGAAGAGCAGGGGGAACAGAGGTGGGACAGATGTGCAGGAGGTACAGTGGTGGGGCAGATAAGCAGATAAGTTTAGTGTTAGGACAGATGAGAAGATGGTTCAGCTGTGAGACAGAAGAGCTTGGGGGTACGGCAGTTAAGCAGATGTGCAGGGAGGTACAGTGGTGGGGCAAATGAGAAAGGGGGAACATTGGTGGGGCAGATAAGCAAGGGGTTACAGTGGCGAGACAGAAAAACAGGGGGGTACAGTGGTGGGGCAGATGTACAGGGGGTTACAGTGGTGGGACAGATGAGCAGGGGGGTACATTGGCGGGGCAGATGTGCAGGGTGGTACAGTGGTGGGGCAGATGTGCAGGGGGTTACAGTGGTGGGGCAGATGAGAAAGGGGGTACATTGGTGGGGCAGATGAGAAAGGGGGTACATTGGCGGGGCAGATGAGCAGGGTATTACAGTGGTGAGGCAGATGAGAAAGGGGGTACATTGGTGGGGCAGATGAGAAATGGGGTACATTGGCGGGGCAGATGAGCAGGTGGTTACAGTGGTGGGGCAGATGAGAAAGGGGGTTCATTGGCGGGGCAGATGAGCAGGGTAGTACAGTGGTGGGGCAGATGTGCAGGGGGTTACAGTGGTGGGGCAGATGACAAAGGGGGTACATTAGTGGAGCATATGAGCAGAAGGTTACAGTGGTGGGGCATATGAGAAAGGGGGGATTTTGGTATTTTAAGCATTTACTTTATAAAAAATCCTTTTCGTGGTTGAGAGTGAGAAGTTGACGTTTTTTGTTATAAAATAGGCACGATCAATTTCTTTGAAAACATTTTTCGGCACGCTGTGCTCAATAGGTTGCCTACCCCTGCTGTATGCTATCCAACATTTAGAAGAAACATTTGGCTTTAGATATATTTTAAAGACAGTCCTCATGGATTTGGTTCCATTTCACAACCAAATTTTCATTTAGTGAATACATTTCAGTTTTCAATGTAAAACGCAATGTGCTTGAGATACAAAAAGAAACAATGTTTCTTTTTACCTTAGTGTTTCAGCTAACATCGTTGTTGATAAACATTGCCCAGGTGTTTTTCTTTTACAAGCTCCTATTGACAGACTTCTTTAACACTTCAGCTGTCAACAGGGGAACCCCACTGACAGCTGAATGAGTCATACGTTGTTATGACGTCCTTGGCTTCCCGGCCGTCTAGGGGGCGCGCGCGCCGCCACGTCACTCGGGAGCCCATGCGCGTGCCCGGCGGCCGCGATGTCCGCCGTGTACCCGCGATTACTTGTCACAGAGCAGGGGTAAACACACAGATCCACGTTCTGTTAGGAGAGAGGAGAGCGATCGTGTGTTCCTTGTATGTAGGGACACCCGATCTGTCTCCTCCCCCAGTCAGTCCCCTCCCCCCACAATTAGAATCACTCCCCCAGGTAACACATTTAACCCCTTGATTACCCCCTAGTGTTAACCCTTTCCCTGCCAGTGACATTTTCACAGTAATCAGTGCATATTTACAGCACTGATAGCTGTATAATTGTCAATGGTCCCAAAATAGTATCAAAAGTGTCCGATGTGTCCACCACAATATCACAGTCCTGACAAAAATCGCAGATCGACGCCATTACTAGTAAAAAAAAAATAATAAAAATGCCCTAAATCTATTCTCTATTTTGTAGGCACTATAATTTTTGCGCAAACCAATCAATATTTGCTTATTGCGATTTTTTTTTTTACCAAAAATATATATCGAAGAATACATATCGGCCTAAACTGAGGAAAAAAAATGTTTTTATTTTTTAAAAATTGGGATATTTATTATAGCAAAAAGTTAAAAATATTGTGTTTTTTCTTCAAAATCGTCACTCTTTTTTTGTTTATAGCGCAAAAAATAAAGACCGCAGAGGTGATCAAATACCACCAAAAGAAAGCTCTATTTGTAGGGAAAAAATGCTCAAAATTTCATATTGGTACAGTGTTGTATGACTGCGCAATTGTCATTCATAATGTTACAGCGCTGAAAGCTGAAACTTGGTCTGGGCAAGAAGGGGGTGAAAATGCCCTGTACTAAAGTGGTTAAAGACGTGGCGGCCCCGCTCCTTAACAACTCAAAATTGACGGCTTTTTTTTTTTTTTTTTTTTACATTTCAGCTGCCAGCGAGGGAGTCCCGCTGACAGCTGAAAGAATCGAGCCTGAAAGTATTGGTTTCAGGTATCAGTGCATTTGCATGACTACCAATACTTGTGCAAATCCTTATTATTGGCACCGATCAGTGCAACCCTACTTATAAGAGCCCCCACCTGTTAACATTGTCTAACAATGCATTCCCTTTTTATCAATTACTTTTTTTAAAGTTTCATTATAGAGACATTAACAGATAGTGGTTTTGGTGCACTAGTATAGAGTCGACTGATGCCCTTATGTATAAAGCGTTTGTGTATAGAATTCAGCAGGAAAAGTGCAAAGTCCCTCAAATTGAGACTCCAGGGTGAATTCTTACTGATCTCCACACATTCTGTGTAGCACCTCTATGAGACTGAAGAATCTCTAGGTGTACAAATAAAAATAGCGGAGGGCGCAATTTGAGTGTAGCAAGTAAGATTCCTTTACCAGAACCTGCGTATCAATGCAAATCAGTGTGTATCACTGTGTACTCTACCGACCTCACCATCTACTTTCCGTGTCCTGATTACACCAGCATCTGGATTTTACCAACAAAATCACTGCCAAACTGGGAATTTTGGGACAGGTGTCACACCTACCCCTAGAGTTGATGGTCAGACACTATAGCTGGCTCTTTGTTCTTCACCCACTTGTTGACCGCATCACTTATGCCCTGTACACACGGTCGGATTTTCCGATGGAAAATGTTCGATCAGAGCTTGTTGTCAGAAATTCCGGCCGTGTGTGGGCTCCATCGGACATTTTCCATCGGAATTTCCGTCACACAAAATTAGAGATCTGGATCTCAAATTTTCCGACAACAAAATCCGTTGTCGGAAATTCCGATCGTGTGTACACAATTCCGACGCACAAAGTGCCACGCATGCTCGGAATCAAGCAGAAGAGCCGCACTGGCTATTGAACTTCATTTTTCCCGGCTCGTCGTACGTGTTGTACGTCACCGCGTTCTGGACGAGATTTGCGTGACCGTGTGTATGCAAGACAAGTTTGAGCCAACATCCGTCAGAAAAAAATCCATGGATTTTGTTGTCGGAAAATCCTATCGCGTGTACGGGGGCATTAGAGGGACAGCAGCAAGGAGGCTGTCCTGTGCTGGATCACGTACCTAGTATATGATAGACATGTGCGGTTAGTTTTGTACGAATCAAAAATTCGTACAAATTTCCAAAAATTCGTACATTTGGAAGCATCCAAAATATGAATTTCTATGCTTCCGAATTGCATAAGAAATACGAAATTTTGTTGACGAATTTCGGATCCAAATTCCATTACAACGGAAACATGACTGGTGTTTTGTTGACCAATCAGAGATTTTCTTCTGCTGTTGAGTGAGGGTTGGGAAAATTACCTTTTTTAATAGGGGAGTGGGAGACCGGTACTGGTAGTCGATGGGAGATTCAGAATCGGACAAAATAAGAATGTTCGTTAATATCGTTTTATTATTGTCATAATAATTACGATTATTCGTTAAAAACCCAGGAAGTCAGCACAGCACAGGGATGGTGGGAGCCCCTCATAATGAGCACAGCAGGGGTACAGCCTCAGGAGGAAGTCAGCACAGCACAGGGATGGTGGGAGCCCTTAATAATGAGCATAATGAGTCAACGACTTCCATATTGAGAAAGGTATTCTTTGCTTTTTAAATTCATCATAACGAACGTTTGTAATTGTTATGAAAAGTTAACCTTTTTCGTACGAATCCAAATTGAATTTCGGACACGAATTACGAAATACGACCTAACTGCTAATACGAAACGGAACAAAACAAAACTAATTTATTGACGGCGCACATGTGCTGGATACTAAGCTAAGCAGGGCAATAACTTCTCCGCAGGATGTGGAAACCTTGCAAAAAGATCTGAACAAATTAATGGGGTGGGCGACTACATGGCAAATGAGGTTCAATGTAGAAAAATGTAAAATAATGCATTTGGGTGGCAAAATAAATATAACTGCAATCTATACACTGGGGGGGAGAACCTCTGGGGAAATCTAGGATGGAAAAGGACCTGGGGGTCCTAGTAGATGATAGGCTCAGCAATGGAATGCAATGCCAAGCTTCTGCTAACAAAGCAAACAGAATATTGGCATTAAAAAGGAGATCAACTCCAGAGATAAAACGATAATTCTCCCGCTCTACAAGACTCTGGTCCGGCCGCACCTGGAGTATGCTGTCCAGTTCTGGGCACCAGTCCTCAGGAAGGATGTACTGGAAATGGAGCGAGTACAAAGAAGGGCAACAAAGCTAATAAAGGGTCTGGAGGGTCTTAGTTATGAGGAAAGGTTGCGAGCACTGAACTTATTCTCTCTGGAGAAGAGACGCTTTAGAGGGGATATGATTTCAATATACAAATACCATACTGGTGACCCCACAATAGGGATAAAACTTTTTTGCAGAAGAGAGTTTAACAAGACTCGTGGCCACTCATTAAAATTAGAAGAAAAGAGGTTTAACCTTAAACTACGTAGAGGGTTCTTTACTGTAAGAGCGGCAAGGATGTGGAATTCCCTTCCACAGGCGGTGGTCTCAGCGGGGAGCATTGATAGTTTCAAGAAACTATTAGATAAGCACCTGAATGACCATAACATACAGGGATATACACTGTAATACTGACATATAATCACACACATAGGTTGGACTTGATGGACTTGATGGACTTTTTTCAACCTCACCTTCTATATAACTGTGTAATTGTTGGGTTTTTATGTTTTTACACAAATTGTTCTGTTGTGTGATTGCCAGCTGCTTTTTTGGTCACTTATTATTACTCCCACCTGCGCAATATCAACATCCCATTTACTCTAATCATGTGCTACAAAAAAGAAAAAAACCCATTGAAATCAATGTGTCCGGCGCCCTGCTTGTAGATTAGGGGCCGTGCGCGTGGATTAGCGGGGGGGTGGGGGGGGGTGGCGCCCCTGTGCCCCAAATGGAGCAGCTGCCACTGCTTGGAACCCATCAACACACACACACATACAGTATACACACACAGACCCACAATATACACACACAGTATACACACATAGAATACACATACACACACTGAATACACATACATATACTGAAAAAGGTACTGGAGAGGCGGGGCAGCTATAATCTTGGGGTTTTTAAAAAAAACACAGATTTTTACATACTGTCCCTGGTTTTATTGAGGCTGGCAACCCTGATGGGGCCCCTTAGTGGCATGGGGCCCTCGGGCAGTGCCCGAGTGTCCCAATGGTCAGTCCGCCCCTGTCTAGTATATGATGCGGCACTTCCAGGTAGGGGGCGCACTCGGCTTAGGGGGAGCAAGGAATTCAGTTTGAGCACCACTCTTCCTTCTCATTACTTTATAGAACATGCATCCCCCCTGTAAGTCTGATTTGAGCTTTCAGCAGGTGTGTGGCCCTTCAACAAAAGAACTATTCCAAGCATTGCAAAATAATTGGTGGCTTTTAAAGTTATGTGCTGTATAAGTAGAACAGTTTTTGGCTTGGCTTTCACCTAAAAATTCTGACGCTAAAAGGTGCCTTCTATTGGCAGAATATTGGTTAGCTTTCTTTTGTCCTGCTTGTTGTTTTACTGGTAAGTGTCTTTATTGGGCTTTCTACATGATGAGGATTTTAGAACGTGAGAACAGAGCGGTGCTTTTCACACGAGTGACAATAAAATTCAATATGACGACTCGGATTACAGGCAAGTAATGGAGCAGAACTACAGCAGAGAGATAATGTATTTCCTCTGTGGCTGCCTCCATAGACAGCTGCTGGTAAAATGAGCCTGAAAAATTGCAAAATTGCTGAAAATAAACAGTAAACAAACTCCCGATTAGACTGCAAAACAACCAGCATAGTGACAATCACAATGTGTCAGAAAATCCATCATACAAGAAAGCACAACGGTAAATACAGAGCATAGGAAGTTGTACTGCTGATGGTACAATGGTTTCCTCTTACAGTATCTAATGTCAAAAAAATTGGAGGTATAATGGATCTGCTAGTGGGGGGGCCAACATCTCTCTATTCAATAAGAATATGGTTTTCCTCTTAGGGTGGGACTTTAAAGGCACAGATTGTGAGACAGTAATTAAAATTGAAAGTTTAATAGTAACAAAGATTATTCACATACAAGTATATAAAAAAGTACAAATATTTAGAAAAGCGTTGAGCAACATAAATATAGTTTACATGTCATAGACCAGCCCTCAAATTTTGCACTCGCCTACTCGCATTTTGCGAGTGGAAAATGAGGGCTTGCACGCTGGGCTGCCTGGGAGTGGGGGGGGGGGGCGAGCACCGCTGGCGGGCGGGGTTGATCGGGAGCCATTCTCCCAGTGATCGCCCCGGTGGAAGAGAGCATGGAGGAAGAGGAGAGCCACACTGTTACAGCTTACATGAAATTGCCTCCGCTCTGCTTGGTGTCACACACAGCCCCGCCCCCTCCTAACCCCGCGCCTGTGATAGACAGAATGCGGCTCCAATGCTGGGATGTGTACTGTTTATCATAGGCGCGGGGTTAGGAGAAGGTGGGGCTGTGTGTGGCGGCGAGCAAAACGGAGGAAATTTCATGCAAGCTGTAACAGCGTGCTATTCGCGCTCTGTGATCCAGTGGCTCTCCTTTTCCTCTGCCCTGGTGAGGCTGCAATGTTAGGCACAGTGAGTCTGCAATGGGGGTACAGTGGGGCTGCAATGGGAGCACAGTGAGGCTGCAAGGGGAACAGTGAGGCTGCCAATTTGGGCACAGTGAGGCAGCAATGTTGGGCACAGTGAAGCTGCAATGTTGGGCACAGTGAGGCTGCAATGTTGGGGCACAGTGAGGCTGCAATGGGGGCACAGTGAGGCTGCAATGGGGGCACAGTGAGGCTGCAATGTTGGCAAAGGGAGGCTGCAAGGGGCACAGTGAGGCTGCAATGAGGGCACAGTGAGGCTACAAGGGGCACAGTGAGGCTGCAATGGGGGCACAGTGAGGCTGCAATGTTGGGGCACAGTGAGGCTGCAATGGGGGCACAGTGAGGCTGCAATGGGGGCACAGTGAGGCTGCAATGGGGGCACAGTGAGGCTGCAATGTTGGCAAAGGGAGGCTGCAAGGGGCACAGTGAGGCTGCAATGAGGGCACAGTGAGGCTACAAGGGGCACAGTGAGGCTGCAATGGGGGCACAGTGAGGCTGCAATGTTGGGCACAGTGAGGCTGAAATGTTGGGCACAGTGAGGCTGAAATATTGGGCACAGTGAGGCTGCAATGTTGGCACAGTGAGGCTGCAATGTTGGGCACAGTGAGATACAATGTTGGGCACAGTGAGGCTGCAATGGGGGCACGGTGAGGCTGCAATGGTGGGCATGGTGAGGCTGCAATGATGGGAACGGTGAGGCTGCAATGTTGGGCACGGTAAGGCTGAAATTATGGACACAGGTCAAAAATGTTGTTAATATTTATTTTTGTAACCTAATTCTGCATAAAACATTTAAGTGTCATTTCATGGATAAATTTATAAGGGCGTGATTAGGGGCAAAATTAGGGGCAGGGCAAGGTAGGGGCTGGGCAGGGCAACTGGTGGCGAGTAACCCTTGAGGCCTGGCTAGTAGCTCAGGACTTGAAATTTTGAGCCCTGTCATAGACACAGTTCGTGTGCACAATGAATATGATTGCAATCGCTATTCCTACGCTTTGACTCCTTCTTCACGGATAGTCCGATATGCAATAAAGTACAATTTTATAATCTAGAAAAATAAGAAATATATATTATACATCTTTCAAGCATAAAATGGCAATATAGCAAGGGGAAGGGCATCTCTAGTTGTTGGAGTACTCGCATACCTATGACACTATGTAAGAGGCCAAAGAGCTGTGCTGAGATTGGCCAGGATGAATGTTAAAAGATAGAATGCAGAAAAGAAACAGCCAGGGAAAGTCTGATCGGTGCAGATGTGTGGCGGAAACCACATACATGCAAACCGGGACCAGATGGCGTCACTGCAGATGGAAAACGGGATATTTGATAGTATGCTGTATATCAAGTTTGAATTAAAGTGATTGTAAAGCTTAGTTTATTAAAAAAAAATATACATATATCATACTTACCTCCACTGTGCAACTCATTTTGCACAGAGTGGCCCCGAACCTCGTCTTCTGGGGTCCCTCAGTGGCTCTCACAACTCCTCCCCACATCAGATAACCCCCCTAGGAGAAGCGCTCTCCCGGGGGGGGGGGGGTTACCTTGCGGGCGTGCTCCTGAGTCCATCACTCGGCGTCCATAGCCACCGAATGTCTGACTCGGCCCCGCCCCCCAGACACCAGCGTCATTGGATTTGATTGACAGCAGCGGGAGCCAATGGCTGCGCTGTTATCAATCTATCCAATCAAGAGGCGGGACCCTGGGCAGAGGAAGAGCGCGTCTCCGCCGGATGAAGTTCCAGGGCTCAGGTAAGTAAAACGAGGGGGGGGGGGCTGGGGGGGCGGTCACTGCCAGGTGTTTTTTCACCTTAATGCATAGGATGTGCAAATGCGACACCAAAGACGGGGTCCAATCAAATACAGCATTGCATATGACCAGCGCATAAATGTACCTTAGAGTATGCTGTGTTTTCTATATTATATGCTGAATGCGTAGTTGTCTTTCAAGCAGTTTGAAACCCAGTATATCTAGTCCGAGCCTGAAGAGTTCACAAGGTGAGATCTAAATAGAGAAGTTTTATTTTATGACACATTTGACGGGTCAAGAAAGGCTGCGATTCATCCAATCAAAATGAATGTATCTGATATAAACACATTTGCATTTTATAAAATTCAAGGACCACGCCCCTGTGGTCCTATGAGCTTTAGGTTAGGTTCCTGAACAATACAGAGGTAGCAGTTGATGCCAGAGCCTATAGAGGTCCTATCATTTCTATGTCACTCTTTTTATAGGCAGCAGACTATGGCCATCTATTATATAGGGCCATTAATTGGACCAATAGATCCGCCCCCAGATCAATTGGAGACTAACTCCAAGTGTGGAGATAGAAGTCTCTATGTCTCTCCGTTAACGCCAGCCTGGTGTGTCCCCTAAGTGTGCAGCGCACTGCGTCACCCCATGCCCACATCCAAGATGGTGGCACTGGAGAAGTGACGTCATGCGTCGCGCTCCCACTGACAAGCGTGCGCGGTGACATCCGTCCACTATGACGGCAGGAGGGAGGAGATGGGATACGGCAATGGGCTGTGCCTCACAGAGGAGGAGCAGCGCATTCACAATGCGCCTGCGCTGCTCCTCAATGCCGTTAGCGCGGGGGGGTGGGTGTGGATGGAGCAAGGAGAGAGGGGCAATCATGTTGCCATTCTGCACAGCCCTAATACCGCAAGAGATTGGCGAGCAGTTAGGGGATCGGTGGGCAGGCCGAGGCCCGATCCAACCGACCCGTGAACCCCAACGGCCCACCAGTGTTGGGCATGCATGAAGTAGGAACGCTAAACTGCCAACCGATCAAATGTGAAAAAAGAAGAAGGGAGAAGAAAAAAGTGTAACCGGGGGAAGGGGGGGGGGACGGTATCTAATGTGAAAAGATCCATATTTGTCTTTCACATTCCTTCCTTTCCTCTCTCCCTCATTTCCTTTTTTTTTCCTTCACATCCTTCATCCGATGCTAACATAGGGGAATATTTGTCTCATAATGGCATTAATTTACAAGGGGGTGACCCCAAACAGAAGAAAAACCAACTTTCCTTTATTTCCCTTTCTCTTTCATTTTTGTTTTTCTTTTCCTCTTTCCCTTTCCTTTCCTCTCCCTTTCCTTTTCCTATTCTTTTCCCATTCCCTATCCTTTTCTCTCCCCTTCCCTATTTCTTTTCTTTCCTCTCCCTTTCTTTTTCTTTCCCTTTCCTTTCCTCTCCCTAACCATTTACTATACCTTTCCCTATCCCTTTCTCTTTCCCTTTCTTGTCACTTTCCTTACCTATTCATCTCCCTTTCCCTTACCTTTCCTATCCCTGTCCCTTTCTCTTACCTTTTCCTTTCCTCTCCCCTTATCTTCCTTTCCCTCTCCATTTCTCTTTACTTTTCCCTCACTTTCCTTTACTCTCCCTTTCCTTACCCTTTCCTCTCTCTTTTCTCTTCCTTTCCCTTTCCCTTCCTTTTCCTTCCTTCTCCCTATCCCTTTCCTATCCCTTTCCCTATCCCTTTTCTTTTCTCTATCCCATGCTTTTCTGTCCCTTTCCTCTCCCTTTTCTCTTCCTTTCTCTTTACCTTCCTCTTCCTTTCTTCTCCCTTTACCTTCCTCTTCTTTTCTTCTCCCTTTACCTTTCCTATCCCTTTCCCTACCCCTTTCCTTTTCTCTATCCCATGCTTTTCTGTCCATTTTTTCTCCCTTTTCCTTTCCTTTCCGTTCCTTTCCTTTCCTCCACGTTTCCTTCCCCTTTTTCTCTCTCTCTCCGTTTTTTCTTTCCCTTCCTTTTTCCTTCCAATTTCCTCTTTCTTTGCCTTTCACTTTCCTTTCCTCTCCCTTTCCCTATACCTTTCTTTTTCCCTTTCCTTTCCACTTCCTTTCCCTATTCCTTTCCCTAGACATGTGAAATTTGTTTTGTTCTGAATTCGTTTTTTGATGAAATTCGACAAAGTTGTTAATTCGGAAACATTCAAATTAACGAAAGCCCGTTTAACAAATTTTTCTGAAAATCCGGAAATTCGGACATTCAAAAAGTCTAAAGTCCAAAAAATTGAAAATTCGGAAATTCGCAAATCAGGAAATGCAAAAGAACGAAAAGCTGAAAATAAGAACGAAAATCTAAAAAAATCTTACTAAACCCCCACTGCTCTTACTTGCTTTCCAGGGTGTAGTTACATTATCCTGGGCTCCATCAGGCCAACAGAGGGGCCTAGGATAATGTAAGTACACCCTGGAAAGCAAGTAGGAACAAGGGTGGGGGGGGGTTAGTAAAACGCTTTAATTTATTCAGTCAGAAATGAACTATAAAGCTTCCCGGGCCCCCTGCTAAACTGATGGGGCTGGGCCCGATACAACAGGGTTGGTTGTACTGCCCTATCAGCAGCCCGGGTTGTATGACATTATAGTCTACGTTCAGTTCTATTGTTTTCTTTGCCCCTTATTATGCATGCTACATCCAGCGTCCATGCTAGGCCTAAGCCGTCACAACCTCTTCCAAAATATTTCATACTTCACGGTACTAATAAATATATTTCAGTGTGTTTCTCCAGCTCAGTCACATTTTGCAAAAAGCAATATCAAAATAATGTGTCAAAGTTACATTGCAGCCGGTGTTTTTATTGGATGACCTTTTTGAAATCCATGCTTTAGGCGAAGTGAAGGAAAATCAATAATGGTGGGGGGGAAAAAAAAGTTGCTTTATAAGATCAGCGCTATCATATTAAACCTGTGATCTTTTATTCTTTAGCAGCAGCACATATCTCAGCTTGACAACTTGAGACAGTATGTTTTATGCTTAATCATTTGAACACAATTTTTAAGAAAAAAAACACTAAAACACAAAAATAAAAATAAAGTCTTTCAAATATGACTCATTTACTTAGCAGGATAAGAATGCCAGTGTGTAGAGCAAGTCAAGATGAAAATTACAAACATATAAATATATTGTCAGCTGAGCAAGTCTCGAAAATGAAAATTAACCGCTTGTTGTCCGAATCAATTTTTACATTTTTCACATGCATGTTAAAAACAGCTTTTTTTTTTTTTCTTTTTTGCTAGAAATGTACTTCGAACCCTCAAACATAATATATTTTCTGAAAGCAGAGGCCCTGGAGAATAAAATGGTGGCTGTTTCAATTTTTTAATGTTGCACAATATTTGTGCAGTCCTTTATCAAATGCAGATTTTCAGGAAAAAACTTAAATGAATTTTAGAGCACACAATATAATGCCAATTTTTTTCTAAATTATAAAATGTGATGTTGCGACGAGTAAATAGATACCAAACATGTCAAGATTAAAAATTTAGCAGGCCTGTGAAATGGTGACACACTACCACAGCTCTGATTGTTCATAAATGACATTTTAAAAGCCTTTAAATGTCATTAGTTTAGAGTTAATCCTAAATTAGGGATTTAGTGTTATTGCTCTCACTCAGATGTTTGCAACAATAGCTCACATTTGTTGTGCAATTGCCATTATGTATGCGTGCACATTTTCATTTGCATATGGGGGTGTGTGGGAGATGGGTGTATTTTTATTTATTTTTATAATTTTTTTTTTTATTATTTCAATGTATTTTTTACACTTTTTTTTATATTACTTTATTGCTATTATAGGGGAAGAACAAGCCCCCTTGTGATAGCTTTGGGCAGTGACAGGTACTCTTTATTATCATTATAATTATTATACAGGATTTTTATAGCACCGACAGTTTGCACAGCGCTTTACAATATAACATGTGACAGTATAATTACAACACACTTCAACACTGAAGGAATAGGAGGGCCCTGCTCATGGAGTTTACAGTTTAAAGGGCAGTGGAGGTGGTACAAAAGATAAAAGCTGCAGGGGACGATCTGATGGAGGTGACTCAAGTAGTTTTCAAGGATTGCCGTAAGGTAGGACAGGGTAGTATTTAACTGGAAATCAAAAAATCAGCTGCGCTACTTAAAAAATGAATATTAATATTAATGAGTGATGAAAGTCTATATGCATAAAAACAAGCCCAAGTAGTAACGTGAGATCCAATAGTCTCTTAATCGTGAATATTTTCACCAAAGAGTCGTGACAGATCAAAGAGACACCTCCACCTCCATAAAATGGCCTATTTATTTGACTGGACATACTGGGATAAAGAGTTCCAGAGGATGGGAGAGGTTCTGGAGAAGTCCTGGAGGCGAGCATGAGAGGAGGCAAAAAGGAAACTAGAGAGCTGGAAGTCTTGGGAGGACCAATGAGGACTGTCTGCAGATGAGGTTGGTGATGTAGCTGGGGACAGTGTTGTGGGTGGCTTTGTATGTTGTGGTTGGTATTTTACATTTTATACATTGGGCTAGTGGAAGCCAATGAAGGGATTGGCAGAGAGGGTCATGGATCAGTTAGTAAGGTGTATAAGTCTAGCAGCAACATTCATAATAGACTGAATGGGGGGATAGCCCTATGTAAAGGTAGGCCAGTGAGGAGGGAGTGGCAGTAGTCAAGGCGGGAAGTAACCAAGGAGTGAATACGTTTTTTTTTGTGGTGTCGTTGAGGAAAGAGTGAATTCTGGAAATGTTGTGGAGGTTAAGGCAGCAGAATTTAGCCAGTCATTGGAAGTGGGGCCCGGAGGAGATGTCTAGGATTACACCTAGCACCCTGGCATGTGCAGAGGGTCCAATGGTTGTGCCAATGATCTCAATGGTAAAGCCATGGGGTGGATGAAATATTACAAGCAAAGTTTTAGAAAGATTGAGATTGAGGAAGTGGTGTGGCATCCATACCGATACGTCACTCAGTAAATGTGTGGTACTTGAGGAGACCAAGGGGGTGAGCTGGGGAGTAGAGAGATAGATCTGGGTTTTGTCAGTGTAGGGGTGGTACTGGAAGCCATGGGAGGTCATCAACTGGACCCTGGAAGAGGAGAAGAGAGGGAGGAGATGGTGTTGTATACTGTATGATGCTGAAAGTGCACATAAATAGGTAGAAGGGGAAAAAGGAAAGAGCAGAGTCGTGGAGACCAAGGGAGTGTAGTTTACTGAGGAAGAGCGGGTGGTCAACTGTGTCAAAGGCAGTGGAAAGGTCTAAGAGCATGAGTAATGGACATTGGTTTTAGCAGTTAGTAGGTCATTAGTGAGTTCTAGTAGGGCAGTTTAAGTGGAATGTTGTTGGCAGAGGCCAGACTATAGAGCAGGGATCCTCAAACTACGGCCCTCCAGCTGTTACAGAACTACACATTCCATGAGGCATTGTAAAACTCTGACATTCACAGACATGACTAGGCATGATGGGAATTGTAGTTCCTGAACACCTGGAGGGCCGCAGTTTGAAGACCCCTGCTATAGAGGATCAAGAAGGTTCTTGTCAGTGAGGTAGCAACTCATACAGTTGTGGACAAGGCATTCAAGAAGCTTGGAGGCATACAGGAGCAGAGAGATAGGTCGTACGTTATTCATACAGGTGAGGACCAGTGAGGGTTTTTAGGTATGGGGGTAACCAGTGCATGTTTGAGTTGGGGGGGGCAAAGGTGCCATTGGAGAGGGAGAGGTTGAAGATGTGCATTAGAGAGTTTAGGATAGAGCAGAAAGGGTGTCGTAGTAATTGTGAGGGGAAAGGGTCCAGGGGACAGGTGGTAAGGTGGGCCTCAGAAAGGTATTTTTCCTCTTCCTCAGTGGTAACAAGGTCGAAGGAGGAAAGTATTGAGTGTGGTGCTAGACCTAGTATGTTAAGTGGAGGGGAAAGCTGGGCACTGGTTAAATCATCACTAATTGTGTCAATCTTGTTTTTGAAATGACTGGCAATGACTGCCCTTCTAACCGGTGTAAAAGTGATTGGCCAGCTGTAAAGCCACCCAGATCACTTACGCGACAACTGATCACTTGCAGAAAAAAAAGGTACTAGGATCATGGCTGCAGCTGCAGATCCTTGCATAACCCCTTGATGTCCAGGAAATTTATAAACAGGATGTAGGATGGCAAGTGGTTAAAATATCCAGCTTCAGGTAAATAAAAAGGAACATCATTTCACAACAATTCCCTAAAAATAAGTATATAACTCTTCTTGGGTTTTTCTATACAGCTCAAACAACCTGCCATCTGAATAGCATGGTTGTAAAATGGGCTTGCTGCCTAGTTAAAGTTTACCTACAAAAATCCCCATAACTTTAGTCACATCATGATGAGGTTCATTGGCAGGGATGTCCAGTCCTCTCTCTGTCTCTGAATTGACAGCCTGCAATTCGTAACTGCTTTAGACAGAACAGCAGTACAGATTGTCCAGCAGGGACACACCCCTCCCCCCTCCTCCTCCAGTTAAAAAAGTAATTTTATTACAGTGCATGTAACACAATGTGTGAATAGGGGAGAGTCTGATCCGTCACAAGATTCTCTCCCCAATTCACAGATAATGTTACAAGTTGTGTAATCGGTGAACAAAGTGCTCTCCATGCAGGAGGGAGTGTATCCCCTTCAGATCATCTGTACTGCTGTTCTGCCTGAAGACTCAAAGCTGGTAAATATAACCGTTCAGGAAGAGGACAGGACATCCCTGCAGTGAAGATTTCTCCAGAATTCAGCTGCCCGCACAATATGGGACATCCTTCGATACAGGTAAGTGACGTAACTAAAGCTGTAGGGATTTAAATTACACTATATTCCCAAAAGTATGGGGACACACCTCCAAATCATTGGATTCAGGGCCGATCCCAGACAAGGTGCACAGGGTGCAGTGCACCCGGGCGTCAGAGAGGTTAGAGCGATGAAGCGCCAGAGTGCTCCCCTCCCTCCTCCTCCTCTCTGTGTCCACAGGCAGCTCCCTCCGCAGGTCACAGCCGCCGCTGTAGTTTTCGAGGCTCAAGCGGCAGCCCGTCCCCCCTCCCTCCTCCTGTCAGAGAAGGAGAGCAGCGCCGGAGATCGGAGCGGCTGGTCTCTGTGTGGAGAGAGACCAGCCGCGCAGTAACATCGCGGGGGGGGGGGTCCGTGCCTGACGTGATCTCCTCCTCTGTCTTTCCATCCATCTTTCCAAGCCTGACACGCTCTGTTCTCCACCCGGGCGGCGTGGCTGCACACTGTCCTCTCATCTCCAGCTGCCGCTCGGGTGTTTTTATGCACGATAATGGAGGGGGGGTCTCTACTAATAGAGGGGATCTGTCCTAAGGGGGTCTGTACTAATGGAGGGGGGGTTTTCCTGGGGGGGTCTGTACTAATGGAGAGGGGGGGCGGTTTATTCTGGGAGGGTCTGTACTAATGGAGGGGGGCTTTGTCCTGGGGGGTCTGTACTAATGGAGGGGGGTCTGTCGTAAAGGTGTCTGTACTAATGGAGGGGGGGTTGTCCTGGGGGGTCTGTACTAATGGAGGGTGGGCGGTTTGTCCTGGGGGGTCTGTACTAATGGAGGGGGTTTGTCCTGGGGGTCTGTACTAATGGAGGGGGTTTGTCCTGGGGGGGGCTGTACTAATGGAGGGGGGCTTTGTCCTGGGGGGTCTGTAGTAATGGAGGGGGGTCTGTCCTAAGGGGGTCTGTACTAATGGAGGGGGTTTGTCCTGGGGGGGTCTGTACTAATGGAGGGGGGTTTGTCCTGGGGGGTCTGTACTAATGGAGGGGGGTTTGTCCTGGGGGGGTCTGTACTAATGAAGAGGGGGGGCGGTTTGTCCTGGGGGTCTGCACAAATGGAGGGGGTTTGTCCTGGGGGGGTTTGTACTAATGGAGAGGGGGCAGTTTGTCCTGGGGGGTCTGTACTAATGGAGGGGGGGTTTGTCCTGGGGGGTCTGTACTAATTGAGGGTGGGCGGTTTGTCCTGGGGGTCTGTACTAATGGAGGGGAGGCTTTGTCCTGGGGGGTCTGTACTAATGGAGGGGGTTTGTCCTGGGGGGTCTGTACTAATGGAGGGGGGTTTGTCCTGGGGGGATCTGTACTAATGGAGGGGGTTTGTCCTGGTGGGGGGCTGTTCTAATAGAGGGGGTGGTTTGTCCTGGGGGGTCTACACCCAGGAAAGTACACCCAGGACTCCAGAGGGAGAGGACAGTGCTGAGAGAACACCATCAGAGAGAGAACCCCGCTGCCCTATGCCACCAGAGGGAAAGCCACACAGCCTAGTGCCATCCCTGGCGGAGAAAGGAATGGAGTTATTGCAGGAATACAGATCTGGGTGCTACCCAGGGGAGTCGCCACATCCAATTCAGAGTGAGCTGACTCCTGATCAGAAGAACCATTGCTGTATCGCTGGGTCAGGTGAGAGGGCCGATTGGCCATTATCTACTAACGTCCATAGGAACTGCAGTCTCTGACCATCAGTCTCCTGTATTATATCTGCAGTCTCTGACCATCTCCTGTATCATGTCTGCAGTCTCTGACCATCTCTTGTATCATGTCTGCAGTCTCTGACCATCTCTTGTATCATGTCTGCAGTCTCTGACCATCTCTTGTATCAAGTCTGCAGTCTCTGACCAGCTTCTGTACAATGTCTGCAGTCTCTGACCATCTCTTGTATCATGTCTCCAGTCTCTGAACAGCTTCTGTACGATGTCTGCAGTCTCTGACTGTCTCTTGTATCATGTCTGCAGTCTCTGAACAGCGTCTGTACAAGGTATGCAGTCTCTGACTGTCTCTTGTATCATGTCTACAGTCTCTGACTGTCTCTTGTATCATGTCTGCAGTCTCTGACCATTTCCTGTACCATGTCTGCAGTCTCTGACTATCTCCTGTACCATGTCTGTAGTCTCTGACCATCTCCTGTATTATGTCTGCAGTCTCTGACCATCTCCTGTATCACGTCTACAGTCTCTGACCGTCTCTTGTATCATGTCTATAGTCTTTGACCTTCTCCTATATTATGTCTGCAGTCTCTGACCATCTCCTGTATTATGTCTGCAGTCTCTGACCATCTCCTGTACTATGATTGCAGTCTCTGACCTTCTCTTGTATCATGTCTGCAGTCTCTGACCATCTCCTGTATTATGTCTGCAGTCTCTGACCATCTCTTGTATCATGTCTGCAGTCTTTGACCGTATTATGTCTAGGGGCTCTTTCTAACAGACAGCCCTCTGTGTGTGCATCAGAGAGACTCCCCTCCAGGTCTCATTAGTGTACTCTCTTTCTGTATTTTCTTTATTGTTAAGAGATCATGGGAGGATCCCAAGGTAATGAAGACTACTAAGGGGAGCATCTCTGTGTTTGAGTCGTTGCCATAGAAACATTTGTAAAAGGGAAGGGTTGGTAAGATGACCACGCCCATGTGGGAGCACCAGAAATATTTCTGAACCCAGGCGTCTGTGACCCTAGGATCGGCCCTGATTGGATTCAGATGTTCCAATCACCTCCATGGCTACAGGTGTATAAAATCAAGCACCTAGGCATGCAGACTGCTTCTACAAACATTTGTAAAAGAATGGGTCACTCTCAGGAGCTCAGTGAATTTAGGTGTGGTACCCTGATAGGTTGCCACCTGTGCAATAAGTCCCTCCTTGAAATTTCCTTGCTACTAAATATTCCACGGTCAACTGTTAGTGGTATTATAACAAAGTGGCAGCAACTGGGAACAACAGCAACTCAGCCACAAAGTGGTAGGCCACATAAAATGATAGAGAGGGGTCAGCGCATGCTGAAGCACACAGTGCGCAGAAGTCGCTAACGGTCTGCAGAGCCGATAGCTACAGACCTCCAAACTTCGTGTGGCCTTCAGATTAGCACAACAACAGTGTATAGAGAGCTTCATGGAATGAGTTTCCATGGCTGAGCAGCTACATCCAAGCCTTACTGTACATCACCAAGTGCAATGCAAAGCCTAGGATGCAGTGGTGTAAAGTATGCTGCCACTGGACTAGAGAAGTGGAAATGTGTTCTCTGGAGTGATGAATCATGCTTCTCTGTCTGGCAATCCAATGGATGTGTCTGTGTTTGGAGGCTGCCAGGAGAATGGTACTTGCCTGAGTGCATTGTGCCAAGTGTAAAATTTGGTGGAGGGGGAATTATGGTGTGGGCTTGTTTTTTTTTTCAGGGGTTGGGCTTGGCTCCTTAGTTCCAGTGAAGGGAACTCTTAAGGTGTCAGAATACCAAGACATTTTGGACAATTTCATGCTCCCAACTTTGTGGGAAAAGTATGGGGATGGTCCCTTCCTGTTCCAAAATAACTGCGCACCAGTGCACAAAGCAAGGTCCATAAAGACATGGATGAGCAAGTTTGGGGTGGAGGGACTTGACTGGCCTTCACACCTTTGGGGTGAATTACAGTGAAGACTGCGAGCCAGGCCTTCTTGTCCAACATCAGTGCCTGACCTCACAAATGTACTCCTGGAAGAATGGTCAAACATTCCCATAGACACACTCCTAAACCTTGTGGACCACCTTCCCAGAAGAGCTGAAGCTGTTATAACTGCAAATTGTGGGCCAACTCAATATTGAACCCTACAGACTAATGCCCCGTACACACGGTCGGATTTTCCGATGGAAAATGTCCGATCGTAGCGTGTTGTCGGAAATTCCGACCGTGTGTGGGCTCCATCGGACATTTTCCATCGGATTTTCCGACACACAAAGTTGGACAGCAGGAGATAAAATTTTCCGACAACAAAATCCGTTGTCGGAATTTCCGATCGTGTGTACACAAATCCGACGGACAAAGTGCCATGCATGCTCAGAATAAATAAAGAGATGAAAGCTATTGGCCACTGCCCCGTTTATAGTCCCGACGTACGTGTTTTACGTCACCGCGTTTAGAACGATCGGATTTTCCGACAACTTTGTGTGACCGTGTGTATGCAAGACAAGTTTGAGCCAACATCCGACGGAAAAAATCCTAGGATTTTGTTGTCGGAATGTCCGAACAAAGTCCGACCGTGTGTATGGGGCATAAGACTGGGATGCCATTAAAGTTCATGTGTGTGTAAAGGCAGGTGTCCCAATACTTTTGGTAATATAGTGTATGCATGGAGTTAAGCTTTAAGTTTCTATCTAATAATCCATTGAAAAGGCGACATCATCCCTTTATAAAATGACTTTTACGCCGGCATTAAAATTTAAATATTTACACACAAGCTATTGTTGAGTGACTTGTTTTGACTATTCCAAATCAACGCAAATTATTTTGAATTTGTCTAAAATAGTACTCAGCCGCCAACAGACAGCACTACTCAGCGGTTATAGAAAGCAAATTTCCATTACAGACTCATCATCTTAAAATCTCTGTAATGGAAGGAATGCTGATGTCCATTATAGCAGCCGCATAGGCCCTCCGTAATGCTTTAGATCAGGATTCAAAAGGCGGGCGGGCGCGTTGTATTAGCTGACACCGGACTAACCGTGTCAAATGTAAAACCAATTATTCTGAAGGGAGTAATCATATCTTTCGTAAACAGCGGGAAAAAAAAATGTTGGTTTCCACGGGGATTAAATTGTAACAATGTATCGGTCCTTTATATTTTTAGCTATTACTAGTTATAAGCCTTGATTGGGCAGACAAGGTCACCTTAGTATCCAGGACTAAGTGTGTGTGAGAGTGGACAAGAGGTGTTAGAATCATGAAGTTTCTTTATATGTTCATTTTATATTATTGCCATCATCCAATAATATGGTGTAAATATACTATAGAAAAGAGAGGTAGTTAGTGCTGGAGAACAGACAGGCAGCTAGCAGCAAAAGGGTCAAATACCAAAACCTTCTTTTACAAATATTTAATCAGTGCAACCATCATGGCTCCTCCCCTGAGGACGATCCCTTACACGAAACGCATTGGTTGGAGCTTAAGTCCTGACGTCATCCTGCTGCCTCCAGTGATGTGAGCTTCAATAGCAGCTTTTTTTGTTTTCTCCTATGACGCCACATTTATTGTTGCACCACGTTTGTTTTATGCTTTTTGTTGTTTGAGCTAGAGATGTGCAGAAAGGAGAAATGTATTTTGTTATGGTTTTATTCCTTAAGTAAATAATTTTGTTTCATCATAATGGTTATGTTACAGTGATACGTTAACGGAGTGGAGAGGAGAGAAGAGGAGAGCAGTAGACATGTTTCAGATGGATTCGTTACTAATTATGTGTTGTTGATTCATTTTGGAATTAGTTTAGTTTAGTTTAATTTTGTTTTGTTTATTAATTTTTTAACCCATTCCAAATTTTCAGAACGATTCAAATTTGGAAGGCCACCCGCCGCGTCCTTATCAACCGATGAGTTTTCAGCTGTCATCGAGCTACCCCACTGAGAGCTGAAATGTACATAACAGAATGCCGGCAATAGAAAAGTCAGAACAAAAACAGCATGTGGTCCCCCACAAACCTTCAGGGCTGATATGGATACTAAGTGGAACCTCACGCCATAATTAAAAAAAAAAAACTGCGTGGGGCCCCCCCCCCCCAAATCCATACCAGACCCTCCTAATCCGAGCATGCAGCCCAGCAGGTCAGGAAAAGGAGGGGGGGGGAGTGAGCACCCCTCTCCCTCCTGAACTATACCAGACCACATGCCCTCAACATGGGGGGGGGGTTGGGGCAGGGGGATTTGCAATTTGTTAGAAAACAAATAAATGAAACGAATTTCAGCAAAATTTGTTACTATTTAATTCAGAGATTTGGATAACCAAAAATGTGTCCGAATATACATTAGGACCAGAACGAATTGCACATGTCTAGAGAGCAGAGGAGATGAGAGAGGAGAGGAGAAAAGAGGAAAGGAGAGACTCGTTGCCACTCAATAAAATTAGAAAAGAGGTTTAACCTTAAACTAAGTAGAGGGTTCTTTACTGTAATGCCCCGTACACACGGTCGGATTTTCCGATGGAAAATGTCCGATCGGAGCGTGTTGTCGGAAATTCCGACCATGTGTGGGCTCCATCGGACATTTTCCATCGGATTTTCCGACACACAAAGTTGGAGAGCAGGAGATAAAATTTTCCGACAACAAAATCCGTTGTCGGAAATTCCGATCGTGTGTACACAAATCCGACGGACAAAGTGCCACGCATGCTCAGAATAAATAAAGAGATGAAAGCTATTGGCCACTGCCCCGTTTATAGTCCCGACGTACATGTTTTATGTCACCGCGTTTAGAACGATCGGATTTTCCGACAACTTTGTGCGACCGTGTGTAGACAAAACAAGTTTGAGCCAACATCCGTCGGAAAAAATCCTAGGATTTTGTTGTCGGAATGTCCGAACAAAGTCCGACCGTGTGTACGCCCTATAAGAGCGGCAAGGATGTGGAATTCCCTTCCACAGGTGGTGGTCTCAGCGGGGAGCATTGATAGTTTCAAGAAACTATTAGATAAGCACCTGAATGATAACAACATACATACAGGAATATACAATGTAATACTGACATATAATCACACACATAGGTTGGACTTGAGGGACTTGTGTCTTTTTTCAACCTCACCTACTATGTAACTATGAGAGAGAATAGAAAAGAAGAGAGGCGAGGCGAGAAGAGAGGAGAGGGGAGAAGAGAGAGGAGAAAGGAGAGTAGAGGCAAGAGGGGAGATTAGAAGAGAGAGGGGAGAGAAGAGGAGAGGAGAGAGGAGAGATGTGAAGAGAGGAGAGGAGAGGAGAGGAGAGCTATTTATTTTTTCTAAACACCTTTAGTTCCTGATTTTCTGGAGCACTTCCCATAGACACCTGGGATATCAGCGTCATATATCCCAGGAGTCCATGGGAGTCGCCTAATACTGAAATCTCACGCTATTTCCTGACTGGGAATTACACAAATGGGAGGAGTTGCGAGTGACATTGCTTCCCCTGGCTTCCATTACCTTCCGTGTTGACCAATGTTTGACAGGTTGCTATAGCAACCTGGGTGGGAACTTCTGCCGATGCTGCCATTGCTATGGCAATACGTCAGGAGGAAGGAGCGCTGCGCGGTTCCATTACTGCGCAGTCATGAAATCAGGAGGTGCATGCTAGGTAGCCAGCTGCACCAATTCCCGGAAATAGATATAAGGGGGGTTCAGATGCTAACAGTGGAGATGGACCCTGCCTGCCTCTGAGATCCAGGTATTTTTATTCAATTTAAACTTAAATTTAAAGGACTACATTAACTGCTTGCTGCCCACCCACCGTCAAATGACGGTGGGGTGGTGCGGCTCTCGTTCTGGGATGCCGTCATATGACGCCGTCCCAGAACGGCAATCGCGGCCGCGCCGTGTTGCTAGGACACGGCGCAACCCCGATCTCTGTAAAGAGCCGTGTCCGTGGCTCTTTAACCATGTGATCGGCTGTGTCCAATCACAGCCGGTCACATGTAAACACGGAGATGCCGGTAATTGGCTCTCCTAGCCTCACACTGACAGAGTGTGTGGCGAGGAGAGCCAAACAGTGGCATCTCCTCACAGGGGGACATCTAGGAATGTAATCAGGGCACTGATCATCAGTGCCCTGATTACAATATAGCAATACAGTGTCACCAATCAGTGCCCACCATTGCCCACCAATGCCAGTAATCAGTGTCCACCAGTGGAAGCAATCAATGCCCACCACTGCCCACAAGTGCCACCAATCAGTGCCCATTAGTGATGCCAGTCAGTGCTGGCAATCAGTGCCGCCTATCAGTGCTGCCCATCACTGCTGTTGATCAATGCCCATCAGTGTCGCCCATCAGTGCCACCCATCAATGCCCATCAGTGCCCATCAGTACCGCCTATGCGTGCCGTCAATCAGTGCAGACCAGTGCTGCCTATCAGTGCCCACCAGTGCCACCTATTAGTGCCCATCAGTGCCACCTAACAGTGCCCATCAGTGTTCATCAGTGCCACATACCCTATTTCCCCGAAAATAAGACCTAGCGTGATTGTCGGTGATGGCTGCAATATAAGCCCTACCCCCCCAAATAAGCCCTAGTTAAAGTCCTTGTAGGTCTTATTTTCAGGGTAGGGCTTATTTTTGGGGAAACAGGGTAGGGCTTATTTGGGGGGTAGGGCTTATATTGCAGCTATCACCGACAATCACGCTAGGTCTTATTTCCGGGGAAACAGGGTATCACTGCCTCCTATCAGTACCCATAAGTGTGGCATATTAGTGCCTCCTCATCAGTGCCACTTCATCAGTGCCCATAAGTGCCACCTCATCAATTCCCACCAGTTCAGCCTATCAGTGCCCATCAGTGCCACCTCATCAGTGCACATCAGTGAAGGAAAAAAATTACTTTTACTTTTAGTTACATAATTTACTGACAGAAAAAAAGTAAAAAACATTTTTTTTTCAAAATTGTTGGTCTTTTTTTTGTAAAAAATAAAAAACCCAGCAGTGATTAAATACCACCAAAAGAAAGCTCTATTTGTGTGAAGAAAACGATAAAAAATTTGTTTGGGTACACTGTAGCATGAGCGCGCAATTGTCATTCAAAGTGAGACAGCGCTGAAAGCTGAAAAATGGCCTGGGCAGGAAGGGGGTGTAAGTGCCCAGTAGGCAAGTGGTTAATAACACTATCTAAAGATTGCATATAAAGTGGACCAAATTAGAGTGGAATATTAAAAAAAAAATTCTAATTGGGGGACTGGAACTCCGCTTTAAGGCACGGAACCATTTTTTTTAAGTAAAAATACTTCAGCACACGTTTCACTTGTGTAAAATATTTTGAACATCTAAAATTGTGTATAACTTCTAACGGTTTCGAATAATTCCCCCCCCTTTCAGTCTTCACAAATGTTTTTATTTTAAATCTGGATTTTATAGCGCAGCTCACCCCAAGTTATTACGTTTGTAAAAATATATATTAGTCCTCCACCAGGCCGAGCCTGAACATCTCCGGAATTGCATACAGAATTCCTTGCGATAGGAGATTGCATGTTGCAAAAAAAATGTATTTTCATTAGGCTGTAACATGCAGAGCCTCCGACATAAAACAGTTTAACTTCGCGGGAAATGGCTGTCCTGAAATAAACAGAGATATGTGACCTCGTGTTTTTACAGCCAGCGAGAGACATTTTCCAAACTTCCATCTAAATATTGATAATGCCGAATCCCTCGGGAGGGTTTAAATCTGTACACTTCATTTAGGTTATGGAGTTCCCGAATGTTCTTGTAAAGCTAAATATATAAGAAAATCTACTGAGTATGAATGCCTAGAAGGACAGGACCATAAAAAAAATGAATGTGGCCTTAGGGGGCTGCCAAGGGGTCACTATCTTCTACTTTTGATTCCCTCAAAGTAGATACCATCTCTTAAGCTGGATATACACAACCAAATACAAAACAATTAAAATGCATAAAAAAAATGTGATTTAATTTAACCATATGGAGATGAAATTTAAATTACCGTATATACTCAAGTATAAGTCGACCCGAATATAAACCGAAGCACCTAATTTTACCACAAAAAAAGGGAAAACTTATTGACTCGAGTATAAGTCTAGGGTAAGAATGCAGCAGCTACTGTAAGTGGAAAAGAGGGTCAACAATGCCCATCTGCAGCCTCACTGTGCCCATTTGCCGCCTCACTCTGCCCATTTTCAACCTCCCTGTGCCCATTTTCAGCCTCACTATGCCCATTGCATGCCTCACTGTGCCCATTGCATGCCTCACTATGCCCATTGCAAGCCTCACTGTGCTCATTGCAAGCCTCACTATGCCCATTGCAAGCCTCACTGTGCCCATTGCATGCCTCACTATGCCCATTGCAAGCCTCACTGTGCCCATTGCAAGCCTCACTATGCCTATTGCAAGCCTCACTGTGCCCATTGCATGCCTCACTATGCCCATTGCAAGCCATACTGTGCCCATTGCAACCCTCACTATGCCCATTGCAAGCCATACTGTGCCCAATTGCATGCCTCACTATGCCCATTGCAAGTCCTACTGTGCCCATTGCAAGCCTCACTATGCCCATTGCAAGCCATACTGTGCCCATTGCAAGCCTCTCTGTGCCCATGTACCTTATCCGCCGTGTCAATATTGATGCGGAGGGAAGGAAAGCCATACTACGCCATACATTGTCCCCTCCTATTCCCAGCAGGGCTGTGTGTATATGAAGTCTGCGCGTCCACGCCGTCCCGCCTCCTCCTCATCCGTCCGTGACGAGGAGGAGGTGGAGCTTTGTTACAGTGGCTGTGTGTATAGGAAGTCTGCGCAGTCCACGCCGTCCCTCCTCGCGGATGGACGAGGAGGAGGCGGAGCTTTGTTATAGTGGACGGCGCAAACTTCCTATACACACAGCCACTGTAACAAAGCTCCGCCTCCTCCTCGTCATGGGTGGATGAGGAGGAAGCGGGACGGCGCAGACTTCCTATACACACAGTCACTGTAACAAAGCCCCACCTCCTCCTCGTCATGGACAGACGAGGAGGAGGTGGGACGGCGTGGACAGCGCAAACTTCATATACACTCAGCCCTGCTGTGAATAGGAGGGGACAATGTACAGCGTAATATGGCTTTCCTTCCCCCGCATCAATACTGACATGGCGGCAGATAACCTGACTTATATAAGCCGAGGGGGGCATTTTCAGCACAAAAAAAGTGCTGAAAAAACTCGGCTTATACTTGAGTATATATGGTACATAGTGGAAAAAAATCTACCATCTGTCACGTTTACCCCTAACGCAGGTGGTCAGGTGCTATAGCTGACTTTTGTGTTCTTTACCTATAGCAGCCCCCTTTCCCATAAGACAAGCAGGCCTACCGGTACTCGGTCACCCATAGGTCTTATACGCAATACTATAGTGCCTGACCACCACCTCAGGGCAGGCATGAACTGAGCACAGCAAACAGATACTTGCAGTTGACAGATAGGCAGAGTGGTTAGTGACAGTCCGGGTTCAGGGTAGGCTGAGTTCTGAGCATATTCGATATCCGATGCGAGATCGTCAACAAAGGGAATCCAAACTAGCAGAGCAGGGCAGACAAACAGGTAGCTTGGAGCATGTGTTACAAACACTATCACAAGCATGAGACTGCAGGCTTGGCTGGATTAAATCAGGTTTGGTCTCCATCCAGAGACTGGCCACATCAATCACCTTGCAGGTGGACAGGCAGACAGGGAGAATGTATCACAGTCAAAACCAGATAAACTTGCCTAGCTAGTCTGAAAAAAAGGTAGCTTAAATAGGAAGTGATGTTGGCAGGGAGGCGAGAAGGGACACCACACAGCCATGTGTTTGGGAAAAAAATACAGGACTGCAGATAATGGAAGGAGAGTAAGTTGTGTGGGCATGTGCCATAACTCATACCAGGCCCTTCGGGTCTGGTTTGGATTTTAAGGGAGAGTTCCACTGTCAGGACCTGGATCGCTTGCTGGTGGAACTGTGGTTGTTTGGGTGGAGGATTGTAGTTCCACTGTTCACCAGCGGGAGTCTCCCAGCAGCCAGTAATTTCCAGTAATCAGTCTCCACTTGATGCTGGCTGTTGGGAGGATATTTATGTCTCTTTTTAGTGCCACTTTGCTCCAGTGTTCTACTTTAGTGTCACTAGTTTTTTTTGGTTCACTTATATTTTTATGTTGGCTGTATGCTGGTGTTTGGATGCATTTTGTTTTACTTTAAATAAATCTCACTCCAGGCCTTTTTCTGATAGTTTTGTTTACATATACAAATCTGTATTTTTTTACTTGAAAATTTGTCATATATTTTCAAAGCAGAGGCCCGAGAGAACAAAATGATGGGTTTTGCAAATTTTTATGTCTCATGGTATTTGAGTAGTGGTTTTTCAAACATATATTTTTTTGGGAAAAAATACCCATTTTTGAATTTTAATGGAAAAAATCACAATAAAAAAAATAACCCAGTTTTCTGGTAAAATATGAAAGATGATGTTATGCTGAGTAAACAGATACCAAACAAGTTACACTTTAAAATTGGGGGGATGTGGGCACTTTCAGTTTTGCTTTTATGAATATTTTAACACTGTCGCAAAGACGCTAGATGCTCCTCCCTACATGTTTCGTCATCAAGACGTCATCTGAAGCCTTCTCCGCCCTACGCATTTCATCATTAAGACGTCATCTGGTTCAGGTCAGTGCAATACCTATAGGGGGCACCATAAAGATCACGAAGTCATGGATGTGAAGAGCACTTGTTGCTTTATTTTTTGGATTGATTAATGGACTGTATATGATCACAGAATATTCATTCACTTTCCATGAAGGATTATGAAGGCATAGTATTGAAGAACACTTGACACTTTATTTTTGAACATTTGGATTAATGAACAGTCTGTATATGATCACTGAATATTTATTTTTCATATGAATTTTGTATTTGCATATGTGTAATACCAGCACTATACTACGCCAGTGTATGTTCATTGCACTTGACACTTTAAGCAATTTTTGTTAATGTATTTATATTAATTTAAATCAATTACATTGGTGAGTAATACAGGGACACACAGATTGTTGCACAGTGTTATATCAATATAGCACTTTAGAACAGCGCCACGCCTACCTCTTTCATCTTTCATTTGATCACTGTGATAGCCAATCAGAGGCTATCACAGCAATTAGGTGACCTGGAATCAGACGTTCCAAGTCCCGATCATTAGAATGGGGCCGGAGGCTCTCAGTGAGACCCCAGGGCACTGTGCTGGGAGCTCCCAAAGGGAGGTATAAAAATATGCGGCCCCATAGCAAAAAGTCCAGTGCAGTGGGGCCGCGTATTTGTGTTAAGTTGGCGCCACGTGATTAAGCAATAAATCTTTAAAAGACATCCCTTTGACTGTTTAATGGAGCCGGAGTGAATGGACTGTTGACCGAGTGAGTGGTGACCTCTGCACTCAATGGATTCCTACGGGGGTAACGCTACATCAGGAGTGAATTGACAGGCATTGACGTGTGTTGAAGGGTGTTTTTTTTTTTTCCAGAGAATGCATGGTAACATGAACAGATAAAGAAAAAGAAATATATCAAAAAGTCAATTTCCCATAACAACATTTCAAAGGTCTCTCTTTTCTTAAGCAGCTTTTTTTTTTTGCAACTCAACAGCATCTTGATTAAGTCATCCTCCTTATTAACAGAGCAGCAATTATTGACACAGTGGTGGGTCCCATTTTGTAATAGAGTTTTCACTGATGTAATTCCGGCCTATGAAGTCCTTC
This sequence comes from Lithobates clamitans, assembly GCA_037952925.1. NCBI lineage: Eukaryota > Metazoa > Chordata > Amphibia > Anura > Ranidae > Lithobates > Lithobates clamitans. The sequence continues at coordinate 1,083,200 of JBBGZY010002175.1, read as the reverse complement.
AGGTACAGTAAATCATTACAATGCAGGTGTTCCTGGCAGGTATAATGAACACATAATGAAGGTGCAGGTGTGGATGGTGGAATAGTAAGAGGATGAAGTTACAGCGGATTAAGAAAACTGTGATTTATAAAAGTTAGGGAACAAAGTGCAACCCATGTACCTCAGGGTGCCTAATTCTTTAATGCAAGTGGGGGTATTTATAGCCACCCTATGGGCAAAATGATATTAAAATTCAATGCTAACCAGTTTTTTGTTTGTTCTGTTTTTTATTTTGGATAGAGTGGAAAAGAAATAAAACTTGAGACAGTGCTGACTGTCCTGTTGGGAAAATGTTCCCTCTTTTCTGGTAATGTCACTGGGACAGGCCGTGTAGATAAATGCCTTCACAATAGGTGCACCAGCAGTTTTAATATTCTTGACTATTGGATTTGTCAATATGTCCTCCTACTGGGATTCCAAGCAATACATGGTTGTGTGTCGAGAATTTAAATTAGCCCCTTATTAAACCACAATGTAGAATTAACGGTTCCATAAATAACAATACCAAAATTAAATCATACCCCATAAAACATAAGCACAGTTGGTTGCCAGAAGAGGCTCTTTGGTGTCCATCCCAAACAACGCAAATAAAAAAAAAAAAAAAAACGCACCATACAACTACCAGCATTAAACCATACCCCATAAAAACCATAAAAGCTGTTGATTACCAAAAGCAAGTCTTCTATCCTAAAGGTTTGACTATGATTTATCTTTGTTCCCAGCTGCACCAAACAGACTTAGAGGATAGCCCTAAATTGACCATTTTCTGACTTCTCAAGGGACCAAGTACCACGTAAAGCAACCCAAACCAAAAAAGAAGCACCATGCAACCAGATTGGCTCCCATTTTTGTAACCACAGCCCAGCCCCCCCCCCACTAAATATCCATCTATGAGGGTTCAGAAAGGCTGTATTAGACTCAAAAAAAGGAACATGCTATGAAGTTGGGCATTATTCAACCAAGGAGAGAACCATTACTGGGCTACAGAGGAGGACTCTTGGGGCAACGCTTGAATGTAGAGAGAATGATTACTGTTTAGCAAACCTTTGAATCTTACTGTAATCTGAACCTTCTTACAACCTTCTGAATCTTCTTACAATATATGAGGTAGGGAGGGTGATGCAACTTTCTTTTCTCCTCATCCTTTCTAGAATGATCTCCCATTAGACCCAACAGCTCTTATCCCTAAGTATATTCCCTACCACTTGACTGTCAAATGCCAGTCAGGTCCACCTCGGTTCCCAACTGCACCTAACTGCTTTGAGGATAGCTCCAAATTTACCCTTTTTTCTGACTACTGAAGGGACTGAGCACCCAATACAACAACCCAAATAAAAAAAGAATCACCATACAACCAGATTGGCTGTAGGTTAACAAGGATTCCCAGCACCATAAACCAGTGCAGACATGTGCTGCACATAACACATGTGCTCTTTTTCGGAGTAAAAGGGCAATGTTAAATGTACCATGTCAGTTCGTCACTTCATGCCTAGTGGCCTATTTAAAATGGTCTGTCACTGTGAACAGTTGCTGAATGGTCTTCAGCTTGTTCCAGAGACCTGATCCGCTGTACCCGCTTACCTGAGGTAAATACAGCTTGCCTTTGAACTTCACTTCTGCTCCCCTTTCAACTCTGTTTACCAGATTACTCTGACCTTGGCCTCTTTACTGGACTTGTCTCTTCTTGTTGATTCTGTCCCTCACTGCCCAGTTTTTGCTGATGGCTGTGCTGGTCCTGCTTCTGTCTCCTGCTCTGGTACCAATCTGCTCCTGCTTCCTGTTCCAAAGACTGCAACTACCAGCTCTACCCACCTACGGAGTGGACATCACCAGTCAGCTGCTATGGCACTCGTGCCACTCCTTGTCATTACACTTTCTGTCACCACCTTTAGGAGTGTTGGGCAGGAGGTGCAACAATGTTCCAGTTCTCTCAAGGCACATGATATTGGCCCTCATTTTTGCAACCACAGCCCCCTGAAGATCCATCTAGAAGCTGAAATCAAAAAGGATTAAGAAAGGCTGTAGTAGACTCATAGGAAGTACCTCAAATTAAGTTAGGCATAATTCAACCCAGGAGAGAGCCTTTTCTGGATCACAGAAGAGGAATCAAGGAGCAGCCTTGGAGTTTGGAGAGAATGATTACAGTTTAGTAAACCTTTGAATCTCACTGTAATCTGCTCATCTGCTCAGAGCTCATCTTCTTACAATAAACGAGGCAGGGCAGTTGGTAAAACTTTCTTTTCTTGTCGTCCTTTGTGGAATGATCTCCCAGTAGACCCAACAGCTCATATCCCTAAGGCTATTTCCTACCTCCCGACCCTCAAATGCTAATTAGGAAAGGCGTCCTGTTCCCATGCTGTCCTCTTCCATTTTTACTCTTTCCTTGGACTAGTCCTCCAAGTCATGTAGCCCCCTCCTCCTCTGGGTCTGGTTTTTTATTACAATGATGGAGAAGAATCTCCCCACTGGCAAGCTTTTATCTCCCTGCCTGTATCCATGACATGTGTCTTCTGGATAAACATGAGAGCAAAGATAAACTTGACTGAGATTCTAACCCTTTACTTTAAGCAGGAAACTTCCTTGCCTTGCAATTTTCATGCGCCAATTTCCAACAAAGATACCCACTCTATAGCGTTTGTAGGTTCTGTGTCAGGTCACCTTAGACCAGGTGACAGATGCACTCCGTAGGAGTCAGGAGTGCACCGCTCTATTAGTGGACCCTAGGACTGATTGCTGTGGGTTGAACCCTGGGAGGTTCAGGAAGCAGGTCCACTAGACCCCTAACACAGATCCCAGTGGGAGCTAGAGCATAGATTTCCCAGGGCACGGAGTCTAAGAGCCAGTAGGTGTTCACCAGAGCCTCTAGTGGTGAGGATGGACTGCGCTGCAGTCTGGCTCCAGGTCGCGGCCCCCAGGGTCTCACAGTTCACACTCACGGTAGACTACAAGAGATAGAGGAAGGAAGCAGCAGACTGGAACAACAAACATAGTAAGGGAATAAGCGAAAGTCGGGGCGACTAGCAGACAAGGACACTACAAAGGTTCAAGGTCACAGACAAACAGGGATAATCGGGGACACGCCAAAAGGTTAGGGTCATGAGCAGACAGGAATAGTCGAGAACACGCCAAGGTCGGTAACAGAGACAAATGTAGAGCACATGGCAAGCAGGAAACAGGGAGTCAAACACACAATAGATACACAATGGTTGATCAGCAAGGTTGGCTTGCAATGCCCAGGTTAATATTGTGTTCCTAATTATTGACTGGGGTGGAGCTATGCTGAGGGAAGATTATTTAAACAGTCAGGTGAGGGTGGCTGGCCTCTAAAGGTGAACACAGAAGGAAAGGTGAGTTGACAGACACACATTACTGCATAACCATGACATTCTGTTCTGTTTGCATGAAGATCTTCCAGTTTGCTTCCACAATCTAGAATAGTAGTGGTAGGGGCATATTAAAAATAAAGTAAAGCTATGGTGGTACATTAAAGTGTAAGCTCTTCTGGTGTAGAAACTGATGTGACTGGCTTGGTTTTCTCTCTACACCATTGCAGAATACAGTATGTCAGAGCTGCTATAAAAGGAAATGTATATTAGTGTGTGATAGTGGTGGTTACATTAAAATGTAAACTCCACTGGTACAGAGTGATGTGACTGGCTCAGTGTTCTCTGTACAGCACTGCAGAATATGCCAGAGCTATATAAATGTATAATAACATTACATTCATTTTGATGGGGCACTACAGTGTACATTTTTGTTTATTAAAAATCTTACAAACATACAACATAATAAAAAAAACATATTTACATATACAGGGCTTTTTTTTCTTAGAGAGTAGGTGCAGGAATTCACCCTCCCCAGCCAACTTCCTGCCCCAACCATGCCGTTCCTCGAGGAGGTAAAGCAACATCAAATAATTTGCGCTTTGCACAAGGCGTAAGAGGCACAGAGTACCGCACTCAGGAGTGAATAACACACAGGGCTCTGGAGTGCATATTGTGCAATGCTGAGGTGTGCGTATCACACAAGGCACAGAAACACATAAGCACAAGTGACAATGCTTATTATACAGTCAGGTCCATAAATATTGTGACATCAACACAATTATAATCTTTTTGGCTCTATATACCACCATAATGGATTTGAAATGAAACAAATAAGATGTGCTTTAACTGCAGACTTTCAGCTTTAATTTACATCCAAATCAGGTGAATGGTGTAGGAACTACAACAGTTTGTATATGTGCCTCCCACTTTTTAAGGGACCAAAAGTAATGGGACAATTGGCTGCTCAGCTGTTTCTTGGCCAGGTGTGTGTTATTCCCTCATTATCCCATTTACAGGGAGCAGATAAAAGGTCCAGAGTTCATTTCAAGTGTGCTATTTGCATTTGGAATCTGTTGCTATCAACTCTCAATATGAGATCCAAAGAGCTGTCACTATAAGTGAAGCAAGCCATCAATAGGCTGAAAAAACAAAACAAACCCATCAGAGACACATTAGGTGTGGCCAAATCAACTGTTTGGAACATCCTTAAAAAGAAAGAACGCACTGGTGATCTCAGCAACACCAAAAGACCCGGAAGACCACAGAAAACAACTGTGGTGGATGACGGAAGAATTCTTTCCCTGGTGAAGAAAACACCCTTCACAACAGTTGGCCAGATCAAGAACACTCTCCAGGAGGTAGGCGTATGTGTGTCAAAGTCAACAATCAAGAGAAGACTTCACCAGAGTGAATACAGAGGGTTCACCACAAGATGTAAACCATTGGTGAGCCTCAAACACAGGAAGGCCAGATTAGAGTTTGCCAAACAACATCTAAAAAAGCCTTCACAGTTCTGGAACAACATCCCATGGACAGATGAGATCAAGATCAACTTGTACCAGAGTGATGGGAAGAGAAGAGTATGGAGAAGGAAAGGAACTGCTCATGATCTAAAGCATACTTCCTCATCAGTGAAGCATGGTGGTGGTAGTGTCATGGCGTGGGCATGCATGGCTGCCAATGGAACTGGTTCTCTTGTATTTATTGATGATGTGACTGCTGACAAAAGCAGCAGGATGAATTCTGAAGTGTTTCGGGCAATATTATCTGCTCATATTCAGCAAAATGCTTCAGAACTCATTGGACGGCACTTCACAGTGCAGATGGACAATGACCCGAAGCATACTGCGAAAGCAAAGAGTTTTTTAGAGGGAAAGAAGTGGAATGTTATGCAATGGCCAAGTCAATCACCTGACCTGAATCCGATTGAGCATGCATTTCACTTGCTGAAGACAAAACTGAAGGGAAAATGCCCCAAGAACAAGCAGGAACTGAAGACAGTTGCAGTAGAAGCCTGGCAGAGCATCACCAGGGATGAAACCCAGCGTCTGGTGATGTCTATGCATTCCAGACTTCAGGCTGTAATTGACTGCAAAGGATTTGCAACCAAGTATTAAAAAGTGAAAGTTTGATGGATGATTGTTAATCTGTCCTATTACTTTTGGTCCCTTAAAAAGTGGGAGGCACATATACAAACTGTTGTAATTCCTACACCGTTCACCTGATTTGGATGTAAATACTCTCAAATTAAAGCTGAAAGTCTGCAGTTAAAGCACATCTTGTTCATTTCATTTCAAATCCATTGTGGTGGTGTATAGAGCCATTTATGGACCTGACTGTATATTCCTTTCCAAGGTAAGCATCTATTCCACACATCTGTGCCTCCCATTCAAAGCTCACCTCTGTACCCCTGTCCACAGCTGACCTCTACAATCCTCGTTCACATCTCGCCTCCTCTTACCCTTATCCACAGCTCACCTCTTCTTCCTCTTGTCCACAGCTCACCTCTTGTTCCCCTTGTCCACAGCTCACCTCTTCTTCCTCTGTCCACATCTCACCTTCTCTTCCCCTTGTCTGCATCTCACCTCCTCTTTCCTTTGTCCACATCTCACCTCTTCTTCCTCTGTCCACAGCACACCTCTGTACTCCTGTCCAAAGTTCACCTTAGCACCCCCTCATCCACAACTACCCTTTGTACGCCCTGTCAACAATTCAACTCTGCACCCCCCTCCACAGCAATCACCTCTGCACAACACCCCAGTCCTCCCCTAACCACCCCTTCTCCATTTACCTAAAAAGGTTTCACCTGCAAACCCCCCCCCACGGCTCTCACCTCTGTACAACCTGCCCCCCCAACTCTCAAACTTTATCGCTTTTCATAAATCCCCCCCAACTCTTTACATCTCCCACCTCTTCAGATCCCCTCCTCCACCTTCATGGCTCTCACCTCTTCACAAATCCACCCATTCTTTACAAATCCCCACTTTACAGCTCTCACCTCTTCACAAATCCCCCCCACATTCCTCACAAAATCTTCCCTTCACTAATCCCCCCAACTTCTTCACAAATTCCCCTATCCAGTCTTCACAAATTCCCCTACCTTCTTCACAAATTCCCCTCCCCTTCTTTACAAATTCCCCCGTCCACAAATTCCCCTCCCCCCTCTTCACAAATTCCCCCCTCCACGCTCTACAAATGCCTCACTCCACAAATTTCCCTCCCCCTTGTTCACAAATATCCCCTCCACGCTTCACAAATTCCCCTCCCCCTTCTTCACAAATTCCCCCACCACAAATTCCCCTCCCCCTTGTTCACAAATTCCCCTCCACGCTTCACAAATTCCCCTCCCCCTTCTTCACAAATTCCCCCCCTCCGCGCTTCACAAATTCCCCTCCACCTTCTTCACAAATTCTCCATGCTTCACAAATTCCCCCCATTCTTCATAAATTCCCCCCTCCCTCACTCTTCACAACTCTCACCTCTTCCCAAGTCCCTTGCCCCCATCCCGTTCTCACAGCTCTTACCTTTTCACAAATCTCCCCACCCCCCAGCTGTCACTTCTGCACTACACCCATAAGTGTGCGCAGCCTATTGCATTAGGTTGTGCACCCAAAAGCTCCAACATATATGCGTTTGACATATTTATCGGCCTCTTCCCCGCTCTCCATCCTGAAACACTGGGGGGAAGGGGGAGCCAGGGAGCACATGGGGGATCCCAGCAACAGAAGGAAGAGGAACAGGAAAAGGAGGGGTGGCATATATTAATACCGATCCCCTATATTTTCCTCCTGTGGCAGCTGAATTTTGACAAAAGGGAGAGGAGGAGAAGCCTACTTTCAGCTGCTGCAGGAGGGAAATACAGATCAGTTCCACAAAATTCCACCCCCGCCACCTCTCCTGTCTAGGTTCTGAGGGTCAGTAAGGAAGAATTGCGGTTTACCTATCAGCTGCCCACCATTGACAGGTTGCCAACCCTAGGGTTAGGGTGTGCCCAGGCATACCTGGCACACCCCTTGGGCACGCCTATGACTACACCTCAAACCTCCCCACAGCTGCCTCTCTGCAAATGCCCCCCCCCTCTTCTTTTCTGCACTGCTCTCTCTCACCTTTTCAAAAGAGCCTCACATGGGTGCAGCGGACGAAATCTGTGCTAGATGTGCGCTGTGTGCCGGCTTTTTCCCCCAACACATCGGAACTTACCACGGAGCCAAGAGCACAGAGTTGAAGAGTGAGGAGATCTGGAACGCTTCACTTGGCTCTGTGCTAGACAGGTCGGATAAGCAGGGGCGGGGACAGGAGCGGCTTCCTGAAGCAAGACAACAGCAAAAAATGAAAACAGAATGCGAGCATTTGCAGGGTCGTTACCGGGGGCATCCACCAACATATGCCTTACCTGCACATGCCCTGGATGCCTGGAAATAGCACACAAAAGCCAGTACCTCTACTGACCTCTACCAGCTTCTGTGGTTGGTGACAGGTTGGAAAAGGATGGGCCTAGCCAAAGGTGACAGAACCCCGTTCCAGCGTGTTTCGCTGAAAAAAAAGCCCTGTATATATATACAAAATACATGTAAAAAAAAATATATGGTCTTTTTGCCAGAAAAATAAAACAAAGAAAACAAAATATACAAACCAAGACATATTTTAGTATTACTATCATCATGATGCTCTTCAACAAAGCTGTAACATTCACCTAAACACACCCTCAGGCTAAGAAATTATTAAACATTTAACCCATGCATGCAGCCTTTTTCCGAAAATCTGATCATAACAAAATTTAGGGGATGTGAAAGGACAGAAAGAAAAGCCGCACAACCATAGACTGACAGACAGCAGCTACGGCATTCCTCCAAGCCAATACCCAGAATCTTTCCAACCTCACCCAAAATGTTGTGCACCACCACCTCGACAGGAAGGACTTCTTTCAGAGTGGAAACCTGACACCGTGCATTCCACATGAAGTAATGAACTACTAAACTAAACTGTCTCAAAATCAAAATCCCAATGAGTCTCAAAGCCCCATACGACCACTCCGCGTAACTCAAGCGAGAAAGAAAAGAGAGCCCCACCAACCTGCTTATAGACTTCCATATTGAAGGGGCGCTGAAGCAAGAAATGGTCCTTTGTCTCCTCCACACCGCCACACCCCACTTTTGGACAACCACGGTTCTCAACAGAGCGATGCTTCAGGTTGCCCTCCAGATAGAGTTTGCCATGGAAAGAGCGCCAGGCCAAATCCCGATCCTTTAAAGGGATTCTCTCTATATTTAGCAAACACAGAACCTCCCTCATAACAGGGCATGGGCAATCCCCCAAGGTCAGTGGCTTGCTAAAGGCAGATTCAACAATCCTTCTCTCCTGGGTCTTCCTAGAAAGAGGCTTTATATCCTCCGCCATCACTCACCACTGCCCAAGAATTTTCAGGCACGGGGCAACATAAGCTGGGAGCTTACCATGTCAGGCACTCAGGCTTTTCGCTGGCCCACCATTCTCTGAAAAATACCAACCCACCCATGTGGTTACTCTGCCAGCATATTACCAAAATGAGGTTACAATAACATCAGAGAAAAGACACTACAAGCTCCTCTGGTGCAGAGACTGATTTGATGGGCTCAGTGTTCTGTATACAGCATGGTGGAATAAGCAAAAGATACATACATGTAGGTTAATTATAGTGTGTGCCTGTGGTGGGGTATTAGAGTGCAAGCTCCCCAGGTGCAGAAACTAATTTGACTTATTTAGTGTTTTCTCTGTACAGCACTAAGAAAAAAATCAGAGCTATATAAATGAATAATACTAATAATGTGTGACTATGGGGTGGCTTTAGAGTATCAGGTCCTCTGGTGCAGAAACTGATGTGATTGATTAAGTGTCCTTTGTAGAACACTCCAGAATATGTCAGGGCTATATAAATGTATAATAATAATAGTATGCGACTTTGATGGCATGTTACAGTGTAAGAGACTGATGTGACGGGTTCAGTTTTTTTCTGTACAGCACTGCAGAATATGTCAGAGCTATATACAATATCTCACAAAAGTGAGTACACCCCTCACATTTTTAGAAATATTTTATTCTATCTTTTCATGTGACAACACTGAAGAAATGACACTTTGCTACAATGTAAAGTAGTGAGTGTACAGCTTGTATATCAGTGTAAATTTGCTGTCCCCTCAAAATAACTCAACACACAGCCATTAATGTCTAAACTGCTGGCAACAAAAGTGAGTACACCCCTAAGTGAAAATGTCCAAATTGGCCCAAAAGTTTCAATATTTTGTGTGGCCACCATTATTTTCCAGTACTGCCTTAACCCTCTTGGGCATGGAGTTCACCAGAGCTTCACAGGTATGTCACCGGAGTCCTCTTCCACTCCTCCATGACGACATCACGGAGCTGGTGGATGTTAGAGACCTTGCGCTCCTCCACCTTCCATTTGAGGATGTCCCACAGATGCTCAATAGGGTTTAGGTCTGGAGACATGCTTGGCCAGGCCATCACCTTTACCCTCAGCTTCTTTAGCAAGACAGTGGTCATCTTGGAGGTGTGTTTGAGGTCGGTATCATGTTGGAATCCTGCCCTGCGGCCCAGTCTCTGAAGGGAGGGGATCATGCTCTGCTTCAGTATGTCACAGTACATGTTGGCATTCATGGTTCCCTCAATGAACTGTAGCTCCCCAGTGCCGGCACCACTCATGCAGCCCCAGACCATGACACTCCCACCACCATGCTTGACTGTAGGCAAGACACACTTGTCTTTGCACTCACTTGACATCATCTGAACCAAATAAATTTATCTTGGTCTCATCAGACCACAGGACATGGTTCCAGTAATCCATGTCCTTAGTCTGCTTGTCTTCTGAAAACTGTTTGCAGGCTTTCTTGTGCATCATCTGTAGAAGAGGCTTAGATAGTTACATAGTTAGTAAGGTTGAATAAAGACACCAGTCCATCCAGTTCAACCTGAGTGAGTGTGGGTGCGTGTCTACAATTATCCCTTTTTTTATTTTTTATTTAAGGTACCCATATAGTGCCATCAACTTATGAAGCACTCTACACATACATCGCACACTTACATTGGTTCCTACCCTCAAGGAGCCCACAATCCAAGGTCCCCAACTCACATTCATATACTAGGGCCAATTTTGGACAGAAGCCAATTAACCTACCTGCATGTCTTTGGAGTGTGGGAGGAAACCGGAGTACCCGGAGGAAACCCACGCAGGTACAGGGAGAACATGCAAACTCCAGGCAGGTAGTGTCGTGGTTGGGATTCGAACCAGCGACCCTTTTTACTGCTAGGCAAGAGTGCTACCCACTACACCACTGTTCTGCCTCTTTCTGGGACAACAGCCATTCAGACCAATTTGATGCAGTGTGCGGCGTATGGTCTGAGCACTGACAGGCTGACCCCGCACCCCTTCAGCCTCTGCAGCAATGCTGGCAGGACTCATACATACTATTTCCTAAAGACAATCTCTGGATATGATGCTGAGCACATGTACTCAACCCCTTTGGTCAACCATAGCGAGGCCTGTTCTGAGTGGAAACAGAAAAGATATATTCTCCTGCACTGGTGCAGAGGGCCTTAGTAAAGGTGGTAGTATTTCTTAATGGTGTATATGTAAAGAAAATGCATGCCTGCTGCCTATGCCGACTAGGGGAAGTCCAAAATGCTATGTAAAGAAGGAAAAGGAAGGCGCCTGGCCTGATGCATGAATCATTGGAACAAGAAGTTTAATAAAAACAAAATGAGTATATACAAGAAGATACTACGTATTAGTACATATGAATAAAAAGCAATGTTAAACACTTGGTAGATTGCTATGAGTTGTTATCCACACAAGGGATACTTAAATGATTGCTAACGCGTTTCGAGGGTTTTCCTCTTTAGATTAGATTTGGCTCTCTAAGGCTCTGATGAAGAGGAAAACCCTCGAAATGCATTAGAAATCATTTAAGTATCCCTTGTGTGGATAACACCTCATATCAATCTACCAAATGTTTACCATTGCTTTTTATTATGTATGAATACGTAGTATCTTCTTGTATATACTCATTTTGTTTATAATAAACTTCTTATTCCAATGATTCATGCATCAGGCCACGCGCCTTCCTTTTCCTTCTTTACATAGCTGTTCTGAGTGGAACCGGTCCTGTTAAACCGCTGTATGGTCTGCAGCTCAGTTTTAGGGTCTTGGCAATCTTCTTATAGCCTAGGACATCTTTATGTAGAGCAACAATTCTTTTTTTCAGATCCTCAGAGAGTTCTTTGCCATGAGGTGCCATGTTGAACTTCCAGTGACCAGTAAGAGGGAGTGAGAGCGATAACACCAAATTTAACACACCTGCTCCCCATTTACACCTGAGACCTTGTAACACTAACGAGTCACATGACACCGGGGAGGGAAAATGGCTAATTCGGCCCAATTTGGACATTTTCATTTAGGGGTGTACTCACTTTTGTTGCCAGCGGTTTAGACATTAATGGCTGTGTGTTGAGTTATTTTGAGGGGACAGCAAATTTACACCGTTATACAAGCTGTACACTCACTACTTTACATTGTAGCTAAGTGTAATTTCTTCAGTGTTGTCACAAAAAGATACAATAAAATACTTACAAAAATGTGAGGGGTGTACTCACTTTTGTGAGATACTGTAAATGTTAGACATGTGCAATTCGTTTAGTTCCAAATTAATTTTTTAACAAATTTTGACAAATTCGATAACTCCAAAATTTCCAAATTTCCGAATTTTTCAATTTCTGAAATTTCCTAATTTCCGAAAATTCGAAATTTTGGAAATTCGGAATTCGGAAATTCGAAATTTCGGAAATTGGAAAAGTTCAGAAATTAGAAAATTGGAAAATTCGAATTCTGAAATTCAGAAGTTTAGAAATTCAGAAGTTCAGAAATGAGAGAATTCGAAAATTCAAAATGAGGAAATTCGAAAAATTAGGAAATAAGAATGAAAATCTGAAAATTCAAAAGAATGAAAATCCAAAGATTTGAAAACTCGAAAATCTGAAATAACTAATTAATAACTATTAAATTATAGGTATTGGAATTTCCTTTCAAATTTGGCTGATAGTGAACGTAACGAGTACGAATTTATCCAAAGTTCTTTCTAAAAGAATAGAACGTTATGATCTAATAATAATAAATAACAATAATAATAATAAAACCTTTTTATTATTATTATTATTATTTATTATTAATTTTTAACATTCCATTTGAATGCGGCATTCGTTATTTAGAATAATTCGTAACTTCAGATAAATTCTTATTCATTACATTCACAAACAGCCAAATTTGAAAGGAAATTCCAATACCTATAATTTAATAATTAGTTATTATTAGTTAGGTATTATTTCAAATTTTACTGATTTTCTTTCTTTTTTTCAGATTTTCGAATTTTTTGATTTTTAAGTTTTTGAATTTACAAATTTTTGAATTCCGAAAATTCCGAAATTCGGAATTTGAAAATTCGGTTATTCGGAAATTCAAAATTTGAAAATTCGGAAATTCAAAGTTCGAAAATTCGGAAATTCTAAATTCGGAAATCTGAAATTCGGACATTTGAAAATTCTGAAATTCGAAAATCCGAAAATTTGAAATTCGAAAATTTGGGAAAATCATAAATTCGAAAATCCGAATTTTCGGATTTCCAAATTTTCGAATTCCGAAAAAAGCAAAAAAACAAATGAAACGCAAATGAACACATTTTTTGTCAGTGCACATGTCTTGTAAATGTATAATAATATTGTGTTACTGTGCTGTGAAGTTAGAGTGTAAGCTTCTTTGGAGCAGAGACAAATGTGAATAGTACAGTGTGGAATCAGAAAATCAGCTGAGTTTAAATGCCATTCCTGAAAGAATATTACAACTGTCATGTAAGTAACAGTGTTGGGTTGGGGGAAACTGTCTCCAAACATTGAACTGCTGTCCATAGGGGCTGTATAGGTGTCATTCAATGGTCCCTGATCAGTCACTCTTGGTTCCACTGATCCCATAAAGCTCCCTCACCAGGGGAGACCTGCAAAGCATTTCTAGTGTTGTAACAATTATTATTCCATGTACAATATTCACATTTTACTAATGTACATCTGCCATTTACATATGTCAATCTACATCCTGTGAAGCTGGTAAATAATCTATGGTATGGGCTTCTCAAGTCATTTAAATATGCTCTCAGCAGGTCTAAAAATATGTATGATGATTCATTAAAACAAAAAAAGAGAGAGAAAAGTGCAGCCGTGATTGTCAATTACACATAATGAGAACATGCAAAAAAGGGAATTTGCAAGTTTAAAATAAAAATGCAGAAAATGCCATACATAATGTAAACAACTAGAATTTTCTTATGAAAACATAAAAAATGAAAACATAAAATAAAATAAAAAAATTAAACTCCCACCCCCCCAAAAAAACAAACAAAAACAAAACAGAAATGCCAAACAAAGAAATAACAGAAATGCGCCACATGATGAATATAAAAACCCTGTTACTCTAGTGCAGCTGCTATCTCTATAAAGCAGTGCTATCACGCATAGTGTATAAAAATCAACAATAAATACATACAGTATATACATATATATATATATATATATATATATATATATCCTTAGATACTTGGTTTAATTTTTATTTATTTTTACATAACTTTCAGGGGAACAGTTTGGGGTCGGCCCCTCCCTGTTCCAACATGACTGAGCACCAGTGTACAAAGCAAGGTCCATAAAGAGATATGTTAGGGGGGTTTGGGGTGGAGGAACTTGACTGTATTCGGTCCAATTGAGTTCAATTCAACTGAATTCGGAAAATTTGAATCAATACAAACTCGAATAAATGAGACGAATACCAAAAAATGAATTAACCAATTAAGGACCAAGCCTCTTTTTGAGATTTGTTGTTTAAGTTAAAAACAGGTTTTTTTTGCTAGAAAATTACTTAGAACCCCCAAACATTATACACTTATTTTTCTAACACCCTAGAGAATAAAATGGCGGTCGTTGCAATACTTTCTGTCACACCGTATTTGCACAGCGGCCTTACAAGCGCGCTTTTTTTTTTTTTTAAAAATACACTTTTTTAAATTAAAAAATAAGACAACAGTAAAGTTAGCCCAATTTTTTCCTATATTGTGAAAGATAAAGTTACGCCGAGTAAATTGATACCCAACATGTCACACTTCAAAATTTTGCCCGCTCGTGGGATGGAGGCAAACTTTTACCCTTAAAAATCTCCATAGGCGACGTTTAAAAAATTCTACAGGTTGCATGTTTTGAGTTACAGAGGAGGTCTAGGGCTAGAATTATTGCTCTCGCTCTACCTATCGCGGCGATACCTCGCATGTGTGGTTTGACCACCGTTTTCATATGTTGGCGCTACTCACGTATGCGTTCGCTTCTGCACACGAACTCAGCGGGATTGGGCGCATTTAATTTTTTTTTTATTATTTATTTTACCTTTTATTTTTTATTTTTTCACTGTTCTTAAAAAAAAAAAAAGTGTCACTTTTATTCCTATTACAAGGAATGTAAACCTCCCTTGTAATAGAAAAAAAAACACGACAGGACCTCTGAAATATGAGATCTGGGGTCAAAAAGACCTTAGATCTCATATTTACACTAAAATTCAATAAAAAAAAAAAAAAAGAAAATTGTCATTTGAAAAAAATAAAAAAATTGTCCCTTTAAGAGCTATGGGCGTAAGTGACGTTTTGACGTCGCTTCCGCCCTGCAATGGTATGGAGACGGGTGGGGGCCATCTTCCCCTCACTTGTCTTCATGCCACTGACGTGAGAGGATCAGATCGCCACTGCCGACGGCTCCGGTAAGCGGCGGAGGGCACCGGAGAGTGGTGGGAGGGGTGGCCCCTCTCCCTCCGCTGATAGTAGTGATCTTGCGGCGAATCTGCCGCAGAGACCACTTTTATCGGAAACCGGACCAGCCGCCGAAGAAGAGGATACCGGGGTTATGGCAGCTAGCTGCTGCCATAAGAATGATATCCCTCTTCAAAGTTAGGACGTATATCGGCGTGCGGCGGTCCGGACGTGGTTAAGCAAATTTACCGAAACAAATTTATGTACAGAGCGAATCAAAACGAAACAAATGTTATCGTTCTGCACATCTCTACATTCAACTCCATTCTCAGCACTCTGCTCTCTGCCTTTCTTGTACATCCACACAGGAGATTAGAAGTCTGGCAAGCTGCCAAGCCACTGCTGGGAGGGGGAAGCAGTGGATGCTGAGGATGAATTACACCACAGTTCTGGTGATCACAAAGATCAGTGAGGGCTTCTTTTTTGGCTCACATTCACTGCTTGTTAAGAATATAGGAATACTTTAATATCTACAGCCTGGCCACTCTTCTACGTTAAACCGACTTTATTCACACACATCTCTAAGAAGAAAAACTGGGAAATGACTTTATTCCCCGTTTTCAATTCTCTATAACATAATACAAATCAGTTATAAGGTCATTCTTTTCAGTTGTATTCAGACATAGAATTATTTGTCAGGCTTTGTATTAAATGATAAAGTTCCTCTCTTTATATTCTGCTCCCAATCTTTCACTAAATGTAACCATAATCGCATTGTGCGAGTAAATCATATCAAATAACATTATAAATGATATCAAACAGTGTTATAAATCATATCAAATAATGTGATAAGCACTGTGTACTCTGCTCCTTATTAAGTTATCTTCACTTTTATACACCACGATAATGACAAAAGCGCGGGGTGCGCAATAGACGATACCTCGCAGTGCCGGCAATTGCCCCCTGAGGGAAATCAGCGGCGTAGAATTTTCTTTCTAAAACTTTTGCTCTTCCAGTTCTTTTTAAAACGCACCTTGCTATTAAAACCTAATCACTGTCTATACCCCCTCCCCCCCTCTATATTAGATCTCATTCATATGACCATAAAAAATGTTACAGATGTTAATGCATTAGGTGAAAAGTTCCTGCATACTGATCAGTAACACTTGTATATCGACGCGTTTCAATGCGCAAAGACGTGTATGCGTACTAGACATGTGCAATTTGTCTCGTTCCCAATTCATTTTTTGGATGAAATTCGACAAATTCGCTAATTTGGAAATATTCACATTAACGAAAACCTGTTTAACAAATTCTTCCAGAAAACGAAAATTCAAAAAATCTGACAATTCGAATATCCGAAAATAGGAACGAAAATCCAAAAATATGAACGAAATTCCAAAAATAAGAACGAAAATCGGAAAATTGGAAAATCTGAAATAATAACTGACTAATAATAATAACTATTACTAACTAAAAAGGTTATAGGTATTGGAATTTCCTTTTTAAATTTGGCTGTTAGTGAACGTAATGAATAAGAATTTATCCAAAGTTACGAATTATCTGAAATAACGAATGCTGCATCTAAACGAATGGAACGTAATTAATTAATAATAACTAATAATAAAAATGTGTGTTATTATTATTATCATATATTATTATTAATTTGTCGCGTTCCATTCATTTAGATGCAAATACGAATTATCTGAAATAACGAATGCTGCATCTAAACGAATGGAACATAACAAATTAATAATAACTAATAGTAAAAAAATGTGTGTTATTATTATTATTATTATTTATTATTATTAATTTGTTACGTTCCATTCGTTATTTCGGATAATTCGTAACTTTGGATAAATTCGTATTTGTTATGTTCATAAACAGACAAATTTGAAAATTCAATACCTATAATTTAATAGTTCTTTTTTATTAGTTAGTTATTATTTTGGATTTTTGATTTTCCGAATTTCCAAATTTTTTACTTTTCGAATTTCTGAATTTTTAAATTTCCGAATTTTCGAATTTACGAATACCGCATCTAAACGAATGGAACATAACAAATTAAAATTTTTCCGATGTTACAAATTTATGCGAAATAACGAATTTCGATCATAATGAATGACCCGAAAAACGAAAAAAAAAAACCCCAAAACAAATTAAATGAAAACTAACACATTTTTCAGCAGTGCACATGTCTGATGCATACATAACCACCCACCTCAGCTCTGGAAAGGTTTTACCCGCCTTCATGACCAGGCCATTTTTTGCTATTCAGCACTGTGCTACTTTAACTGGTAATTTTGTGGTCATCCAACTCTGTATCCAAATGAAATTTATATATGTTTTTTTTTCACACAAAAAGAGCTTTCTGTTTGTGGTATATGATCACCAGTGGGTTTTTTATTTTTTATTAAATAAACAAAAAAAAAAAAAAAGAAGAAAATTTTGCAAAAAGAGTTTTTACTTTCTACTATAAAACATATCCAATAATTAATTGGTCCAAGTCCATTCTATTCCCGATTGATCAGGCTGCCAGAGCTACGTCCCCCCCAGATAATCCACTACAATGGGTCAACACCTTTAAATACCTAGGTGTCCATGTCTCCACTCAAGCTTTAGACTTCATGATATTAAATCTAAACCCAGTACTTCTTGATACGAAAACAAAAATTAAGTCATGGAGCAAATTGCCTCTATCCATTTGGGGAAGAGTCAACCTCCTCAAAATAAAAATTATCCCCAAATTCACTTACCTGTTTCGCCATTCTCCGCAGTGGGTCCCTAAATCCTTTTTTAAAAAGCTTAACCAACTATTTTCCTCCTTTTTATGGGGCTCTACCCCACACAGATACCGGTTGTCGACCTTGATGAGGCCAACGACGCAAGGCGGCATGGCATTTCCAGATTGTCACAAGTACTTCCTGGCCGCACAACTGGTGACTGTGGTCTGGTGGTTACACCCCGACAGAACTAACACATCTACAGTTCTAGAGGCCACGGTAGTGGGCTCTTTGGAAGCCCTTCAATTTCTAACTTACAGGGGCCCCCGTACCCTCTGACCCCCTTTATGCTTACTACACTGCAGGCTTGGTGAATAGGCCTGCATGTGGAAAAATATAAACAGTCAGAGATTTCCCCTAATGCCCCATTATGGTTAAATCCCACATTTACAAACTTTTGGACCCGTATGCATGGACCAAACATGGTATAAAACTCATATCCCACATAGGATCACAGGCCTCCCTACTCCCCTTCTCCCACCTTTCCTCTATTTACAATTTACCAACGCATTACCAGTTCCGTTACTTCCAATTGTCACATGCATTTGCGGCACAATTTCCACACTCTTCCTGCATCCTGGTCCAATCGGAGTTGGAGAAGACGCTCAGATCTAGTTGTGCTGAGAAGCCCACCTCACACTTGTATGCACATTTGATTTTTGTGTCTTTGCCACCTCTTGATAAACTTTGGTCTCGTTGGCAACGAGATATTCCCACATTGGATAATGATGATTGGGATGATGTCTGGGACTTTCCTTTCCGATCATTAGTTTCCATACGTGACAGATTGGTGCAGTTTAAAATTGTACATAGGGCTTACTTCACTCCACACAGACTTCATGTGATGAACTCTGAACACTCTTCGGAGTGCTGGAGATGTGGCACCTCACCAGGAGACTTTTCCTGCATTTTTTGGCATTGCCCTAAAGTACAACAATATTGGAGTGAGGTACTCAACTTGACAAACAGAGTTGCATCGCTCACTCTTCCGCAGGTGATGGAGGTTTGCTTACTGGGCTTGATAGACTCTTGTGCCAACAATAGCAAAACGCACAATGATTGGGTTGTTACTCTTTTATGCCGGAAGAATATTGCAATGCAGTGGAAGAAGCCCACTTCCCCTTCCTTGGTACAATGGAAGCGGTTGGTCAATGACAGCCTTCCTTTATATAAAGATACATACGCGAATAGAGGTTATCCGCTGAAATTTGACAAAGTTTGGCGTACATGGTTGGACGAACTTGATACGGCTCAATGAATACGGGTTTATATACAGATAATATGTTATAGGTTCAGGTTGGAATTTTAAGTTTTAGATTAAGTTAAGTAATATCCCTAGTCTCACTGGCAGAGATATCTGTAATTTTATCAAGGTCATGTATTGGATAGGGAGCAGCGTTCTTAACTCTGGTTCCATTCTATGACATGCAACTCACTCTGGCAAATTAATGCATAACCTTCTTCATTATATGTGTATAATATAGGCACTTAAGTTGTATATGTGTTGTTTGTACCGAAATTTGCAATAAAAATAATAATAAAAAAAAAAAAACATATCCAATAAAAAAAAAAAAAAATTCTTCATAAGTTTAGGCCAAAATGTATTCTGCTACATAAGGAAGAAAGGGCTTTAGGCCTAGAGCCTTGTGACTTTAAAGGTGTCAATATTCAGGAAATTTTATCCAGATTAAGATTTAAATAAAAATAAATTTTATTATTACAATTGTTTAAAAAAGCCTATTATAGGCCACGTACAGTACAGAAATTTCCAAAAGATTTGTTTATAAAATACAACAACAATTTATGATACAGATACCACTTGTTTTCTCAACATGTTTCGCTCTGTGGAGCTTCTTCAGGAGACCGTGTGGTACCATTAATAAAACTGAAATTTATATAAAAAAGAAAAATAATTAATATAAGGTACCATATATACTTGAGTATAGGTCGAGTTTTTCAGCACATTTTTTTGTGCCCCCTCGACTTATACTCGAGTCAAGCACTTTTCTGCAGTAAAAATTTTTACTGGTACCACAACATATCCAAAGATGGAGTTCATAGCACTAAGCGGCCCCGAGATACGGGGCCCCAAAATCGGTTCAGAAAATGTCATTCTCTGCTGCAGAAAAGTGCTTGACATTTTCTGAACCGATTTTGGGGCCCTGTATCTCAGGGCCACTTAGAGCTAGGAACCCCAAATTTGGTGTGCAAACCCAGTGGAACTGGTACCATAACATATCCAAAGATGGAGTTCCTAGCATCAAGTGGCCCTGAAATACGGGGCCCCAAACCCGGTTTGGAAAATGTCATTCTTTGCTACAGAAAAGTGCTTGACATTTTCTGAACCGATTTTTGGGGCCCTGTATCTCGGGGCCACTTGGTGCTAAAAACCCCAGCTTTAGATATTTTATGGTGCTAGTTCCACTGGGTCTGCACACCAAATTTGGGGTTCTTAGCACTAAGTGGCCCCAAGATACGGGGCCCCAAATTCAGTCAACTGTGTCCATCTGCAGCAATGTAATTTTGGGACTCTTTGGGTTCGGAGACCCCAAATTTTGGCTGCAGCTAGAGGGCATCTAGGAACCCTTAACTACCAAGTTTGAAGTTTGGGGGACCTATGGCTGAAAATGGGCACAGGGAGGCTGCAAATGGGCATTGTTGACCCTCTTTTCCACTTACAGTAGCTGTGCATTTCTCACCCTCGTCTTATACTCGGGTCAATAAGTTTTTTCCATTTTTTTGTGGTAAATTAGGGCCTCGACTTATACTCGGAACGACTTATACTCGAGTATATATGGTAGTTGTTAAACAGATATTCATAATAAAGAAAACTCTAATATAAAGTATGAACCATATTTCAAATTTATGAGGTATTACATAAAGGGCGTAAGTCTATATTATATATTTCAATTATTCATAGTGATTAAATGTTTCGTTTATAAGCTAAACTGTAGCAGAAATTATAAACCTTACCTAAAAAAGAGATATATTTGTATCAAGAAGGTTACACTTGGAACTGGAGATCACCAGATAATGAAAAGGTTAAACCATGGAGTAGCCCTCTCCCGTAGTAATCCTGCCTCGCAGATAAACTTGCAGAGGTAATACCTATATAGTCAAAATTGGTAGTGTCCTAATTGAAAGAGACAGGACAAAATGATTGAGAGGATATATTTATATGGTTAGTAATATCTAATTGGATTTTCTTAATGGGGAAAACACATTATATTGAGAATACTTTATTGGTTTTACCTTTGGTACACTTTAAATGGTAGGATCAATATTGGTCATGCAAGACATCCTGAGTGTAAAATTGAACATAAGCACCGTCATAGGATGTATAAAGTAAAAACCTTTTATGTAGCAAAGATGTTGGGGGGAGGATGTTGTTCACCCTTTATCACATGTATTCTGCTACATGTCTTTGGTAAAGAAAATCCTGATAAGTGTATATCGGTTTGTGTGAAAGTTATAGCATTTACAAACTATGGTATATACTGTATACTGGAATTTTTGTTTTTATTATACTAGTAATAGTGATGATCAGTGACTGGGACTCTGTGGCGGCAATCCTACACTAACTGACACTGGGTGGGAACTGACACTGACATCGCCAGTGACACTATGACAATGATCAGTGATAATACTATACACTGTCACTATATACTATATACTATGTACACTATATACTGCACTATGGACACTATGTACACTAAATACTGTCACTGTACTAATGACACTGGCTGGGAATGGGTTAACATCTCAGGGTAATCAAGGGGTTAAGCGTGTGCCTAACAAGTGTCAATGTGTACTGCTTTAACAAAAACAATCTCTTTGTTCCTTCTCCCTGCAAAGCAGGGAGAAGAGACAAAAAGAGCATTTCCTCTGTACACATCCCTGTGTTGTTTTTCAACACAGGGCTCTGAGCTGTGATTGGACACAGCTGATCAGCAGGCCCCAGCCAATAATGAATCATTGGCCCGGGACCTGCTGACAAAATTCCACTGTGTCCAATCACTGTCTAATCTGTACAGAGCTCTGTGTTGTTTGTCAACACAGGGCTCTGAGCTGTGATTTGACAAAGCTGAACAGCAGGTCCCAGCCAATGATGAATCATTGGCCATGACCTGCTGACAAAATTCCACTGTGTCTAATCACTGTCTAATCTGTACAGAGCTCTGTGTTGTTTGTCAACACAGGGCACTGAGCTGTGATTGGACAGAGCACAGAGCTGATCAGCAGGTCCCAGCCAATGATGAATCATTGGCTGGGACCTGCTGTCAAAATTCTGCTGTGTCTAATCTACGGGAGTAAGCGCGGGGGGGAGGTGCGCCATGTAAACAGGAGATTAAAAATTTACGAGGGGCGTTCAAGTCAAGTCTGGACTTTTGAGTTGATATAATGAAAGAACAAATTCCAAGGAGTGGAAACTGCAGTTATTTTTGACATCCTCCCCTGCTACATTTATACACTTATCCCAGCGGTTAAGTAATGCCTGGAAAGGTTCAGCATAGAAAGATTTGTCAGTAAGCCTGAACCATCCATGACAGCCTGCTTCATCATCAGCTTTGAAATGCTGACCTCCGAACAGTGCCGGGACAAGGTCACCTAGAGCCCAGGGCGAACATGCCGAACTGTACCGCCAACTACCAACCCCAAGATGTATAAGCATTATATGTCAGCAAACCTCCCTCCCCTCCCCCCCCATGTCCTCCCCTCTTCCCGGTTCAAATCAGTCCCCCTGATGAAATCCCCCTCCCAGCACAAATCTTTGCCCCCTCCATATCCCAAATCCCCCCAGCACAAATGCCCCCCCCCCAAAAAAATCACACCTCCTAGCACAAATCCTTCACCCCTCAAATTTACCCTCTAAATACACATCCCCCCCACCACACCAAATCCCCCTCCTAGCACAAATATCCCCCACCCCCCTCCTAGCACAAACACCTCCCAATAATCCTGCAAGCACAAATCCCCCCCCCCACCCAAGAAAAAAAATCTCTTCTGAAAGACAGAGGTTGTCAAACAAATCTGATTTCTTTTTATGAGGAGGTAAGTAGAACCTTGGACAGAGGGGTGGCGGTGGACGTGGTATACTTGGATTTTGCAAAAGCGTTTGACATAGTTCCCCACACGCGGCTCATGTGTAAGGTAGAGTCTACAGGCTTGGAAATATCAATTTGTAAATGGATAGAAAACTGGCTAAAAGACAGAATTCAGAGAGTAGTGGTTAATGATTCTTACTCTGAATGGTCTAAGGTCATCGGTGGTGTACCCCAACGTTCAGCGTTGCGACCCTTACTTTTTAAGTAACATTTCAGTCTTTGCAGGTGACACTAAGCTATACAGTGGAATAACGTCCTTACAGGATGTCTCCAATTTACAAGCCAACCTCAATGCACTGTCTAATTGGGCAACTATGTGGAAAATGAGGTTTAACGTTGATAAATATAAAGTTATGCACTTGGGGGCTAAGAATATTCATGCATCAAACATACTAGGGGTAGTACAACTGGGGGAATCAATGGTGGAGAAGGATTTCAACATGAATCCCCTCCCCCCTCAATTTCCTTGTGGCGCCCCCCCACCTCACATGATACCATACTGCCCAGGGCAGCCACCCTTTGTCTGGCCCTGCCTCAGAGGAACTTTTTTTTGGGTCCAAATAGGTGGAAATTATTTGGAGCAAGGTCCGGGCTGTGAGGTGGATGTGGGAGCGAGGTCCAGGCTGCGAGGGGGGTGTGGGGGCGAGGTCCAGGCTGTAAGGGGGATGTGGGAGTGAGGTCCAGGCTGTAAGGGGGATGTGGGAGCGAGGTCCAGGCTGCGAGGGTGGTGTGGGAGGGAGGTCCAGGCTGCGAGGGTGGTGTGGGAGGGAGGTCCAGGCTGTGAGGAGGATGTGGAAGCGAGGTCCAGGCTGCAATGGAGATGTAGGAGTGAGGTCCAGGCTGCAAGAGGGATGTGGGAGCAAGCTCCAGGCTGCGATGGGGATGTAGGAGCGAGGTCCAGGATGCGAGGAGGATGTGGGAACAAGGTCCAGGCTGTGAGGGGGATGTGGGAGTAAGGTCCAGGCTGCGAGGAGGATGTGAGAGCAAGGTGCAGGCTATGGGGGGGGATTTGGGGGCGAGGTCCAGGCTGTAAGGGGGATGTGGGAGCAAGGTCCAGGCTGCGAGGGGAGTGTGGGGGCGAGGTCCAGGCTGTAAGGGGGATGTGGGAGCGAGGTACAAGCTGTGAGGATGGTGCGGGAGGGAGGTCCAGGCTGTGAGGAGGATGTGGAAGCGAGGTCCAGGCTGCAATGGAGATGTAGAAGTGAGGTCCAGGCTGCAAGAGGGATGTGGGAGCAAGCTCCAGGCTGAGATGGGGATGTAGGAGCGAGGTCCAGGATGCGAGGAGGATGTGGGAACGAGGTCCAGGCTGTGAGGGGGATGTGGGAGTAAGGTCCAGGCTGCGAGGAGAATGTGGGAGCAAGGTGAGGCTGCGGGGGGGATTTGGGGGCGAGGTGCAGGCTGTAAGGGGGATGTGGGAGCAAGGTCCAGGCTGTGAGCGGGATGTGGGGGCGATGTCCAGGCTGTAAGGGGGATTTTGGAGCGAGGTCCCGGCTGCAAGCGGGATGTGGGGGTAAGGTTCAGGCTGTAAGGGGAAAATGTGGTGTAGTCCCTCGCGCTATATTGAATTAATGGACTGAGTCAATGCCAAAATAACAAACTAAATAAAGAATAGTAAAAAATAATAAAGAACAATAAAGAACGTATAGATAGTGATGATGTCTCTGTGGACTGCAGCAAAATCAAAAGTGTTCACATACACTCAACAAAATAATAATAATAAAGTGATTTTGCGCTTCAAATCTATCACATCAAAGCATAATTGTGCATACAACTATATAGATAAAGTGTGTTCTACGAATATAAATCAACAGTGCAAAAATATATAAAGTGCTCAATATTAATAGGTGATCATCCAAAGTGCTGATGTGCATAAATAGATCAAAAAGTTTATATTGTGCTTCATCCACTGGGACCATATATTGGAGGGGAGAAGTGATGGTGATATCTTTAGACTGAAGGAATCCGGTGAAACCGGGTTCTCTAAACTCTCACCTTAGGTAAGATGAACTTAGGCATCAAACAGGTTCTTTGTTGGTTGTTGTATGGTGTAATTCAGGTGGGGCTTCTCTGATGGTATAATGGTCCTCCCGATATAAAGCACCTATCAAAGAGATGGAAGGGAGGGGGTGTGTGGGTTGCCCACCTGGGCTCCACCGATCCGGTGGGGTATATGGGGAAGGGAGAGATAGAGGCCTCCAATAGTGTAGTAAAATTATATAAAATGGAGTCTATTGTAATAATAAGGTGGTCTCTTACATTTACATCGAATAAAAACAGCATTAATTGTAAAACGACAGATCAGAGCGGCGTCTGAGGCGCCTTCTTACTGTCTTCAGGTTACGTCTGCTCTCTGCCACGCCCTACGCGTTACGTCACCGCTCGTGACTTCAACTGGGGAACCGGATTGGCCCTTACAGATTTCAGGCTGTAAGGGGGATGTGGGAGTGAGATCCAGGCTGCGAGGGGGGTGTGGGAGGGAGGTCCAGGCTGCGAGGGGGATGTGGGAGCGAGGTCAAGGCTGCAAGGGGGATGTGGGAGCGAGGTCCAGGCTGTGAGGGGGATGTGGGAGCGAGGTCCAGGCTGCGAGGAGGATGTGGAAGCGAGGTCCAGGCTGCAAGGGGGATGTGGCAGCAAGTTCCAGGCTGCGAGAAGGATGTGGGAGCAAGGTCCAGGCTGCAAGGGGGATTTGGGGGCGAGGTCCAGGCTGTCAGGGGGATTTGGGGGCAAGGTCCAGGCTGCGATGGGGTTGTAGGAGCGAGGTCCAGGCTGTGAGGAGGATGTGGGAGCAAGGTGCAGGCTGCGAGGGGGATTTGGGGGCGAGGTCCTGGCTGTGAGGGGGATGTGAGAGCGAGGTGCAGGCTGTGAGGGGGATGTGGGAGCAAGGTCCAGACTGTGAGAGAGATTTGGGGGCGGGGTCCAGGCTGTGAGGGGGATGTGGGAGCGAGGTCCAAGCTGCAATGGGGATGTAGGAGCGAGGTCCAGGCTGCTAGGAGGATGTGGGAGCAAGGTGGAGGCTGCGGGGGATTTGGGGGGCGAGGTCCAAGCTGTGAGGGGGATGTGGGAGCAAGGTCCAGGCTGCAAGGAGGATGTAGGAGCAAGGTGCAAGCTGCGGGGGGATTGGGGGCGAGGTCCAGGCTGTAAGGGGGATGTGGGAGCGAGGTCCAGGTTGCGAGGGGGATGTGGGAGCGAGATCCAGGCTGTGAGGAGGATGTGGGAGCGAGGTCCAGGCTGCAAGGGGGGTGTGGGAGGGAGGTCCAGGCTGCGAGGAGGATGTGGGAGCGGGGTTCAGGCTGGGAGGGGGATGTGGGAACGAGGTCCAGGCTGCGAGGAGGATGTGGGAGCGAGGTCCAGACAGTGAGGGGGATGTGGGAGCGAGGTCCAGGCTGCGAGGGGGATGTGGCAGTGAGTTCCAGGCTGCGAGGAGGATGTGGGAGCAAGATCCAGGTTGTGAGGGCGATTTGGGGGCGAGGTCCAGGCTGCGATGGGGTTGTAGGAGCGGGGTCCAGGATGCAAGGAGGATGTGGGAACGAGGTCCAGGCTGTGAGGGGGATTTGGGGCTGAGGTCCAGGCTGTGAGGGGGATGTGGGAGCAAGGTCCAGGCTGCGAGGCGAAAGTGGGAGCAAAGTGCAGGCTGCGGGGGGGATTTGGGGGCGAGGTCCAGGATGCGAGGAGGATGTGGGAGCAAGGTGCAGGCTGCGGGGGGGGGGGTGTAGGAGCAAGGTGCAGGCTGCGGGGAGGATTTGGGGGTGAGGTCCAGGCTGTAAGGGGGATGTGGGAGCGAGGTCCAGGCTGCGAGAAGGATGTGGGAGCAAGGTCCAGGCTGCAAGAGGGATTTGGGGGCGAGATCCAGGCTGTCAGGGGGATTTGGGGGTGTGGTCCAGGCTGCGATGGGGATGTAGGAGTGAGGTCCAGGCTGCGAGGAGGATGTGAGAGCGAGGTCCAGGCTGCGAGGGGCATTTGGGGGCAAGGTCCAGGCTGCGAGGAGGATGTGGGAGCAAGGTGAAGGCTGCGAGGGGGATTTTGGGGCGAGGTCCTGGCTGTTAGGAGGATTTGAGAGCGAGGTGAAGGCTGTGAGGGGGATGTGGGTGCAAGGTCCAGGCTGTGAGGGGGATTTGGGGGCGGGGTCCAGGCTGTGAGGGGGATGCGGGAGCGAGGTCCAGGCTGCGAGGAGCATGTGGGAGCGAGGTTCAGGCTGCGAGGGGTTGTGGGAGAGAGGTCCAGGATGCAAGAAGGATGTGGGAGCGAGGTCCAGGCTGTGAGGAGGATGCGGGAGCGAGGTCCAGGCTGCGAGGAGCATGTGGGAGCGAGGTTCAGGCTGCGAGGGGTTGTGGGAGAGAGGTCCAGGATGCAAGAAGGATGTGGGAGCGAGGTCCAGGCTGCGAGGGGGATGTGGGAGCGAGGTCCAGGCTGCGAGGGGGATGTGCGAGCGAGGTCCAGGCTGCTAGGAGGATTTGGGAGCGAGGTCCAGGCTGCGAGGGGGGGGTGTGGGAGGGAGGTCCAGGCTGCAAGGTGGATGTGGGAGCAAGGTCCAGGCTTTGAGGGGGATGTGGGAGCGAGGTCCAGGCTGCAAGGAGGATGTGAAAGTGAGGTCCAGGCTGCGAGGAGGATGTAGGAGCGAGGTCCAGGATGCGAGGAGGATTTGGGAGCGAGGTCCAGGCTGTAAGGCGGATGTGGGAGGGGATGTGGCAGTGAGTTCCAGGCTGCAAGGAAGATGTGGGAGCGAGGTCCAGGCTGCGAGGGCGATTTGGGGGTGAGGTCCAGGCTGCGATGGGGTTGTAGGAGCGAGGTCCAGGATGTGAGGAGGATGTGGGAATGAGGTACAGGCTGTGAGGGAGATTTGGGGGCGAGGTCCAGGCTGTGAGGGAGATGTGGGAGCAAGGTCCAGGCTGCGAGGAGAATGTGGGAGCAAGGTACAGGCTGCAGGGGGGATTTGGCCTTTAGGCTCTAAGCTGTCCGTTGAGCTCAGTGCCTCTGACAAGAAGTCATCCTTTCATTCTGCTGCAAAAAGAGTGTGCCAGCTTGTATGTAATCTGGGCGTACTGTATGCAGCTTCTGACAGGCTGTTCAAGGAGCCCCGTATCTCCGGAACCATGTGTGCTAGGAGCCCCAAATTTTGACCAGTGGTGGAGTAGGACTTTGGCTACTTACCACAGGTAGCCAAAGTGTGACCCTTGAAGCTCAAACTTTTTTCTTTATGTTCATAGCAGGTGAGGCTCATCCTCACCTGCCTCCTCTGACTGCACGTCCAGAAGGATGCAGAAGGATAGGCTTCCATTGTTCTGACTGGATGTCATATACCGTCCCATCTCCCCCCGGGGTAAGCAGTGCGGCAATCGGTGATGTGGTGTGTCGCCTGGACACAACCCATCTCTGATCATAGTAAAGAGCCTGTGACATAAGCTCTGTAATCAGCTGTGTCCAATCATAGCTGATCACAGTGTAAATATGAAGTGGTGGTTATCAGCATTCCTCTACTAGGACGGAGCCAATAAGCAGCTCTCCTGACACGGGGGGGGGGGGGGATCTGCACTGGCAATCAGTGCATTGATTATCAGTGCATCCCCATCAGCGATGCCTGCCTGTGTTCACCAGTGATACCCACTTGTGCCCACCAGTAATGCCAATCAGTACCCACCAGTGGTGCCAATCAGTGCCCATCATTGATGCCAATCAGTGCCCTTCAGTGCTGCCTTTCAGATTCCATCCATGATGCCTGTCAGTGCCTCCTCATCAGTGCCGCCTATCAGTGCCATCTATCAGTGCCAATCAGTGCTGTACATCAGTGCTGCTTATCGGAGCCCATCAGTGCCGCCCTATCAGTGCCCATCGGTGCTACATATCAGTGCTGCCTATCAGTGCCCATCAATGCCACATATTAGTGCCTCCTCATCAGCGCACATCAGTGAAGGCGAAAAACTACTTATTTACCAAATGTTGTAACAGAAACTAAGAAAAACGTTTTTTTTTTTAAATGTTCAATCTTTTTTTATTTGTGTAGCAAAAAATAAAAAAACAACTGTGGATGATAAAATACCACCAAAAGAAAGCTCTATCTGTCTCAAAACAATGATAAAAATGTTGATGGGTACAGCATTGCATGACCGCGCAATTGTCATTCAAAGTGTGACAGCACTAAAAGCTGAAAATTGGCCTGGGCAGGAAAGGGAGGGGATGGAGTTGGGTTAAGTGCCCGGTATTGAAGTGGTTAAAAGGTTTACAATCACTTTAGGTAAACTTGTGGCTTCACCTTGTATGATTGGTTGCAGGTCTAAACATTTTCTATGTAGTTCGCTTTCAGCACAGACTTGCTTTTGATTTTATAACCAGGTCTTCGGCATTTGTAAAAAAAAACACCTAACTTATTGATGAGCTTGTAGTACACTGAAGTTAATGAGCTCTAGTTGAACTGATATTCATGGGAACTTGTTAAAGCCTCTATCTTCGCAGTTATAGAGGTAGTACCTTAATAATTTACGGTGCCTTCATCGCTATACCATTTGTATACCACTCATTATCCAAAGCGAGGGGAAAAAAAAAAAAAATCTTCTCACTGAAGTTTGTTAGATAATGCAAATACATTCATGAACTAGACTTTTTTTTTTTTAAACTAGCACCTAAAATCAGTCATATTCCCTTTATCTGCATAGACTTCTTTATCTAATGAGTCCCTCTGGGACCCCTAGTAAAACGTGCAGCAAATCTGACATCAATGGGACAGCTTGGAGGAAGTCAGCTTAATTAAAAGCTTCATTCGGAGCCAAATGCAGAGCCACCGGTTGCCCCAGCACACGGCTACGTAGTTTTGTCATGAAAGCACTTTTAGCCTAGTTATTTATCATGGTTTCAAAACAATGTTGATACAATTTAACGCTTTTGTGGGCATGAATTAAATATGTAATGGGGTGCGAAGAGAGGAAGGGATTATTTTTAGTTTAGGTCTGAATGAAATTGAAGATTCTGATGTTCTGGAGACATTCCATGACCTGTCACTGAATGGTGGGTTAAGCCTCGTGCACACGCTTAGATTTTCTGATTTTGTTCTGATTTTTATTTTTTGACATGCTAGTCCCATGTCGAAAGTGAAAATACGAAAATGTTTGTACGACAGAATACAACGTCAGAAGTGACGTAATGTGTTGAATACTTTTGTATGTATTCTTTCATTTCTGAGCATGCGTAGTCCTGCTCTTACGCTTTTTCTTCGTATTATACAGGACTAATTAACCGCTTGCCCACCAGCCGCCATCATTTTACTGCAGCAGGTCGGGATGATCCTGCGAACCATTGTAGCTATACGTCGGCTCGCGGGATCAGAATAGGAGGCGTGCGCACGCCACCGGAGGCACGTGCACGCGCCCGCTGCACTGCGGGGGTGCCGATGCTCGTGGCCGATGGTCGCGATGACTGCCGGCCATGAGCGATTGCGAGCACAAGAG
Source organism: Lithobates clamitans (assembly GCA_037952925.1). Classification (NCBI taxonomy): domain Eukaryota; kingdom Metazoa; phylum Chordata; class Amphibia; order Anura; family Ranidae; genus Lithobates; species Lithobates clamitans. Next base: position 1,052,689 of record JBBGZY010002175.1, on the reverse strand, counting down.
ACAGAACACGGAAGTGAGTGTAAACACACAAATCCCTGTTCTGTTCTGAGAGGAGTGACAGATCGTGTGTTCCTATTAGCTAGGAACCATGATGCGTCACTTCCTCTAGTCAGTCCCCACCCCTTTCAGTTATGCCACGTACACGCGACCGGTTTAGCCGTCGTAATAAACCCTGAAGGTTTCTCCGACAGAACTCTGATAGAATTCAATTCAAGCGGTCTTGCCTACACACGGTTAACCCAAAGTCCAACCGTCCAGAACGCGGTGACGTACAACACTTACGACGGGACTAGAAAAAGGAAGTTCAATAGCCCGTAGCCAATAGCTTCCGTCTCGTACTTGCTTCAGAGCATGCGTTGTTTTTGGTCCGTCCGACCAGCATACAGACGATCGGTTTACCCGATAGGAATTGGGTCCGTGGGAAAGATTTAGAACATTTTCCATTTCTATTTAGAGAGGAGGATATATTGGCAAGGAGGGTGGGACTTTAAATGAAGTCCCACCCTCCTTTCCAATATATCCTCCTCTCTAAATGTATATGGGATGAATATTCTTGATCTTACCAGATCACAATATCATTCAAAGTCCCTAGGGATGGAAACACATGACCTTACCATGTCATGGATTCCTGAAAGTCCCTATTTTTCCTTTTTCCTTCATTGAATGTTCCAGTTCTAGGTCCGTCAGATTTTTCGAAAAAGAAAAGTCCGATGAGGCCTACACACGATTGGTATATACGATGAAAAGCTTCCATCTGACTTTTTCTGTCGGACATTCTGCTCGTGTGTACCCGGCATTAGAAACACACACGAGGGAACACAGTCAATCCCTTGATCGCCCCCTAGTGTTAACCCCTTCCCTGCCAGTGACATTTTTACAGTAATCAGCGCATTTTTATAGCACTGATCGCTGTATAAATGCCAATGGTCCCAAAAATGTGTTAAAAGTGTCCGATGTGTTCGCCATAATGTCGTAGTCCCAATAAAAATCGCAGATCGCTGCCATTACTATTAAAGAAAAAAAAAAACTGAAAATGCTATAAATCTATACCCTATTTTATAGACGTATAACTTTTGCGCAAACCAATCAATATAAGCTTATTGCGATTTTTTTTACCAAAAATATGTAAAAGTATACATATCGGCCTAAACTGAAAAAAAAATAGCTTTTTAAAAAAAAAATGGGGATATTTATTTTAGCAAAAAAAGTGTTTTTTTCAAAATTGTCTCTATTTGTTTATAGCGCAAAAAATAAAAACCACAGAGGCAATCAAATACCACCAAAAGAAAGCTCTATTTGTGGGAAAAAAAGTATGTCAATTTTGTTTGGGTGCAGTATTGCACGACCGCGCAATTGTCAGTTAAAGCGATGCAGTGCAGAATCGCAAAAAATGGCTCGGTCATTCAGCAGCCAAATCTTCCGGGGCTGAAGTGGTTAAATGAAAATCGGACGTTGAGTTCACATCCAACATAAATTTTATAGTCTGCATATCCAGCTTTTGTCCGACGAAAAAGAGACATCGGCTGTCGAAAGCACCGTACTAACCCTCCGAAAATTGGCAGACAGCTCGTCGTACAAATTTTTCCATCTGATTTTCGTATCGTGTGTACGGCCTTAGGAGTTAGGTTTAAGGCAGGGCTTGACAAATTTGCTTTGAATCTAGGAGCCAGGTTTTTTTTAGTAACAGGGCTTTATTTTTGATGACGGAGATGGCACAAGGAGGGGACCTGAGCCGGGCATGCTGCTGGGTGGGAGGACTTTCATACTGGGTGGTTTCAGGGGATGCGTGTCCCTTTGAGGCTCTTGGAGTGTGGGGATTTGACGCTTGAGGTTGTTGGGGCTGAGGTTTTTGATGTGTGGGTGTTGTGGTGAGTGGCATCCTGTGTGGGCTGCTCGCCTCCTTGCTTGTCTCCAGCACCATACATGGGGACTGATGGGGAGGAGGAGGGGTGGAACATGGTGCACACGGATTGGCTGGTGCCAAGGGAGAGGGGAGTGTGGGGGAGCCTTTTTTGCAGTGGCGGGTCTGCTGGCGGAGAGGGCTGGAGGTGCACAGGGCTGCTGGTTTGTGGAGAGGAAGAGAGAGAGAAAGGTAAGCAGGTAAGCAGCGGAGCTGGAGGTTTTTCTTTTGTTGTTTTTGGATGTTGGAGCTGGATCGGCTGACCGACATCTTGAGCTGCATGTCCAGGGCGTGGGGCAATAGGAGTTCATCACGCCTGGTGCTGGCGGTGAGTGGGCTGGCAGAAGACCACTCACCCCCAGCACCAGGCAGTGAGTGGGTTGGCAGAAGCCTCTGCTCCGGGATTCGATTTCAGATCACCCTGGTGACCTGGTGCCTGGGATGTGTTCAGCCCTGGTTTAAGGCCTGCTTAGGTTGTGGGTAAGGGTCATATCAGACAGGTTATCTGTTAGGGGAACACACTGCCAGCAGCAGAACCACCGTAACAAAGTAATTTACAGATTGCTGCTGTCACTTACCTGGTCAAGGCCAAGTTGACGAGAAGGCTGCCCTTACACCTCTTGTCCTGTATCCCCTGGGAGTGATGACAGGGTATAATAGGGCACAGGTGCCTGTAGAAGATCTAGTAGCAGAGGCAAAGCCTAGCAGGCGAGCTGGCAGCAGGCAGATTCAGTATCGTAAATATGTAGTCAGGTGAGCAGAAAACAGCAAAAACCGGGCAGCAGAAGTACAGGGTGAGGAACCAGGAGTGGAGACAGAGCCAGGCCAGAGTGTTTTCCTTTGCATCTATTAAAGGTTCTTGCAGTAAACCCAAGGAAGCTTAGCCCTCTGCAGTGTATTAAAGTGCTTTCACTAAACAGAAATGCTGCACATACAAATTATTACCATTCTAGGAAAACAAATCACGACTGACAGATATTACAAAATTTTACAAATTATGCATACAATATACACAAGCCATCTATCTTTCCTAGTAAAGTAGCAAGTAGAATGTATGCAATAAGTATACACTAAAAGTTACTTAACTTGGGCCTTTCTTTATGGAGTCATCTTGCAGGATCCAGGATCTTCTAAAATGCTTCTTCCTGAAGTCCTCCAAACAACTCTTCCCTTGTTTCTTAGCACATGGTTGTTCAAGTCCCTTCCCCTCCCCTCACTTTCTGCATAAATCATTTCCTGTAGCGTAATTTCCTCTGCTAAGCTTCATGAACCAGTCTAACAAATTCATTTTCTATCAGTGAGGGAGGCATAGCTTCCAAAAAACAGCACATGTAACTAAAATCTAACAATTGACGTCAAAAGTATTGGGATGCCTGCCTTTACACCCACATGAACTTTAGTCAAATTCCTCCACCCCAAACTCGCTCATGCATGTCTTTATGGACCTTGCTTTGTGCACTGGTCCAAATCATCAAGACATTTTGGACAATTTCATGCTCCCAACTTTGTGGGAACAGTTTTGGGATGGCCCTTTCTTGTTCCAACATGACTGGGCACCAGTGCACAAAGCAAGGTCCATAAAGACAAGAATAATCGAGTTTGGGGTGGAGGAACTTGACTGGCCTGCACAGAGTCCTGACCTCAACCCGATAGAACACCTTTGGGATTAATTAGAGTGGAAACTGGGAGCCAGGCCTTCTTGTCCAACTGGAAAAGGAAGTGTAGCGCTACACTTCCTTTTCCATTTCTTTCAATTGTACCAAGCAATCTAGTGTTAGCAGCTTTTTATTTTTATTTTTTGCATTCTATTATTTATTTCCTTTGTATCTGGCGCAACAAATCTCTGTACTCTTCTTGTCCAACTGCTTGACCTCACAAATGTGCTTCTGGAGGAATGGTCAAACATTCCCACAGACACACTCCTAAACCTTGTGGACAGCCTTCCCAGAAGAGATGAAGCTGCTATAGCAAGGTTGGGTCACAAGCCAGAGTCAGCAATGGATGTTCAGGAACAGCCAGGGTCAACAAGACGGGTCAGAATGTGAATGAACACAGAATTGAGTCACACAAATTAGGAGCTGATGACCACTGAGCAATGATCCTGTGTTCTGTAAGGCTTTAATTGGGCTACTGGGCGCCACAATCCATCAAACATGCATGTTTGTGCTCACATGCTCACACGCATTTCAATGCAAACATGCTCATGTAGATGTGCACAGTGTCCTAATTATGTGCACAGTTCCATGGACTGTTCTGCACACATGCATATTCCTTCGAGCTGGGACATTACTTTGAACACAGGCATTCCATTGAGCACAATGGTTTTCCTCACAGCTGCAGAGTCTATTTTGCTATTGAGGAAGAAGTTAGGGAACAACATTTTGCTGGTCCAGCTTGTGAGGGCACAACTCCTTGTTACACAGGGTCATTCATCTACATCAGTCTAGGAAAATAGCTATTACCATCTTCAGGTGTGATTTATTTAATGGGATAAATGCACAGAGAAATAGAATGCAGTATAAACATCAGTGTCATATCAAATTGGCAATTAAAGAGTTTTGTCAATAGGTTTAGTTGGCCTACTATGTCGCCAGAGGTGATGGCTGACTAACAGGTGGGACAGAAGCATGTTCTGAAGATAGTCAGAAGAGATAACAAAATAGAGTTTCAAAACAATCCAAAACACAGGAGTGACCTTGATTACCGCAGACAGTCAAAAGTCAAACAGAAGCCCCAATCAGGCACAGGCTGAAAGTCTAGCAGTCTATTTAAGCACTCATGGTTGGGAAAGATGTGCACTGCAGAGTTAACAGATATTCAGTACTGAACAAAACCAACAGGTGGCAAAGGCTCAAGGCTGGTGGTTTACATTTCTGTAATCATTGTAAACCATTGGTGAGAAGACATCCTACCCAAAACATTACCAAAGTCAGCCATTCTCAACCTTTTAGTCCCAGAGGAACCCTTGAAATGATTTTTAGGTCTTGGGGAACCCTTGGTAAAATCAGGTCTTTGGGGGTCAGTGGAAAAAAAATGCTCCTTAGTTTGGTGGGCAGTAGGAAAAATGCACCTCTTATGCCCCGTACACACGGTCGGACATTGATCGGACATTCCGACAACAAAATCCATGGATTTTTTCCGACGGATGTTGGCTCAAACTTGTCTTGCATACACACGGTCACACAAAGTTGTCGGAGAATCCGATCATTCTGAATGCGGTGACGTAAAACACGTACGTCAGGACTATAAACGGGGCAGTAGCCAATAGCTTTCATCTCTTTATTTATTCTGAGCATGCGTGGCACTTTGTGTGTCGGATTTGTGTACACACGATCGCTAATTCAGACAACGGATTTTGTTGTCGGAAAATTTTATGGCCTGCTCTCAAACTTTGTGTGTCGGAAAATCCGATGGAAAATGTGTGATGGAGCCTACACATGGTCGGAATTTCCGACAACAAGGACCTATCACACATTTTACGTCGGAAAGTCCGGCCGTGTGTACGGGGCATTACAGTGGTGGTCAGTAGGAAGAATGCACCCTGGCACGTTGTGATGGCCCTGGGACTATGAAGACATCATCAGATGGAAGGTTAATTAGCCACCACTCAAGGAGCCCCTAGCAACCTCTGAAGGAACCTCATGGTCCAACAAAACCCTGGTTGAGAATGACTGCCATACGTTTTAAAAAGTAAACTATACTAACTATAAGTCAATGTTGTTTTTCTTCAGCTTTTTTTTATGATTAAAAATGCTGATAGAGCCATCTGTACACAGCAAGCAGGGAGTCACACATTTAAACATTTATATGTGTTTTTTAAAGTTCAGGTTGAATTTTGTAAACAAGCGCCCTGCATTAAACGCTTATGTGGAAAATTAGGTTTTGATATAAGTAGTCAAAATATAAAACATTGTTTAAGCACGTCTCTATCCGGGCAATTTTTACATTTTCACACATATGTTAAAATCTGATTTTTTTTTATTTTTGCATTTTACTCCCAAACAGTTATATTTTCTGAAAGCAGAGACCCTGGAGAATAAAATATTAAGGGTAAGTGTTCATTCATCATTTTTTAGGGACAGATAGATGCAATGTTAATTGGGCGGTGGGGTGAAGGGTTGATATAGGGGGGGAGGGCTTAGTTCCCCTAACATAGGATTAGTGATATGAGGTGTGGTATAACCCTTTGTTGACATAGATTATACATTGGAACAATGATTTGACCAGATAATTATTGTAACTGGGGAGTAGGGGTGTAGCTTGTTACTATAGGGATTCCACGTTATCACTTTACCCCACTATCCCTTAATGCCCACCCAGTGAATCCATTATACTTCAATACGTGCAATATCATTACGCACACTGTCATTACAGGTGATGTTATGATATCTTTATGATACACTTCCAGATACTTAAAGGGGTTGTAAAGGTAATTTTTTTTTTTTTTTTAAATAACAAACATGTTATACTTACTTTCACTGTGCAGCTCGTTCTGCACAGAGTGGCCCCGAACCTGGTCTTCTGGGGTCCCTCGGCGGCTGTTTCAGCTCCTCCCCGCATGCATTCACCACCTTAATGCGAGCTCCCTCGCATGGTGGTGAGTGCTTGCGGGCGCGCTCCCGTGATACAGCCGGCGGCTATAGCCGCTCGCTGTATCACTCGGCCCCGCCCCCCGGCGCGCCGCGTCATCGGATGTGATTGACAGCAGCGCGAGCCAATGGCTGCGCTGCTTTCAATCCATCCACTGCAGCCAATCAGCGACCAGGCTGAGCTGCAATGAAGATGACGAGAACGAGCAGCGAAGATTCGAGGCGTCGGGTAAGTAAAACGGGGGGGCTGGGGGCGGCGGTATTGTCAAAAGTTTTTTCACCTTAATGCATAGAATGCATTAAGGTGAAAAAATTTTTACCTTTACAACCCCTTTAATTCCAAATAAATTGGAACTAACGACCATCTTGGAAAACAAGGAGGACCGTCCTGTGGCATTATATGGGTAACAATGACTATTTGTAGGAGGACCATTCAATGTGTTTCTATTTTGAAGTTTTTGACTATTTACCGTGAGGTATGTAATGACAGCTGGTCACCCAGCATATTTATTGTTTCAAATAAGAAGCTGTAACTGAAGTATGTAATATTCCATTTTTAGTGTTCTTGCTGAAACTTTTCCTGAAGAAGCGGGTTTCTTCCTGCAAAACGCAAACTGCGTTGAAATTACAGCAACTCACTGTGCTCTACTATATGGGAGCCACCGAGAATCACCAAGAATCTGTATTTAAGGAGTTCTAGATGGTTTTGGTCAGGGCTTTTTTTCTTAGAGGATAGGTGCAGGAACTCCCCCTTTCTGAGTCACCTCTTTTCTCCGCCCCTACACACCTCTGAGCACCATTCCTTGGTTTCACCCCCTACCCATCTCCCAGTACTGTCTTTTTTTAGAGAATACAGAACCAAGTATCATTTTGTAATTTGTATGGAATGTCGTGAATATTCAGTCAGAATAAGTTGTGCCTTTTTAAGGACAGGTTTCCTGCACAATAATTATCATTGAGTAATTTTTAACGAAGATATTTTTAAGATACAAAGTCAATCTATATGACACAGTCTATGCTTGTGAAACTTATTCACGGAGACGTGTGGTCATATGAAATAGAAATTTATTGGTAAACAAACACAAATAATCACATGAAATTAAGATACCGATTGCGTTACATGAACATCTTGAAAATCAATAAAAACACTTGCAAAAATGGGCGTACCGTCCCTTTGACCTAATACCACCATGATAACTTCTCGGTAGAATCAATAACCTTGTGAACTTGACAATTAAACAGAACGTCTGTATTTCACACGTACAACCGTTACTTTGCTGCAGGTAAGTAAGTGGTTAAAATTGTGAAATAAATTAGACGTTTGTTTTGTCAATAAATATGGCAACTATGCAAAAAGAAAAACATAATGAAAAATTTGAATCTTTAGAGAAAAATCTACAAGGCGGTTATTGATTCGGGAGAATGATTATCAACTGTATAATATTCAATACATCAATATTTGAGAGAACATATCAATATTTGAGAGAACATACAAGATAAAATCAACATGACATAATTACCCATTCCAAGATGGATACAGTTCCTATTGGCTGGTTACCAGAGTTAAAATGGCTGCCGTAGTTTCAAGATGGATACTCCTAAAGAGGATTTACTTCTTGTGACCTCCGAGTTCTAAGTATTAGGTGTTGAGGAATCTTCATGAATGTAAAGATATGTCTTCATGTATGGTGCATGAGTGTCAGCCTGGGAGTGTGTGTGTCTCCCAGTGTCCCCCCTCAGGGTGGATCCCTGAGCTCTCCCCCTGAGCTCTCCTTCCTCCTGTCCTCTTGTCCCCTCGCTGCCATCTTACTTGCCTCTAAATACCATTTCAGATAATAAGACCATAAAAATTATAATGGCTCTGCCCAAAAGGACGTGGCTCACTTCCCATTGGGTTAGGAGACTTAATTATTAACCTCTTCTGGAAATTTAGTGAGTTCAAATAATACCACCTCCAACCACCAGGTGTCTCACACGTGTTTTGAGTCCATCCTTTTAAGTTAATACGTTCTATTTTCATAAGGTGTATAATGGATGTAGGATAGTATATACCTTTAAATATTCTGGTAATCGGTCTAATGTAAAATGCACTCAGTATAAGTTTGATTAATCACCATTACATAACTTGGTTATATATCTGTATCTCTATAAATGTATATCTGTAAAAACTGGTCTATCTATGAAATACACATGTTGTTATATATATATTCATCAATACAACATAAAAATGATTATCTATTTGGATACCTGTATAACTTCTGGTATCTTCACTGAATATTCGTTTTTCTCTGCACAGGTTATAGACTTCTATAACTATAATCATAATTATATGTTTTTCCTAATACTAATTAGTTTCTTAAAACACTTCTACTTATAAAATCACACTTTCATATACAAATTTTTCATATCAAAGTTGTTGGGTCCGCAGATGCCAACATTATAATGTCTCTGTTGACCTACAATGTCATAGATAGTTTAAAATGACTTATAATAACCTTATTGATACTTTAAAATATTTTTGACTGGGACAATATTCAACTCTCTCTAACGTGTTAAGATGGACCTTGAACATTCTCACTGGGTGTTTAGAAATGACTTGTTTGTCTAAACCATCCTAAAAGTTCATACAATGAGTTTTGTTAGCCAAGGTGTTAGCTATTTAAACAGTCCACCACTTGCACACAATAAGTTTAGCCTAGGTGAGACTATTTTCAAGGTGAGAATCGTCCGTAAAATCTTGACTCCTATTTTCTTTTGTTTATTCACTAAGACCATGTAAATATCTCCGTGTTTTGTGACAAGAGCAGCCTTTGTTCCAACAGTTTCCTTTACAATACATGCTTGTAAAAGTCTTCAATATTTGAAGAAGTAGAGAAGGACTTGGTCAAACATGAGAACGTCCATTTTGTCCTAAAGGTTTCAAAAAGGGCAACAGTTCAAATATTTAACATCACAGTTCATCTACTTTGTGAGGCCTAAGCATCTCTCATGTTTCTGCCAGTAAATATAAAATATATTTCTTCATTAGGGATGAGCCGAACACCCCCCTGTTCGGTTCGCACCAGAACATGCGAACAGGAAAAAAATTCGTTCGAACACGCGAACGCCGTTAAAGTCTATGGGACACGAACATGAATAATCAAAAGTGCTAATTTTAAAGGCTAATATGCAAGTTATTGTCATAAAAAGTGTTTGGGGACCCGGGTCCTCCCCCAGGGGACATGAATCAATGCAAAAAAAAGTTTTAAAAACGGCCGTTTTTTCAGGAGCAGTGATTTTAATAATGCTTAAAGTCAAACAATAAAAGTGTAATATCCCTTTAAATTTCATACCTGGGGGGTGTCTATAGTATGCCTGTAAAGGGGCGCATGTTTCCCGTGTTTAGAACAGTCTGACAGCAAAGTGACATTTGGAAGGAAAAAACACATTTAAAACTACCGCGGCTATTGCATTGCCGACAATACACATAGAAGTTCATTGATAAAAACGGCATGGGAATTCCCCACAGGGGAACCCCGAACCAAAAAAAAAAAAAAAAAAAATGATGTGGGGGTCCCCCTAAATTCCATACAAGGCCCTTCAGGTCTGGTATGGATATTAAGGGGAACCCCAGCCAAAATTTAAAAAAAAAATTGACGTGGGGTTCCCCCTAAATTCCATACCAGACCCTTCAGGTCTGGTATGGATTTTAAGGGGAACCCCGCGCCAAAAAAAAAAAAAAAAAAGGCGTGGGGTCCCCCTAAAAATCCATACCAGACCCTTATCCGAGCACGCAACCTGGCAGGCCGCAGGAAAAGAGGGGGGGACGAGAGTGCGGCCCCCCCCCCCTCCTGAACCGTACCAGGCCACATGCCCTCAACATTGGGAGGGTGCTTTGGGGTAGCCCCCCAAAACACCTTGTCCCCATGTTGATGAGGACAAGGGCCTCATCCTCACAACCGTGGCCGGTGGTTGTGAGGGTCTGCGGGCGGGGGGCTTATCGGAATCTGGAAGCCCCCTTTAACAAGGGGACCCCCAGATCCCGGCCCCCCCCCTGTGTGAAATGGTAAGGGGGTACTTACCCCTACCATTTCACTAAAAAACTGTCAAAAATGTTAAAAATGACAAGAGACAGTTTTTGACAATTCCTTTATTTAAATGCTTCTTCTTTCTTCTTTCTTCCTTCATCTTCTTCTTCTTCTGGTTCTTCTGGCTCTTCTGGTTCTTCCTCCGGCGTTCTCGTCCAGCATCTTCTCCGCGGCGTCTTCTATCTTCTTCTCCTCGGGCCGCTCCGCACCCATGGCATTTGGGGGGAGGCTCCCGCTCTTCTCTTCATCTTCTTCTCTTCTTCATCTTCTTCTTCATCTTCTTCTTCTTCTTTTTCTTCTTCTTCCTTCTTCTCTTCTTCTCTTCTTCCTGTCTTCTCCGGGCCGCTCCGCAATCCATGCTGTGGCATGGAGGGAGGCTCCCGCTGTGTGACGGCGTCTCTTCGTCTGACGGTTCTTAAATAACGGGGGGCGGGGCCACCCGGTGACCCCGCCCCCCTCTGACGCACGGTGACATGACGGGACTTTCCTGTGGCATTCCCCGTGACGTCACAGGGAAGTCCCTCAAGTCACCGTGCGTCAGAGGGGGGCGGGGTCACCGGATGGCCCCGCCCCCCGTTATTTAAGAACCGTCAGACGAAGAGACGCCGTCACACAGCGGGAGCCTCCCTCCATGCCACAGCATGGATTGCGGAGCGGCCCGGAGAAGACAGGAAGAAGAGAAGAAGGAAGAAGAAGAAGAAGAAGAAGAAGATGAAGAAGAAGATGAAGAAGAGAAGAAGATGAAGAGAAGAGCGGGAGCCTCCCCTCATGCCATGGGTGCGGAGCGGCCCGAGGAGAAGAAGATAGAAGACGCCGCGGAGAAGATGCTGGACGAGAACGCCGGAGGAAGAACCAGAAGAGCCAGAAGAACCAGAAGAAGAAGAAGATGAAGGAAGAAAGAAGAAAGAAGAAGCATTTAAATAAAGGAATTGTCAAAAACTGTCTCTTGTCATTTTTAACATTTTTGACAGTTTTTTAGTGAAATGGTAGGGGTAAGTACCCCCTTACCATTTCACACAGGGGGGGGGCCGGGATCTGGGGGTCCCCTTGTTAAAGGGGGCTTCCAGATTCCGATAAGCCCCCCGCCCGCAGACCCTCACAACCACCGGCCACGGTTGTGAGGATGAGGCCCTTGTCCTCATCAACATGGGGACAAGGTGTTTTGGGGGGCTACCCCAAAGCACCCTCCCAATGTTGAGGGCATGTGGCCTGGTACGGTTCAGGAGGGGGGGGGGGCCGCACTCTCGTCCCCCCCTCTTTTCCTGCGGCCTGCCAGGTTGCGTGCTCGGATAAGGGTCTGGTATGGATTTTTAGGGGGACCCCACGCCTTTTTTTTTTTTTTTTTTTGGCGCGGGGTTCCCCTTAAAATCCATACCAGACCTGAAGGGTCTGGTATGGAATTTAGGGGGAACCCCACGTCAATTTTTTTTTTAAATTTTGGCTGGGGTTCCCCTTAATATCCATACCAGACCTGAAGGGCCTTGTATGGAATTTAGGGGGACCCCCACATCATTTTTTTTTTTTTTTTTTTGGTTCGGGGTTCCCCTGTGGGGAATTACCATGCCGTTTTTATCAATGAACTTCTATGTGTATTGTCGGCAATGCAATAGCCGCGGGTAGTTTTAAATGAGTTTTTTCCTTCCAAATGTCATTTTGCTGTCAGACTGTTCTAAACACAGGAAACATGCGCCCCTTTACAGGCATACTATAGACACCCCCCAGGTACGAAATTTAAAGGGATATTACACTTTTATTGTTTGACTTTAAGCATTAATAAAATCACTGCTCCTGAAAAAACGGCCGTTTTTAAAACTTTTTTTTGCATTGATCCATGTCCCCTGGGGCAGGACCCGGGTCCCCAAACACTTTTTATGACAATAACTTGCATATAAGCCTTTAAAATTAGCACTTTTGATTTCTCCCATAGACTTTTAAAGGGTGTTCCGCGGCATTCGAATTTGCCGCGAACACCCCAAATTGTTCGCTGTTCGGCGAACTTGCGAACAGCCAATGTTCGAGTAGAACATGAGTTCGACTCGAACTCGAAGCTCATCCCTATTCTTCATGAATTCACAACAGGAATTTTTATGGAATTTGGTAATAATAACAAGAAAAGCACTAAAATAGATCCCCTGCAGATAGTAACAATAGAGCCCCCCCCCCAGCAACAATAGATTCCCCCATCAACAATGGACCACCCACAACAAAATTCCCCCCAAGCAACAATAGGCTCTTGGCATCAACAACAGATCTCTCACAGCCAGCATCAATAGACTTTATGGCAGCCAACAACAATAGACCCCTCCCTCAACAGTAGATCTTTCCCAGCAACAACTGACCCCCAACAATAAAAGACCCCCCTAAGCAACAATAGATCCCCCACCAGAAACAGCAGACCTCCTCGGCAACAATAGACCCCTAGTGCTGGAGGTGCCGGAACTGCGTTCCCCCCGCGTTCCCACTGAAAAAAAGCCCTGGTTTTGGTTATGTTTTATGTGTAGCATTTATGTGTTTTGTATGTATACAAGTGCAATTTTTATCATAAATAAATATTCTTTGATACTTGTTACATAAATTGGGTACCGTTATAGTCCTTATATTTAGTTTGTTAGGGTCCATTATTTTGTATATCATTGATTAGGATGAGGTACCAGACCTACATGGTCTACCAAATGAGGGTCTCTTATGGAGGCCTTCCTCCCAATTCTCTATTTTTCATGGAGAATAAAATAGCGGCTGCTGCCATTTTTTATGGCACATGATCTTTGTGCTGCTATTTTATCAAAACCATGTTTCAGGAAAAAAAAAACCACAACATTTTTTTTTTATACCCACTTCTTTGGTAAAATATAAAATATGGGGTTGCGTTGAGTAAATAGATACCGAGCATGTTCAAGCCCTAAAACTGTGTGCCCCTGCCAGAAGCCTCACAGGTTCTCAGTTTAGAGTTAACCACGAAGGATGGCTCTAGAATCACTGGTCTCACTCTGACGGTCATACCTCACATGTGTGGTGCAATTTATGTTTATATACATGTTGGTGCCCTACACTATGCATTTGCATTGGGGTGTTACAGGGAATAATGGTTATGACCTACATGCAAACATCTAAATTAGGGGTGCAATGGATCAAAAAACTCACGGTTCGGATCGTTCCTCGGATCAGGAGTCACGGTTCGGATCATTTTCGGATCAACAAAAAAAAAATCTCCCCCACTGTAATATCCACAATCTCCCTATTGGCAGGGTGTGGCAGAGAATTGGCAGAGTATTGCAGGGTATTGGCAGGTATATTGGCAGAGTATTGGCAGGGTATTGGCAGGGTATTGGCAGAGTATTGGCAGGATATGGCAGAGTATTGTCAGGGCATTGCAGAGTATTGTCAGGGCATTGCAGAGTATTGGCAGGGCATTGCAGCAGAGCATTGGCAGGGCATTGTCAGGGCATTGCAGAGTATTGGCACTGCTGCCATCCAATCTCTCCCCTCCACTGTACAGATCAGTACACAGAGGGGAGAGAGGAACCAGCGTCATGATATGACGCCGGTTTGTTACAAGTGATCGCTCCGTCATTTGACGGAGCGATCACGTGCTAAATGGCCGCCGGGTGTACCAAGATGACCGCCGCTCCGGAGCTAGGCCGAAGCCACGGCCTTTCCTATGGCCAAGGCCACAGAGCGCTCCGCAGATCGCGGGTGTCCCGTACGGATCAACCTCCGCGGAACGGATCACGGATCGATGACGATCCGTTGCACCCCTAATCTAAATGTTACTATTTGTCAGCCAATGGGAAGTACAGACAATGCTGGGCTATTGGGGGATATTTGGGGGCACATTAGCATACAAACCTCTCAGCCCCTGCTGCACTAGAGATGAATAGAGTAATATTGGCAATGAGACTACTGGAAAACTGAGGAAATAAAAAGGCTTATGAAAATTTTGCAGCGACATTGCTTTGATGTCACCCACTTCGCTGACACAATTTTCAATGCTAATATTTTTATATGCTTTAAATACATACTGTACATATTTTAAAAAAAATAGGATTGCCCCCAAAACATTATAGCTTCCCTCTTAATCTCCGTAGTTATTGAAACCCTCAGAGCTCTTCATTAGAGTTTCCGAGGACAGCAGATTAAAAAAAAAAAGCTCACAAAGTCATTGTTTAAAGTTAGCTGCATGACACCCAGACAATGAAAAACGTGGAGGATCTGTATCAGGGAAAGCCATTTGTCTAAGGTTTGTGCCATCAGGGCTTGAACAAAATTAAATTACATTTTTAGCACAAATCAATGTACAATGTAATGATTTTTAACTTAAGAGAGAAAAAAACAGGAAAGTGTTACCTTTAACTTTTGCAGGGGGAAAAAAAAAAAAAACACATTTTGGCAAGTTTCCTGAAACAAATTACACTTGGCACTTGTCTGAATATTAACAACTGTGCAAGAATAAGCAGTTTTATCCACCGCGTGTCAATGCTGCACGGAGCCTGGAAAGTCTTCACTTGACCCCTGTAATGTATTTTATCAATGTTGTTAATAGTTAAGGGACTTCAATTTGCAGGCTGTCTTTAACCTCTGCCATTTAAAACTGTGCAATATTAAGGAGTCAGTCCACCAAAACACTTCAGTGCTTGGTAGGTGCTCTAGAGCTGAAATCCCTGATAAAGTCTCCTTTTCCTTGGGGGATGTTTCTGTGAGATCTCTGAGCTGAGTTCCCAGGTCTGCCTACTTGCTGTGCCCCTAATAAGAACTTACCACTCTACCTACTAGAGTTTTCATTTATTTTACACTGTGAAGAATGCAACAAGGAGCATGGGAAAACTCAGAGGTGGATAGGAATGGATTGAGATTTATGGCAAGGAAACAATGCTGTTGGAATATCGAAGTAATTTAGGGCAATGGCTGACCTGGCCTCTTAAGCAATTTTGAGTGGAATGACCCTTAAATTGTCCTTTTACATACATTAAAGTGATTAAAGTAAAGACTCGTTTTTTTAAAATAACAAACATATACTTACCTCCACTGTGCAGTTTGTTTTGCACAGAATGGCCCCGATCATCGACTTCTGGGGTCCCCTGGCGGCTCTCACAGCTTCTCCCCGCATCAGATAACCCCCTAGAAGAAGCGTTCTCCCGGGGGGGTTATCTTGTGGGCGTGCTCCAGAGTCCAGCATTTGCGTCCATAGACACAAATACAGGACTTGGCCCTGCCCCCCGCCGCCCGCGTCATTGGATTTGATTGACAGCAGCGGGAGCCATTGGCTGCGCTGCTATCAGTCTATCCAATCAAGAGCTGATGAAGAGAGGACCCTGTGGATAGAGGGACAGCACGTCTCCGCCGACTGAAATACGGGGCTCAGGTAAGTAAATTGGGGGGGGGGGGGGCTGGGGGGCCGGTCACTGCCAGGTGTTTTTTCACCTTAATGCATGGGATGCATTAAGGTGAAAAAACACAAGGGTTTACAACCCCTTTGGCTTGTTTATAGTTCCTTTCATTTCCTTTTTATTTCCTTTCCTTTTTCTTTCCTTTCCTTTTTCTCTTTTTTCTGCTCTTTTTTTCCCTTTTTTTCTTTCCTTTCCTTTTTCTCTTTTTTTCCTTTCCTTTCCTTTTTCCCTTTTTTCCTTCCTCTTTCCTTTCCTTTCCATTCCTTTCCTTTCCCTTTTCCCTTTTTTTTGCTTTCCTTTCCTTCACATTTCTTTTCTTTTCTTGTCTATTCTTTTTCCGTTTTTTCCTTTCCTTTCCCTTCATTTTCTTTCCTTTTCCCTTTCCTTTTTTTCCGCTCGTTTTTCCCTTTTTTCCTTTCATTTTTCCTTTTTCTTTTCTTTATTTTCTTTTTCTTTCCCTTTTCCCTCCCCCTTTCCATTCCTTTCCTTTTTCCCTTTCATTTTTCCATTTTCCCTTTTTTTTTTTAAATTATATATTTATTGAAATTCTCCAAGGAGATACATATACAGAGAAAAAAAAAGTAATTCAAAAATATAACAGTATACCGTAACTAGAATAAATCCCATACATAGCACAGGAAAACAGGATTTAGCCAAATTACAAGATGAGAGAATGAAATAGTCGACCTAAGATGGGTTGCATTGTAATATTTAATAAGATCTAGGGCACCTAGGCCGCTTCTGGAGTGAGGAGCAAATACCACTGAGCTAGCTATGCGGTGAGCTTTATTATGCCAAATAAAATTAAGAAATAACCGCTGCATAGCTTTCAGCTGTTTCATCGGGATGGGGACTGGTAAAGTTTCAAATAAATACAGAAGCTTTGGCATTGATCTGTCCCAGAAGGGAGAGAGGGTAGGTATCCCATTGATGTAGGAGGCTATCAATATCCCTAAAAAGAGAAGAGTAATTAGCCTGATAGAGGGTGGGATAAGAAGAGGTCAAATGGATCCCTAGGTACTTAAGAGATTGGGAGCACCAGTGGTATGAAAAAATTTGTTGTAGCATGGCAAGGGCAGAAGGGGGAATGTGTAATGGTGGAGTTTCTGTTTTGCTCCTGTTAATCTTATAACCTGAGAGTGAGCCAAAGGTTATTAGTAAGTCGTGAAGGTTCGGGAGGGAAGTATGGGGACTAGTCAGTGTCAGAAGAATGTTGTTAGTGAAAAAAAAACAGCTTATATTCCTTCTGTCGCAAGAAGACCCCTTGAATGTCAGGATTGGAGTGAATGGCTTCAACCAAGGGTTCTAAGCATAGGATAAAAAGCAGAGGAGACAAGGGACATCTCTGTCTCGTGCCATTGCTCAAGGGGAACGATGGCGACAGAAAAGAAGTATAGGAGGAGTATAGAGCTTGGATTCTAGAGTATAGAGCGAGTGGGAGTATAGAGCTTGGATTCTCCAGCCGCTATGAATGGGCTGGAGAATCTATATTTAGAAAGGGTGGCAAACATAAAGAGCCAGCCAAGCCTATCAAATGCTTTCTGGGCATCTAGGCTCAGAATAAGAGCTGGG
Source organism: Lithobates clamitans (assembly GCA_037952925.1). Taxonomy (NCBI): domain Eukaryota; kingdom Metazoa; phylum Chordata; class Amphibia; order Anura; family Ranidae; genus Lithobates; species Lithobates clamitans. The sequence continues at coordinate 1,035,177 of JBBGZY010002175.1, read as the reverse complement.
CGAGTGGTCCTGTTAGGCAAGTCAATGAGGTTGATGGTGCACCTTGTGTTGTCACTAGCATATCTGGTTGGTACAAAACCCACTAGGTCTTTATGTATGAGTGTAGGGAGTATTTGGGTAAGTCTATTAGCCAGGATTTTAGCAAATATTTTGTAGTTGGATTGAGTAATGCTATAGGTTGATAATTATCGGGGAGGGAAGGGTCTTTTCCAGGTTTCAAGATCACTGTGAAGTGATATGACTATGTCCATGTGTGTCACCTCCTGCGTTTAGCAAGGGTGATAGGTGACAGGTCATGGAAGATCTGTATCTTGGCACCAATGAAGACTAACCTGGTCTTATTACGAGTGGCCACAGTGAGAACCTCCTTACTGTCAAAATAATGGAAGCAGACAATGATGTCCCTGGGGTTTGCCCCATCTGGGGTTTGGGAGCTAAAGATCTGTGAGCCCTGTCTAGGCACCAGTCAATATCAGGAATTTGAGGGGCCACAGTGTTAAACAGGCTCAGGAGATAGGGGAGCAGATCCTGATCTCCCACTGATTCAGGCATCTCTTTAATCCGCAGATTTTGTCTACACCCCCTATTCTCCAGATCTTCTTGTTGCATTTGGAGCTGGGTGGTCCTCCTCAAGGACATGGACTTATTGCACCAGTTCATAACATTTTGTTTCTAATGTATCAGTACTCCTCTCTCTGTTCTTAAGCAATCTTCCCCATCTCCTGTGCAATATTGTGGGTAAGATTCTGGAGCAGAGTGTGTAATTTGGCATCTACGACCTCTACTGTTAAAGTGATGAGTGATCCTGGTGGCTGTGTGGGTGATAACATGGAAAAGGTTACCTCCAGCTGTCAGCAGGTCTGTGGGGTCCGACGGATCATCCTGGACATTTGAGGCCGGGCATGCAGGTCTAAATAGAAAGTGGTCCATTGTGAGTGTAGGCTGCGGATAAGGGAACAAAGAATAGGAGAGTTTTTGGTCCCCTATCTTATTGATGGGCTGCGAGGTGGTTGCGGGAGTGTAGTGAGGTAACACCCATGGCTATCGGAGCTGTAGATCGATGGTGGGAGTTCTGGAAGATCGGCGGGGACTGGAGCCGGGGAGTTACACGTCCATCATGTTCAGAAGCCGCACATGCGCCCCCTTTTCCCTCCTTTCCCTTTCCTTTCCTTTGCTTTTCTTTTCTTTCTTTCCCTTTCCTTTTCCTTGCCCTCCTTGTGCAAATTGCATTCACTGTAACAATAGTTATTGGCAAAACATTGTAAAATCCTTACAACATTCATCTGGTTCAATTTCATGTTTTTGTGCGTTTCATTTTTCTTCCAGTTCTGTCCTTCTCCTTCCTTTGACATCTTTCAGCTCCAGTCCAGTGACTTTGCCTAGGCTGGGGTGACATTGTTAGTCTGCTGCAGACAGGAGGAAGCAATTTCTCAATCTCTTTTTCCCTAGTAATCATTGTAGCAATACAAGGTGTGAAGCTGCAGCAGGGGTTGATCTGTCAGACATTTTTTAACACAGCCAAAACTGCACGGGCACCAGGATTTACATGATTGTGTCATCTCTGAGGTGGCATCTCAATCCAGGAAGTAGACAGTGACCCTGGATGATACCTGAACAAAGATGGTTTCTTCTGGAGAGAAAAGAATATAAAGGCATTGTCAGAGGGAGCACTGAGATATGAGAGGTGATAATTACTTGGGAGAGTAAAGCTGGCTGTCATGTACCTGACTGTGGAGCCTGAGATGGTGACGGTGGCTTCTTGTGCAATTCCAGTCCAGGCACCCCTGGTAGTGGAGACAGAGATTGCTAGGGCAGTGGATGGGCGCACATGTCAAGAAGCTGGAGTAGTGAACTGGAGCTTGGAAACACAAGAGCCCTTCCAGTGGCAGTATGGAGTCTTGTCAGACAGGCAGACAGGTGCAGGGTCAGGAGTAAGTTCTAGGTCAGGAACAGGCAACAGGGGTCACAATTGTGACTCAGCCCCATGCTGCAGGGGGCCCATGTGGTCCCCCTGTATGCAGGTCGGTGCCAGCATGAGGAAGCAGTACCAGCACCGTGGTAGCTGGAGGACGGGGGTGGGTAACAAAGCTCCCTACCCATCCACACTGGCTGCTATTCAGTCTCACATCCCCCACCCATGTCCTCGGCTGGCCCCTCTCTCCTGTCCCAGTCCAGTCTCCCCCCCAGCCAAAGTCTCGCCCCCTCCCCCGGGTCACCTCCATCCCTTCCTTTATACAGAGCTCAGGCAGAGCCCTCCAGTGTACACAGGTACAGCCCTGTGAGATCTGGCTCCCTGGAAGACACTGAAAGCTTGTCTCCAAGCCCGCCTCTCATACACAGATCTCTTTCGTAGAGCCTATGGAGCAGAGGATGAGGACTTCCATTTCCCCTGGAGAAAGGGACCCCATTTTCCCTAGGAACAGGGACCCCATCTTCCCTGGGAAAAAGGACCCCATCTCTCCTGGGGACAGGGAACCCACCTCCCCTGGGGACAAGGACCCATTTCCCTTGGGGAAAGAAACCCTGTCTCCCTTAAGGACACGGACCCCATCTCAGCTAATCAGCTGCACCCACTTTTTGAGTGTTCTTGTTGAACCTTTCTTAAACATCACCAGTTTCACCCGATGATAGAAGTTGACCCCTCAAAATCTTGGCTTCCAAAAAAAAAAAACTGTGAGTGGAGATTTTTTTTTAAAGTATTTTATGCTCTGCAGTACTAAACTTTTGTTTTGCTACAAGTGCACTAATAATGTATACAATCACATTACCTATGGATGCGATTTGTAGCTTTACCAGAGAAAGAGTTGCCAATATAAAAACTAAAGGACACATTGGAATGTCTAATCAGATTCAGCCAGGCATCCTAACTTGATGTACAATCTATCGTCCTTCCTGCCTCTTTTTCTGTTCTCATCAGAGATAAGGATTGTTCTTGTAAAAATAAATTAATTGGCGTCCTCACCAGCAGAGACAAAATGCTGAATTTTCATCAGGAAAGAGGGAAAGGGATAAAGTGTTAATTTAACTGCAGCTGATGGGTGCCACAGCCAACAATGAACTGTGTAATTTGGTAGGACAGTGATTAGTGACTATTGGACTTCGAAGGACATGTAGGGTTTGGTAGTTGGGCAACTGTCACGCACTTCAAGGTCATTAGATCTCGCCATTTGTATTCTCTGAAAGACTTATTGACAAAATTACTTGTAACTCTGGAAGAAGATAAAGTAGCCTTTGAGGCTTAAAAATTTAAGTTACATTCTATTTGAACAACAAAACTCAGTAGTTGAAAAATATAAAATTTGCAAGCTTGGGTCCAAAGAACTGGAAAAAAAGTAAACAGCCTAAAAATGTATCCTTGTCTTGCAATGGTGCTACTGGTTGTGTGAGCAGTGCCAATGCAATTGCGGGTTGGCCTCTGCCAATATGGGGGTCATTGTTAATGAATAATTAATGACTGCCCAGAGCTGCCTGAATGTATTGCCCACAAGCCTCTTTGGCAGAGAGAGACCACATGATTGATGTCACTAGTGATGCAAAAAATGATGCAAGTAGAAGTTTGAAGTGCATCACTAAAAGGCTCTTCAGCAGGAGGAAGGAGGTCCTAATTCACCCAAATAGATCCTTATATAGAGTGATAACCAGCAGGAGGAAGGGGCGTCTTGATACCCCTATATAGATATTATATAAAGGGATCATCAGCAGGAGGTACAGATTCCCCTATATACAGTAGATATTTACATAGAGGGATTAACATAAGAAGGAAGGAGGTCCTGAGTCCTCTGTATAGATCTTTAGTTATCAATAGAGGGGTCACCAGCTGCAGGAATGAGGCCCAGATTCCGCTATATAGATCTTTATATTGGGTACAAACAAGGCCAAGGATAAATCCAAGGGAAAAACCAAGCTTAACTTACCACCAGCCCACAGACAACCAAATAACCTGTCTAACAGTGTGCATTAAAAGCAGGGGTTTAGTCTGCACACATTTGCAAATGCATGCGTAAGCAACAGAGCCTTCTCAAAGCACCCTGGTATCTGTGGTACCTAACACTAACTTATAAGTGTCCCCACAGTGGAGGCACATGCATTCTGATGGATAGGTGAGAGCAGGTGGACAGAAGGGGAGCCAACCCTTCTTAAAGGTACAGGGGCACACTGAACACCCAGCATATAGCACAATGGCTGCAAAGGTGTCAGTGCATTGCCTGACCAAAAAAACATGACAGTGATACAAAAATGACGCCACTTGCTCCCATCTATAGCTGGCTATCACAGTAAGAAGCATTGGAAGGCTAACAACAGGTACAAACAAGGCCAAGGATAAATCCAAGGGAAAAACCAAGCTTAACTTACCGACCAGCCTGCAGACAACCAGATAACCTGTCTTACAGTATACGCTAAAAGCAGGGGTTTTCGTCCGCACACATTTGCAAATGAATGCGGAAGTCACAGAGCCTCGTCAAGGCACCCTGGTCTGTGGTACCGTCTTTTTTTGTATGACTGTCCTGTTGTTTGGTCAGGCAATGCACTGACACCTTTGCAGCCATTGTACTATATGCTGGGTGTTCAGTGTGCCCCTGTACCCTTATGAAGAGGTGGCTTACGCATGCATTTGCAAATGTGTGCAGACTAAACCCCTGCTTTTAATGCATACTAGACATGTGCACAGCCAAAAAATTTGTTCATTTTCATTTTCGTTTCATTAGTTTATTATTTTGTTCCTTTTTCGGGTCATTCGTTATGACCACGATTCGTAAATTCGTTAATTCGTAAATTCGTAAATGCGTTCATTCATACATTCGTAAATTCGAACATTCGTTCATTCGTACATTCGTTCATTCGTACATTCGTACATTTTTACGTTTGTACATTCGTAAATTCGTACATTCGTAAATTCGTAAAATCATACATTTGTAAATTCGTAAAATCATACATTTGTAAATTAGAAAATTCGGAAATTTGTAAATTCGAAGTTTGAAAATCCAAAAACCCGAAAATTCAAAAATCTGAAATAGTAACTAACTATTAAATTATAGTAACTAACTATTAAATTATTATATTGTAATTTCCTTTCAAATTTTGACTGACAGTGAACGTAACAAATACGAATTTATCTGAAGTTACGAATTATCCAAAATGAATGCTGCATCTAAACAAATGGAACGGAACAAATTAATAATAAATAATAATAATAATAAAACGTTGTTATTATTATTATTGTTATTTATTACTATTAATTCATTACGTTCCATTCCGTTTTTTCGGATCATTCATAACTTCGGATAAATTCGTATTTGTTACGTTCACTAACAGCCAAATTTGAAAGGAAATTACAATACCTATAATTTAAAATTTACTAGTAATTACTAATAGTTAAATTATTATTAGTTAACTATTATTTCCGATTTCCAAATTTTCGAATTTACAAATTTACGGATTCACTCATTTACTAATGTACGAATGTGCGAATGCCTGAATTTATGAATGTCCAATTTTATTGAATTTACGAATATTTGAAAAAAATTCATTAAACGGGTTTTCGTTAATTCGGATATTCCCGAATTAACGAATTCGTCGAAATTCGTTAAAAACGAATTCGGAATGAAACGAATTGCACATGCCAAATGCATACTGTTAGACAGGTTATTTGGTTGTCTGCGGGCTAGGGGTAAGTTAAGCTAGATCTTTCTAAACATCAAGAAGGCGGTGACGTACGACAAGCCGAGAAAAATGAAGTCCAATAGCCAGTGCGGCTCTTCTGCTTGATTCCGAGCATGCGTGGAACTTTGTGCGTCAGGATTGTGTACACACGATCGGAATTTACGACAACGGATCTTGTTGTCGGAAAATTTGAGATCCAGATCTCAAATTTTGTGTGATGGAAATTCAGATGGAAAATGTCCAATGGAGCCTACACACGGTCGGAATTTCCGACAACAAGCTGCCATCGAACATTTTCCGTCTTAAAATCCGACCATGTGTACGGGGCATTAGAGTAAACCACTGCCTAAGAGGTAAGAAGGTCTGAATGAGCTAGTAATATCGTGTTATTTTGCAATTAATTGCAGTGTGCCATTTTTCAGCGCAAAGTCTCCATCACAATGGAGGTAAAGACCTTCAATACACAACTCTTATTTTCTTGCTTAGATTATTATACCTTTTTTCAACCCTTTAGCAATCAACACCTGCCATTTTGTGTGACTCAAAGGGCTCCGTCTGCTCTGAGGCACTGAGGCACTTGTTCTTCACACCATGTTTGCAAAAATTGTCTCACTCTCCGCCACTCAATTTGGGCAGATTATAGCTTTTAAAGCCTAAAGTGAGCAGGTAATAGGTGGAAGTAAGGTGAATAATTTTGTTTTTGTGTTCTGTGACATTTTCAAGCTGCACATCTAAATGATGTTCTGCTTAGTACGTAAGGCCTTTGAAATCCGTCCAGAAATCTTACTTAAAGTGGAATTTTCAGCTAATTTGCAAGTCTGCCGTAAAGTGCTTCTAAAAGGCAGAAGGTTTTTTTTTTATCTTAATGCTTTCTATTTGTAGCAAGGTCCCAGGCCTCCTTCAGTCTAATGAGGACCTCCAGGGCCAGAGATAGCCGACATCCTTTTGTACATGGTGGGTTGTGAAGCATGGTGGGTGTAATGCAAGTTAGATTTATTGGGCGCCAGACACTTCTTGGATACAAAGAGATTTTATTTCTCTTAAACAGAACTTTGGGAGAGAGGGCCAGGACACCCTTAGGAAGTTGAAATGTCAATTAGCAGACTCCGAGACTTCTACAGGAGGACAGCCATGCAGGGAAAGGCATCTGGCAAGAAGCCGCATCTGCATGTATAGGAATGCCGTCTCCTACAGTATGGCAACAGTCTTTAACAGTTTCTAACCCAAAGTGTAATAGTGCCTTCACTTCCACTACAATCGCTCCTTGTAGTTCTTCAGCCCACTGAGCTCCCAGTCTCTCCTCACTAGACTAGATGATTCACTGCCACTTAATCCATTGAGCTCCTTCAGTCTTCATGGTAGTATCTTCCTCAAGCATCACCCCCGCTTCTCTGCTGGGTCCCTAACTTGGCACTCCATATACTTCTCAAGCTTCACCCTACTGACCTTCTCGGCCCCTGGCTTGACACCTGCTGAAGTTTCCTGATTCTTCACCGTCCCCGGTTAGTGAGAATACTGCTCTTGTACTTGCTTCAGCTACTCACTGTGGTCCCTGGTAACAAGGTGGTTGGTCCCTTAGTGACGACAGCCTCCCCTCTACCTCCACCCCCGACAGGTTCTCAACCCTACGCTGCTCTCTTGCTTCTGGATAGGCCCTCAGACAGACTAGCAGCCATATATGCCTGGCAGCCCGGGCAATACAACAGACGTCCACCCAGACAGCTGTCCAGGTGGCACAGAACCGCGATCACCTGACTTCACCCAAATATATAGGTTCTCCTAGCAGGCCAAGGTATTCAAGAAAACCCCTGCCCATTGGCTGAGATGCCCCATATAACCATAATCTGACCTTGCATTGCCGTATCTCGTATCTAATGCCACTAGGTAACTGGCCACCTAGTGAAAGAAGAGAAAAGTGCAGCAATGCCAGACTTAGGGAGAAATCAATTGATCCTCAACTATTAGCCAAGGTAGTTACTCCTGGCAGGTAAATTTAGGAGCAACCCTGCCTAAACTTCAGTGTGCTACATCTGCATAAAGGTAAAAAACCTTCTGGGTGCAGCTCCCCCTTATACCTGAGCCTAATCTCGATCCAGCGATGTGCATGAGAGCAGTGACTCTCCTGGATCTCTCTGTCCTCTTTGGCTCACACAGCAGTGGGAACCATCAGCTCCTGCTGCTATCAATTATAGCCGGTAAGGCAATGAGGAAAGAGCGGGGGGAAGAGCTGAGCCATGCTCTGTGTGTGAATGGACAATGGCTTGGGAGTGAGCCTGCTTGAGTGGCCCCATAGCAAGAGGCTTGCTTTTGGGGGCACTCGGCAGAGAAGAGGAGCCAAGACCACTGACGGGGGACACAAAAAGAAGAGGATAGGGACTGCTCTGTGCAAAACCATTACACAGAGCAGGTCAGTATAATATGTTAGTTATTTACAAAAAAAATACAACCTTTAGCATCACTTTAAAATTGTTTATGCAATGACACAATATAAAGGAACATGGTAATCTTAAAAAGTATCTCCTCAAACTTAACCACCTCACACCTAACCACTTTCCCTCCCACACCTGTACAACACCCTATGAACCAGAGCATTTTTTACATTTTCTGCTAAGGATAACTTTGTCATTACTTTGACGTTACATTTTTTTCATGATATTGTCTTGCAAAAATGATTTTATGCAATCCTTAAACAAACAAACAAACAAACAAACAAAAATGCACTTTTTCATACATACAGTAATATATATATATATATATATATATATATATATATATATATATATACCTATATATATATATATATATCTATAAATATCTATATATATATATATATATATCTATAAATATCTATATATATATATATATATATATATATATATATATATATATCTATCTATCTATCTATCTATCTATCTATCTATCTATCTATCTATCTATATATATATATATATATATATATATATATATATATATATCTATATATATATATCTATCTATCTATATATATCAATATCTATAGATATATATATATATATATATATATATATATATATATATATATATATATATATTTATATATACAGTATCTCACGAAAGTGAGTACACCCCTCACATTTTTAAAAATATTTTATTATATCTTTTCATGTGACAACACTGAAGAAATGACACTTTGCTATAATGTAAAGTATTGAGTGTACAGCTTGTATAAGTGTAAATTTACTGTCCCCTCAAAATAACTCAACACACAGCCATTAATGTCTAAACTTCTGGCAACAAAAGTGAGTACACCCCTAAGTGAAAATGTCCAAATTGGGCCCAAAGTGTCAATATTTTGTGTCAGCAACAATATTTTCCAGCACTGCCTTAACCCTCTTGGGCATGGAGTTCACCAGAGCTTCACAGGTTGCCACTGGAGCCCTCTTCCAGTCCTCCATGACGACATCACTGAGCTGGTGGATGTTAGAGACCTTGTGCTCCTCCACCTTCCATTTGAGGATGCCCCACAGATGATCAATAGGGTTTAGGTCTGGAGATATGCTTGGCCAGTCCATCACCTTTACACTCAGCTTCTTTAGCAAGGCAGTGGTCGTCTTGGAGGTGTGTTTATGGTTGTTATCATGTTGAAATACTGTCCTGCGGCCCAGTCTCAGAAGGGAGGGGATCATTCGTGGCTTCAGTATGTCACAGTACATGTTGGCATTCATGCCACGAACTGTAGCTCCCCAGTGCCGGCAGCACTCATGCAGCCCCAGACCATGACACTCCCACCACCATGCTTGACTGTAGGCAAGATACACTTGTCTTTGTACTCCTCACCTGGTTTCCGCCACACACACTTGACACCATCTGAACCAAATAAGTTTATCTTGGTCTCATCAGACCACAGGACTAGGGATGAGCTTCGAGTTTGAGTTGAACTCATGTTCGACTCAAACATCGGCTGTTCGCAAGTTTGCCGAACAGCGAACAATTTGGGGTGTTCGCGGCAAATTCGAATGCCACGGAACACCCTTTAAAGTCTATGGGAGAAATCAAAAGTGCTGATTTTAAAGGCTTATATGCAAGTTATTGTCATAAAAAGTGTTTTGGGACCTGGGTCCTGCCCCAGGGGGCATGGATGAATGCAAAAAAAAGTTTTAAAAACGGCCGTTTTTTCAGGAGCAGTGATTTTAATAATGCTTAAAGTCAAACAATAAACGTATAATATCCCTTTAAATTTCGTAGCGGGGGGGTGTCTATAGTATGCCTGTAAAGGGGCACATGTTTCCCGTGTTTAGAACAGTCTGACAGCAAAATGACATTTTGAAGGAAAAAAGATATTTAAAACTACTCACGGCTATTGCATTGCTGGTCCGACAATACACATAAAAGTTCATTCATTAAAACGGCATGGGAATTCCCCACAGGGGAACCCCGAACCAAAATTTAAAAAAAAAATGACGTGGGGGTCCCCCTAAATTCCATACCAGGCCCTTCAGGTCTGGTATGGATATTAAGGGGAACCCCTGCCAAAATGTTTTTTAAAAATGACGTGGGGGTCCCCCAAAATTCCATACCAGACCCTTCAGATCTGGTATGGATTTTAAGGGGAACCCCGCGCCAAAAAAAAAAACCGGCGTGGGGTCCCCCCAAAAATCCATACCAGACCCTTATGTGAGCATGCAACCTGGCAGGCCGCAGAAAAAGAGGGGGGGATGAGAGAGCGCCCCCCCCTCCTGAACCGTACCAGGCCACATGCCCTCAACATTGGGAGGGTGCTTTGGGGTAGCCCCCCAAAACACCTTGTCCCCATGTTGATGAGGACAAGGGCCTCATCCCCACAACCCTGGCCGGTGGTTGTGGGGGTCTGCAGGCGGGGGGCTTATCGGAATCTGGAAGCCCCCTTTAACAAGGGGACCCCCAGATCCCAGCCCCCCCTGTGTGAAATGGTAAGGGGGTACTTGTACCCCTACCATTTCACTAAAAAATTGTCAAAAATGTTAAAAAGGACAAGAGACAGTTTTTGACAATTCCTTTATTTAAATGCTTCTTCTTTCTTCTATCTTCCTTCATCTTCTTCTTCTTCTTCTTCTTCTGGTTCTTCTGGCTCTTCTGGTTCTTCCTTCGGTGTTCTTGTCCAGCATCTCCTCCGCAGCATCTTCTATCTTCTTCTCCTCGGGCTGCTCCGCACCCATGGCATGGGGGGAGGCTCCCTCTCTTCTCTTCATCTTCTTCATCTTCTTCTTTTCTTCTCTTCTTCTCTTTTTCATTTTCTTCTCCGGGCCGCTCTGCATCCATGCTGACATGGTTCCCTCAGCGAACTGTAGCTCCCCAGTGCCGGCAGCACTCATGCAGCCCCAGACCATGACACTCCCACCACCATGCTTGACTGTAGGCAAGATACACTTGTCTTTGTACTCCTCACCTGGTTGCTGCCACACACACTTGACACCATCTGAACCAAATAAGTTTATCTTGGTCTCATCAGACCACAGGACTAGGGATGAGCTTCGAGTTCGAGTTGAACTCATGTTCGACTCAAACATCGGCTGTTCGCAAGTTTGCCGAACAGCGAACAATTTGGGGTGTTCGCGGCAAATTCGAATGCCACGGAACACCCTTTAAACGTCTATTGGAGAAATCAAAAGTGCTGATTTTAAAGGCTTATATGCAAGTTATTGTCATAAAAAGTGTTTTGGGACCTGGGTCCTGCCCCAGGGGGCATGGATAAATGCAAAAAAAAGTTTTAAAAACTGCCGTTTTTTCAGGAGCAGTGATTTTAATAATGCTTAAAGTCAAACAATAAACGTATAATATCCCTTTAAATTTCGTAGCGGGGGGGGTGTCTATAGTATACCTGTAAAGGGGCACATGTTTCCCGTGTTTAGAACAGTCTGACAGCAAAATGACATTTTGAAGGAAAAAAGATATTTAAAACTACTCGCGGCTATTGCATTGCCGGTCCGACAATACACATAAAAGTTCATTCATAAAAACGGCATGGGAATTCCCCACAGGGGAACCCCGAACCAAAATTTAAAAAAAAAATGACGTGGGGGTCCCCCTAAATTCCATACCAGGCCCTTCAGGTCTGGTATGGATATTAAGGGGAACCCCTGCCAAATTTTTTTTTAAAAATGACTTGGGGGTCCCCCAAAATTCCATACCAGACCCTTCAGATCTGGTATGGATTTTAAGGGGGACCCCGCGCCAAAAAAAAAAAAACGGCGTGGGGTCCCCCCAAAAATCCATACCAGACCCTTATCTGAGCACGCAACCTGGCAGGCCGCAGAAAAAGAGGGGGGATGAGAGAGCGCCCCCCCTCCTGAACCGTACCAGGCCACATGCCCTCAACATTGGGAGGGTGCTTTGGGGTAGCCCCCCAAAACACCTTGTCCCCATGTTGATGAGGACAAGGGCCTCATCCCCACAACCCTGGCCGGTGGTTGTGGGGGTCTGCAGGCGGGGGGCTTATCGGAATCTGGAAGCCCCCTTTAACAAGAGGACCCCCAGATCCCGGCCCCCCCCCTGTGTGAAATGGTAAGGGGGTACTTGTACCCCTACCATTTCACTAAAAAATTGTCAAAAATGTTAAAAATGACAAGAGACAGTTTTTGACAATTCTTTTATTTAAATGCTTCTTCTTTCTTCTATCTTCCTTCATCTTCTTCTTCTTCTTCTTCTTCTGGTTCTTCTGGCTCTTCTGGTTCTTCCTTCGGTGTTCTTGTCCAGCATCTCCTCCGCAGCGTCTTCTATCTTCTTCTCCTCGGGCTGCTCCGCAACCATGGCATGGGGGGAGGCTCCCTCTCTTCTCTTCATCTTCTTCATCTTCTTCTTTTCTTCTCTTCTTCTCTTCTTCATTTTCTTCTCCAGGCCGCTCTGCTTCCATGCTGACATGGAGGGAGGCTCCAGCTGTGTGACAGCGTCTCCTCATCTGACGGTTCTTAAATAACGGGGGCGGGGCCACCCGGTGACCTTTGCCCCCCTCTGACGCACGGGACATGACGGGACTTCCCTGTGGCATTCCCCGTGATGTCGCAGGGAAGTCTCGTCAAGTCACCGTGCGTCAGAGGGGGCTGGGTCACCGTCAGACGATGAGACGCCATCACACAGTGGGAGCCTCCCTCCATGCCAGCATGGATGCGGAGCGGCCCGGAGAAGAAAATGAAGAAGAGAAGAAGAGAAGAAAAGAAGAAGATGAAGAAGAAGAGAAGAAGATGAAGAGAAGAGCAGGAGACTCCCACCATGCCATGGGCGCGGAGCGGCCCGAGGAGAAGAAGATAGAAGACGCCACGGAGGAGATGCTGGACGAGAACGCCGGAGGAAGAACCAGAAGAGCCGGAAGAACCAGAAGAAGAAGAAGAAGAAGTTGAAGGAAGAAAGGAAGAAAGAAGAAGCATTTAAATAAAGGAATTGTCAAAAACTGTCTCTTGTCATTTTTAACATTTTTGACAGTTTTTTAGTGAAATGGTAGGGGTACTTTTGTACCTCCTTACCATTTCACACAGGGGGGGCGGGATCTGGGGGTCCCCTTGTTAAAGGGGGCTTCCAGATTCCGATAAGCCCCCCGCCCGCAGACCCCCACAACCACCGGCCAGGGTTGTGGGGATGAGGCCCTTGTCCTCATCAACATGGGGACAAGGTGTTTTGGGGGCTACCCCAAAGCACCCTCCCAATGTGAGGGCATGTGGCCTGGTACGGTTCAGAAGGGGGGGGGGGCGCTCTCTCATCCACCCCTCTTTTCCTGCGGCCTGCCAGGTTGCATGCTCGGATAAGGGTCTGGAATGGATTTTTGGGGGGACCCCACGCCGTTTTTTTTTGGCCCGGGGTTCCCCTTAATATCCATACCAGACCTGAAGGGCCTGGTATGGAATTTAGGGGGACCCCCACGTCATTTTTTTAAAAAATTTTGGTTCGGGGTTCCTCTGTGGGGAATTCCCATGCTGTTTTTAGCAATGAACTTCTATGTGTATTGTCGGACCAGCAATGCAATAGCCGCGAGTAGTTTTAAATGGCTTTTTTCCTTCGAAATGTCATTTTGCTGTCAGACTGTTCTAAACACGGGAAACATGCGCCCCTTTACAGGCATACTATAGACACCCCCCAGCTACGAAATTTAAAGGGATATTACACTTTTATTGTTTGACTTTAAGCATTATTAAAATCACTGCTCTTGAAAAAACGGCCGTTTTGAAAACTTTTTTTTGCATTGATCCATGTCCCCTGGGGCAGGACCCAGGTCCCCAAACACTTTTTATGACAATAACTTGCATATAAGCCTTTAAAATTAGCACTTTTGATTATTCATGTTCGTGTCCCATAGACTTTAATGGTGTTCGGGTGTTCGAACAAACTTTTTTCCTGTTCGCATGTTCTGGTGCGAACCGAACAGGGGGGTGTTCGGCTCTTCCCTACACAGGAAATGGTTCCAGTAATCCATGTCCTTAGTCTGATTGTCTTCAGCAAACTGTTTGCGGTCTTTCTTGTGCATCATCTTTAGAAGAGGCTTCCTTCTGGGACAACAACCATGTAGACCAATTTGATGCAGTGTGCGGCGTATGGTCTGAGCACTGACAGGCTGACCCCCCCCCCACCCCTTCAACCTCTGTAGCAATGCTAGCAGCACTCATACGTCAATTTCCCAAAGACAACCTCCGGATATGGCGCTGAGCACGTGACCTCATCATCTTTGGTCGACCATGGTGAGGCCTGTTCTGAGTGGAACCTGTCCTGTTATACCGCTGTATGGTCTTGGCCACCGTGCTGTGGCTCAGTTTCAGGGTCTTGGAAATCTTCTTATAGCCTAGGCCATCTTTATGTGGAACAACAATTCTTTTTTTCCAGATCCTCAGAGAGCTCTTTGCCATGAGGTGCCATGTTGAACTTCCAGTGACCAGTATGAGAGAGTACGAGCGATAACACCAAATTTAACACACCTGCTCCTCATTCACACCTGAGACCTTGTAACACTAATGAGTCACATGACACTGGTGGAGGGAAAAATGGCTTCTTGGGCCCAATTTGGACATTTTCACTTAGGGGTGTACTCACTTTTGTTGCCAGCTGTTTAGACATTAATGGCTGTGTGTTGAGTTATTTTGAGGGGACAGCAAATTTACACTTTACATTTATACAAGCTGTACACTCACTACTTTACATTGTAGCAAAGTGTCATTTCTTCAGTGTTGTCACATAAAATATTTACAAAAATGTGAGGGATGTACTCACTTTTGTGAGATACTGTATATGTACATTATATATATTTTTTTGTTACTGCGCATTAAAAGTATACATTTTTTATACAGTATCACTTGTGCTGTTTAAAATATGCTAACATTATGATTTTGGGATTTTGGATACAAAGCATTACAACGTTATTTACAAATGAAATAAAGGTCTTTTCTTTCTTTCTTTTTTTTTTAAATGTGACAAAGAAAACCCCCAAAAACAAAAAAAAAGTTTAACTGTTAATGATAATATAAATAGAAATAAAAAGCAATAAAATACTATTTGAAGGGAGAATGAGTTAATTAGGGATGATTAGGGCAAAGTAAGGGTTATTAAGGGTTTAAATAGGCACATTTTATGTTTTTTTTGGCAGTTTGCTTTAACTGCAGATCAAAGCTCATCCCTTCAATCTGCAGATGAATGAAACAGGGTTATTTTGTATCTCTCTATTTCCAGTCTGAACATTGTTTATAAACAATGTCACTTTGTATCCCTCTATTTACAGTCTGAACAGTGTTGATAAAGAAAGCAGCACTTTCATGGGTTATGGAGGCCAAGAGATGGGTCAACATTGAATATAGTATGAGCAGCACACATTTAGGCCACATAATATGGAACCCTCCACAATACAGAACAGTGGGCACAAATACTTAACACTCAATGCACTTAAATTATGGGACCAGATTCACTCACAAATTAAATAGGATTACAATTCACCTTTGATTTATTTGAAGGATAATACATTTTTTGAACCGGGGATGAGGGAGGTGGGAGGGAATTGGGTAAAGGTTGAAAACGCACAATTAACCACTTGCTGCCCGGCCCATAGCAGATGACGGCCGGGCGGTGGTTCAGTTATCCTGACTGGGCGTCAAGTGACGTCCAGCAGGATAACATGCCGCCACGCGCCCGCGGGGGCGCGCATCGCGGCGATCGGTGGATCGGTGTGGTAGTCTGACACACCGCTACACCGATCTTGGTAAAGAGCCTCCGGCGGAGGCTCTTTACCACGTGATCAGCCATGTCCAATCACGGCTTATCATGATGTCAATAGGAAGAGCCGTTGATCGGCTCTTCGTCACTCGCGTCTGACAGACGCGAGTAGAGGAGAGCCGATTGGCAGCTCTCCTGGCAGGGGGAGTCTGCGCTGATTGTTTATCAGCGCAGCCCCCCTCAGATCACGACACTGGACCAATAGGGATCACCACTAAGACCACCAGGGAAGGGGCAACATGTGGATGGCCAGGTATGTACCCCATGGCCATCCACATGTGCCCAGTCAATGCCCAATCTTTGCCAATCAGTGCCCACAAATGGGCACAGATTGGCACCATTATATAGCACTGATGGCCAGCAATGCCACCCTTAGGGGCATCAGTGCCATCCGTCAGTGTCATCAGTGCCACCCATCAGTGTCCATCGGTGCCACCTGTCAGTGCCCATCCGTGCCCATCAGTGCCCACCTATCAGTGCCCATCTGTGCCAACTATCAGTGCCACCCATAACTACCCATCAATGCCACCTACGAGTGCCCATCAATGCCACCTACGAGTGCCCAACAGTGCCGCCTATGAGTGCCCATCGGTGCCAACTATGAGTGCCCATCAGTGCCACATACCAGTGCCACCTATCAGTGCCCATCAGTGCCACCTATCAGTGCCCATCAGTGCCGCCTATCAGTGCCCATCATCAGTGCCCATCAGTGCCACCTCATCAGTGCCACCTCATTGGAGCCAACTCATCGGTGCCCATCAGTGCCGCCGTATCAGTGCCTGTCAGTGCAGCCATATCAGTGCCCATCATTGAAGAAGAAAACGTACTTATTTACAAAAAATTTTAACAGAAACAAAGAAAAACGTGTTTTTTTTTCAAAATTTTCGGTCTTTTTTTATTTGTTGTACAAAAAATAAAAACCGCAGATGTGATCAAATACCACCAAAAGAAAGCTCTATTTGTGGGAACAAAATGATAAAAATTTAGTTTGGGTACAGTGTTGTATGTCCGCGCAATTGTCATTCAAATTGCGACAGCACTGAAAGCTGAAAATTGGCCTGGGCGGGAAGGTGTCTAAGTGCCTGGTATTGAAGTGGTTAAAAGATATAATCAAAGAAGGGAAAATTCGCACTTATCACAATTTAAGAACAGAGACAGACTTAATGGTGATTGATGCATGGCGGTACATCCAGTTGACGGTTTTTGTTGAGAAATTACCGAAGCCTATTAGAGGCGAAGAAGACTACAGGCCACTGGAGCAGCTCTGTAAGAGAGAAAAAATCAAAGAATAATATCTCACGTCTTTACAAAATTCAGATGTCTAGAGAGGAACGGGATGTGCCGTCTTACATCAAGAAATTGGGGAAATTAACTAGGTTTACAATGTAGTAAACACACTTTAGAAAAAACTTTGAAAATGACACACGGTTCTTCAGTAGACACTAAGATGATTGAAACAAATTTTAAGTGCCTAACTAGGTGGTACGCGACACCAGACAAAATGAGCAAATTCCAGCTGGAGATATCCGCGGAATGTTGGAGAGGGTGTAAAGCCATAGGAACAATGGCACATATTTTAGTGGGAATGCCCCATCATTAAAATATTCTGGAAGAAAATTTTACAGCTAATAAAAGAAATCACCAATAAAACGATCTTGGAAGACCCATGGACGTGTCTGTTGCATGGGACAGCTGAGTCAGCCAAACAATATCAAACGTTTATTGTTCCTATTTTACTTAACGCTGCAAAGAGTCAGATACCAAAAAGATGGCAGGAAAAGGAAAGTTCTAAAATTCGGGATTGGATTTTTTGTGTCAGTGAAATTTATAATATAGAGAGTATGGATTGGACAGAAACAGAGTTTGACGATGTGACTGAACGAAAAGACAAATGGGAAGGGTGGCGGACCTTTAAAAAGACGTGGAGTTATGTCGAGGAGATTACGCGTTAAAGTATAAAGGGGACAACGATAGGGAATTACTAGAGGGTAACAGTCTTTTTGTTTTTTCATTGTCTGTTTGAGTATCTGCAAGATAAGTGAGGGAGGGGGGTGGGACCTTAGCTTAAGTTGGTGTTAGAGATGTTTTTAACCACTTCAATACCGGGCACTCAGACACCTTCCCGCCCAGGCCAATTTTCAGCTTTCAGCGCTGTCGCAATTTGAATGACAATTGCGCGATCATACAACACTGTACCCAAACAATTTTTTTATCATTTTGTTCCCACAAATAGAGCTTTCTTTTGGTGGTATTTGATCACCTCTGCGGTTTTTATTTTTTTCTCAACAAATAAAAAAATACCGAAAATTTTGAAAAAAAACAAGTTTTTCTTTGTTTCTGTTAAACATTTTTGGAAATAAGTATGTTTTCTTCAATGACGGGCATTGATACGGCGGCACTGATGGGCACCAATGAGGTGGCACCAATGAGGTGGCACTGATGAGGTGGCACTGACGGGCACTAATGATGAGCACTGATAGGCGGCAGTGGTATGCGGGACCGATGGGCACTCAAAGATGGCACCGATGGGCACTCATAGGTGGCACTGATGGGCATTTGTAGGTGGCATTGATCGGTACTTATGGGTGGCACTATTGGTTACTAATGGGTGGCACTCATAGGTGGCACAGATGGGCACTGATAGGTGGGCACTGATGGGCACGGATGGGCACTGACAGGTGGCACCGATGGACACTGATGGGTGGCACTGATGACACTGATTGATGGCACTGATGCCCCTAAGGGTGGCATTGCTGGGCATCAGTGCTATATAATGGTGCCAATCAGTGTCCATTTGTGGGCACTGATTGGCACAGATTGGGCATTAACTAGGTACATTGGGCACATGTGGATGGCCATGGGGTACATACCTGGCCATCCACATGTTGCCCCTTCCCTGGTGGTCCTAGTGGCAATCCCTGGTGGTCCAGTGTGGTGATCTGAGGGGGGCTGCGTTAATAAACAATCAGCGCAGACCCCCCCTGTCAGGAGAGCTGCCGATCGGCTCTCCTCTACTCGCGTCTGTCAGACGCGAGTGAGGAAGAGCCGATCAATGGCTTTTCCTATTGACATCGTGATCAGCCGTGATTGGACACGACTGATCACGTGGTAAAGAGCCTCCGCCGGAGGCTCATTACCAAGATCGGTGTAGCAGTGTGTCAGACTGACACACCGATCCACCGATCGCCGCGATGCGCGCCCCCGCGTGTGCGCAGCGGCATGTTATCCTGCTGGACGTCATATGATGCCCAGTCAGGATAACTGAACCACCACCCGGTCGTCACCTGCTATGGGCCGGGCGGGAAGTGGTTAAGCTGTGTGTTGATGCATGATGTTTGTTTTGTATTTATAAGATATAAATTTAAAAAAAAATAAATAAATAAGACAGGGAATTCTTTTTTGTTTTTTTTTTTGTTTTTTACAGCTACAATTACAAAAGCTACTGTATGTACACTGCAACTCTCAGCTTCAGAGCTGTGAATTTGGTGTCACTTGGGAGGGGAAAGACAAATCAGAGGGGCAGCAGGACTGGACATTCTGCACACGTCCTATGTACTATGATGATGTTTTTAGACATGTGTAGCACGTCTAGCGTCCTCAATTGTTTAAAGGATAACTAAACCCAAGGGCCCAAATAAAATATATGTCAACTTACAGTCCTTAGATGTGGTGGTTGCATTAATTTTCTTTTTTTTTTAGCTGAACATATTTTCATCAAGTACACAAAATATCTGTTACTTTTTCTATAAATGCAGTTTCCTTGTCACTACCTGTGAGCTGCACAGAAGAATTCCTTTCCTTTCCTTTCCCTTTCCCTTTCCCTTTCCCTTTCCTTTTCCTTTCCCTTTCCTTTTCCTTTTCCTTTCCTTTTCCTTTTCCTTTCCTTTTCCTTTCTTTTCCTTTTCCTTTTTCTTTCCTTTTCCTTTTCCTTTCCTTTTCCTTTTCCTTTTCCTTTTCCTTTTCCTTTCCCTTTCCTTTTCCTTTTCCTTTTCCTTTTCCTTTTCCTTTCCTTTTCCTTTTTCTTTCCTTTTCCTTTCCCTTTCCTTTTCCTTTTCCTTTCCCTTTTCCTTTCCTTTTCCTTTCCTTTTCCTTTCCCTTTCCTTTTCCTTTCCCTTTCCTTTTCCTTTCCCTTTCCCTTTCCTTTTCCTTTCACTTTCCTTTTCCTTTCACTTTCCTTTTCCTTTCCCTTTCCTTTTCCTTTTCCTTTCCCTTTCCTTTTCTTTTGCCTTTCCTTTTCCTTTTCCTTTTCCTTTCCTTTTCCCTTTCCTTTCCTTTTCATTTCCTTTTCCTTTTCCTTTCCTTTCCCTTTCCTTTTCCTTTGCCTTTCCTTTTTCTTTTCCTTTCCTTTTCCTTTCCTTTTCCTTTTCCTTTCCTTTCCCTTTCCTTTTCCTTTTCTTTTCCTTTCCCTTTCCTTTTCCTTTTCCTTTTCCTTTCCTTTTCCTTTCCCTTTCCTTTTCCTTTCCCTTTTCCTTTCCCTTTCCTTTTCCTTTCCCTTTCCTTTTCCTTTTCCTTTCCTTTTCCTTTCCCTTTCCTTTTCCTTTTCCTTTCCCTTTTCCTTTCCTTTTCCTTTCACTTTCCTTTTCCTTTCACTTTCCTTTTCCTTTTCCTTTTCCTTTTCCTTTTCCTTTTCCTTTTCCTTTTCCTTTCCTTTTCCTTTTCCTTTTCCTTTCCCTTTTCCTTTCCTTTTTCTTTCCCTTTTCCTTTTCCTTTTCCTTTTCCTTTCCTTTCCTTTCCTTTCCTTTCCTTTCCTTTCCTTTATCAATCGCCCTGCCCCCATGGAATGGAGATGGAGAAATATGGACATATTTGTAGTTTATCAGGATAGCAGCTTAGGGGGACCACCATACAGTATACGGGAAAGGAGAGAGACTACTGGTGTAGCACAGTTTTATTAGGTCACAAAATGAAACACCATGTAAAGTTCCAGATATGGGGGGTCAAGGACCAGAAGGAAATTTAGAAGAATGTCCCGCACGTGATTGAAAATTCAATCCTCGCCTCACCGGCAGCTCCAGTAGATGGATAAGACTGGGCTCTGGGGAGCGAGCTGTCAAAAACCGAGAACCACCTGTCAACCCGAGGAATGGAACAGCCAATTGGAATGCATTTCAGAAAGCTAGTCACGCTTCTTTCCTCAGCCGCTCGCCACCGTCCTCTCTTATCCATCTACCGGAGCCGCCGTTGCAGCGAGGATTAAATGCCTGATCATGGGCAGGACATTCTTCTGAGCTTCCTCCAGGCCTGGATCCCCATATCTCACACCCTCTGTGAGTGGAACTTAATTTTATTTTGCATGTTTTTTTTAATTTTCTGACCTAATAAAACTGTTCTACACCAGTGGTTTCCTGGCGCCTCGTCTCTCCCTTCCCTTTTTTTTGTTGCAGTGTGGGTTCCCAGACACTGGAACAGGCAACCTCGCTTCCACTGGAGAGCACAGTCAGCTTTATTTTCAGACAGCATTATAGACTTTATTCAATGTTGATGACCTTACTATGCATTTGACCTTTCTATGAACATTCATTTTGGACAATTGTATCCTGACAGTTAAGGGTAGCGCTGAGAACTTTGTATTTTGTCTTGACCACCATATACATACAATCTAATGAGAGCACCAAATAAACATCCAATGATAAAACTGATTCCTAGCATAAAAAATCCAATGCGTTTCAGGGGCCACACTTCACCCTTCATCAAGGCTTACAAATTTTGACTGTGGTCAAACAGACTCAGGAAATCAAAGGATTGCATTAACTAACACTGGCTTATCCTTCCCTTCTAAATGGTTCCAAGCAGTAAATCACAATTCAGATCTATTTGGTATCTGATAACCTGAGTCCCTTTAGGCACAGTCAAAATTCCTAAACCCTGAGGAAGGAGGATCTTGCTTGGCCCTGGAAACACATTGTGTTTCTTTCCACTATGAACCAATTACATCATTAATAACCTTGAACTCTTTGATGTTTTTTGGCCCTCTCACTGGATTCTCAGCTCTGCATCCTTCCCTTGTTCCTAACAGAAGTCTCTCTTCTTTGGAGTGTTCCGGAACCTAAGCCAGTGTGCCCAGTGACAATTTGTATTGATCTTTAGAAAATCTAAATCCAGTGCCCCCTTTGTTCTTGTGTTTAGAGTGAGAAGCATGGCTCCCTCCATACAGTAGACACAGTACAGGAGTCACGGAGCCACCCAGGGAGAGAAGGTGCGCTATGTGCTTGACAAATAACACATTACCAGGTGAAGATAAAGTAAAAGAAGCTTGAAAAAGAAAATAAATTTAGCCACCACACCAAGGACTAGTAAGCCTGGGGTTTAAATATACTTTAACCCGTTCCCAACCACCCTGGTGCCTTTTTAAAAAGTTATGAGTGCCCAAGGGGTGGAAAGGGTTGGCCATCATGTGACCACCCTGATTGGTTGTCACAGTGGTCACATGATCAGAAACTTGTCCCTTCGGCTACTGATCAATAGTCTGGACCAAGAGCTCAGTCTCTCTGCTGAGAGCATGCAGCGAGAAACATTGGTCGTCCAGCAATGCATACATGCGGCATGTAGGTGTTAAAGCCCACCCTTCTGCTGCCGCATTGGCAGCAACAAGTTAAAAAGGCATCCTTGCAGTGGCGGCTCATCCATTAAGGGCATACGGGCACCGCCCTCTCTATCACGCCACCCCCCCTATATGAATAATGGATAGCCACCGCGGCCAACCCCTACTCATGCGGCAGGCCCCTTTCAGGACTCCGGGAGCCTGAATTACAGGGATGGGGGTGTTTTCTTTTTTAAGCACATGATTAGAGCCATAAGCTCTAATAGGCTTCAGAATAGGGTGGACTCTGAGCGCAGAGCATTGCGCTCTGATCCCTCCCAAGCGTGTTCGAAAAAAAAATGAATATCCGCTTTTCTAACACTGAACCACCTCTACGCCTATCAGGAAGCGCAGGTCTGATCCCCGTCACCTGATTGGCAGAAAGGACAGGCGATCCTATTGGATGCCTAGAAGGAGAAAAGAAGAGATGCACGGCAGAAGCATGGAGGACACAGGAGCCGCCACCTGACCCACAGCTCGCCGCTGCCTGACCCGCCACCAAGATGGGGTAAGTGCCTCTCAGACAACGAGCGGTCGGGAGGGGGTGGGGTTATGGGGGTGCTGGTTAAATGCTGCCGGGGGTCACAGTGGCTGCAATTGATGGGCACAGTGGCTGCAATTGATGGCACAGTGGCTGCATTTGATGGGCACAGTGGCTGCATTTGATGGGCACAGTGGCTGCATTTGATGGCATAGTGGCTGCATTTGATGGGCACAGTGGCTGCATTTGATGGCATAGTGGCTGCATTTGATGGACACAGTGGCTGCGTTTGATGGGCATAGTGGCTGCAATTGATGGCACAGTGGCTGCAATTGATGGGTACAGTGGCTGCAATTGATGGCACAGTGGCTGCATTTGATGGGCACAGTGGCTGCAATTGATGGGCACAGTGGCTGCAATTGATGGCACAGTGGCTGCAATTGATAGCACAGTGGCTTGAATTGATGGCACAGTGGCTGCAATTGATGGGCACAGTGGCTGGAATTGATGGCAAAGTGGCTACAATTGATGTGCACAGTGGCTGCAATTGATGGGTTTTTTCAGTATTTTTCTAAATTTTTCAGTTTGTTTGCGCCCCCCCCAAAAAAAAAATTTTGACCACCAGCCGCCACTGCATCCTTGGGTTCCAGTCAGGGATTCTGTCCAGGCTGGGATGATTTTATCAGTCTGCTGCAGACAAGAGGAAGCATTTCCTTTGTCACCTCTCCTCGGCCCAAAGGAACGACTGCAACATTGTAACTTTGTAGCAAATCAGAATATGAAAACAGGCTCACATTTGTGAACACAGCCAATAACTACTCATGCATCATGATTTACATAACTGTTATATATGAGCTGGCATAGAAGCAGATCCTGGGTGATGCCTAAACATAGAAGGTTCCTTCCTCCAGGAGAGAAAAGCAGATGACAGCAATGTCGGGGGGGGGGGGGAATACTGTGATCTCTGTTAATGAACAATCTGGACAGGGCCACTGATAAGGCAGTACAACTGGGCCTCCTGTAACAGGCCCAAGACCAATCATTTCAAAAAGAGGGTTCAAGGTAGCTGACGAGAAGGAGGGTCGGCTGTACTGCCTTATTGCTGACACTTATGACACTTGTGGAACCCACTGCAGTGTTACCGGTTTCTACTCTTATTTTAACCTCCAGCTGCACTGCAGGGGGATCAGTTCTAGCCTCTGCGCCCCCTTCCACCTGCTGTCGGATCCCCTGTGTATCCACCTCCCTCCAGCACTTCCGGCTTCCCTTCTCTCCCCCCCGCCGGCTGCTGCGGGCACACAGGTGGATTGTTTCAGGATTTATCAGTCCCTTTCTTTTCTGAATTAACACAGTGAGTGATCAGTACCAATCACTCTTATGCCCATTCATCACTGAAGCATAGTAAACTGTGTTTACAGGGAGCCACTCAGCACAGAACACTTCCCATTCATTCACTGTCCAGTGCAGCTGAGGCTGCAGAGAAAGGCACTAATGAATCTATGTCCTCCGTCCCTTTCTCTGTCTCAACTGTGAGACATTAGGGGGTCTGTTTATATTTATATTTCACCAGAGCCCCCCCCAACAGGGCAGTTAAAAAATATAAACATAAATAAATAAATAATACAATTCTAAAAATGAAAAAAAATGCAAAAGAACAGAAAAATTCTAAAAAAAATGTTGGTCCTGGGCTCCCCAGAGGAATGGGAGAGTCTGGGAACCACTGTCGTACGATCTTGGTATAACCACTTGCTATCCAGGGCATTTTAATGCGTACGTTGGATGGCAAGTGTTTAAGCACTTGCTGACCGCACTAAAGCAAAATGGCGGCTACAGCGCAGTCGGTTGGTTCTGAGAGGGCATCATACTATGCCCTTCCGTGATCGTGCCCGCCGCTCCGCATTCCTTGTGCACTCTGTGATCGCTTTTCCTTCTAACACAGCTGATCCCAGTTCAGGGTAAAGAGCCAATCGCAGCGGTTCTTTACCACGTCATCAGCTGTGTCCAATCACAGCTGATCACGATGTAAACACACTTGCCGGTTATCGGCATTCCTTTCCTCAAAGACAGTGTGAGGAGAGGAGAGAGCCGGTAACCCGCTACTGTGACAAGGGACATCTACACTGAAAATCAGCAACTTGTTTATCAGTGCAACCCCAACAGTGCCCATCAGTGCTGCAAATTAGTGCCCATCAGTTCTGCCAATCAGTGCCTATCAGTGATGCCAATCGTTGCCCATCAGTGCTGCCAATCAATGCCTTCTCATCAGCGCTGGCTATCAGTGCCGCCTTTCAGTGCCCATCAGCGCTGCCTATAAGTGCCCACCTGTGCATCCTCATCAGTGCCCACCAGTGAAGCCTATCATTGGCACCTCATCAGTGCCTATTAGTGCCGTCTCATCAGTGCCCATCAGTGCAGCCTCATCAGTGCAGCCTCATCAGTGCAGCGTATCAGTGCTACCTCATCAGTGCCCATTAGTGTCACCTCATCAGTGCCCATCAGTGCTGCCTATCAGTGCCCATCAGTGCTGCCTTTTAGTGCCCATCAGCTCTACCTACAAGTGCCCATCCGTGTATCCTCATCAGTGCCCACCAGTGCAGCCTATCAGTGGCACCTCATCAGTGCCCATTAGTGCCATCTCATCAGTGCCCCTCAGTTCAGCCTCTTCAGTGCAGCGTATCAGTGTCACCTCATCAGTGCCCATTAGTGCCGCCTCATCAGTGCAGCCTTTTAGTGCCCCTCAGTTCAGCCTCAGCTGCGTATCAGTGCCACCTCATCAGTGCCCATTAGTGCTGCCTCATCAGTGCCCATCAGGGCAGCCTATCAGTACCCATCAGTGCTGCCTTTTAGTGCCCATCAGTGCAGCCTCATCAACACACATCGGTGAAGGCAAAAAATTACCTGTTTTGTAAAATTTTATAACAGAAACGAATACAAAACGTTTTTTGTTTTTTTTCAAAATGTTTGGTCTTTTTTCATTTGTTTAGCAAAAATGAAAACACAGTGGTAAATACCAGCAAAAGAAAGCTCTATTTGTGTGAAAAAAAAGATAAAAATGTCAAATGTATTTTGCATTGGTAAATGTCCCCACTAGCAGTGATTACCCCCCCTATGCCCTTTGTTTGACAATTCCCTTGCCTATAAACCTTGAAAGTGGCCAGAATCAATTTTTCTCCCATTGACTTTTGTTTTGCAAATTTTGCAAATGTTTAAGATGATCGCTCCAAATATTAAACCCAACAACATCAAAAACTTACCATTACACTTACTGTCACTTTGCTGTGCCACGTTTCCTGCCAGCTGAATAGAAGGCAAAAAATTACTCATGTTTTCTTTGGAAATATATTTATATTCTGCATTTAAATCCCAGAAGATATTTTTTTACTTCAGCGATGTCATCCAGAGTCATTATGGCTGAGCATAATGAGACGGGTAAGTGACTAACTACTTTGACTGACAAACTTTGCGAAGTATGATAGCAGTGCAGCTTGAAAAATTTATGAAAAGGCAAAACTTTTTATTTATTTATTTATTTTTTTGGATAGATTGGGTTAGGTTAGACTTCTTTTTTTTTTCTTTTTCTTTTTGGATAGACTGTGTAAGGTTAAACTTTTTTTTTTTTGATAGACTGTGTAAGGTCAGACTTCTTTTTTTCAATTTTTTTTTTTTTTTTTTGATAGACTGTGTAAGGTTAGACTTCTTTTTTTTTTTTTTTTTTTTTGATAGACTGTGTAGGGTTGGACTTCTTTTTTTTTTTTCTTTTTTGTCATTTTTCTGTATGTATCCTTGCTGTGAAGATTCGCCCTCTGTATTTGTCCCGGTGACTATTGTTGAATTCCAGATTCAATTATCTTCACATTTGCACAGATTCATCTCCTGAGGAAGTAGATTTAATATCTGGGAAACGCGTTGAGAAGTGGTCTCATCCCTCAGCAAGTATCACCTTGAAAATGGGAAGATAATTAAATCTGGATATCAACAAGTACATCTATTGTAAGAAGCCTAGCAGCAGGTCTTAAGACGATGGGAGGATATTATATTCATTGATGTATTTTGCAGAATCTAAAGAGGATCTTTGTAATGCCACTTTAATTCACAAAGTACCACTCTAGCAATGTTTTTATGTGAACAAGAATAGGAATGTGAACAAGAATAAAATACAATTATTATAGTTTTGTGACTATGTTCTTGAGTACCTTTCAAGTCTTATCCCCCAAATGATTATATTTGAAGCAAAATTAAATTGGGAAGTGGTACCATTATTATCAACAGATCCAGCCATATTATTGAAGTGAAGGCAAACTGTCTAAGATAGGAATTTTCTTCACTTCGGGTAAATTTCCTCTTTTTCCTGCGGCAGGAATTATACCCCCAAGTGTGACCCAGTCAAGTGAATAGTGCAAAAAAAATAAAAAATAACATAAAATGTACAGCAACTGTACATAATTAATGGTCAAATACATTAAATAAAGGGGAGGATAAAAAAAAATGAATACTAAATAAAACAAACAAAACTACTCTAAATGCACTATTCCAAAAACAAACAAATAAATAAATGATTAAATAAATTATATGTACAAGGGCAAAATGATCTCTCTCTCTCTCTCTCTCTCTCTCTCTCTCTCTCTCTCTCTCTCTCTCTCTCTCTCTCTCTCAAGTCTATACCTCTCTTAATACAAGAAAGGACTTTGCTCGCTTTGGAAACCGCAGCATGGCATTGCATGTTATTATTGAGCTTATGATCTCCCAAAACTCCCAGATCCTTCTCCGCTACACATTTCCCCAGTTGTACTCCCCTAGTATGTATGATGCAAGCATATTCTTAGCTCCCAAGTGCATAACTTTACATTTATCAACAATAAAGCTCATCTGCCACATAGTCACCCAATTAGACAGTGCATTGAGGCTGGCTTGTAATTGTATGTTGTGGTCGTTCAGGTGATTATCTAATAGTTTTTGAAACTATCAATGCTCCCCGCTGAGACCACCGCCTGTGGAAGGGAATTCCACATCCTTGCCGCTCTTACAGTAAAGATCCCTCTAGTATCCCATAGTTTAAGGTAAAAACACTTTTCTTCAAATTTTAATGAGTGGCCACGAGTCTTGTTAAACTCCCTTCCGCGAAAAAAGTTTTATTCCTATTGTGGGGTCTCCAGTTTGGTATTTGTAAATTGAAATCACATCCCCTCATAAACGTCTTTTGTCCAGAGAGAATAAGTTCAGTGCTCGCAACCTTTCTAACCTTAACTAATATCCTCCAGACCCTTTATTAGCTTTGTTGCCCCTCTTTGTACTCGCTCCATTTTCAGTACGTCCTTCCTGAGGACTGGTGCCCAGAACTGGACAGCATACTCCAGGTGCGGCCGGACCAGAGTCTTGTAGAGCGGGAGAATTATCGTTTTATCTCTGGAGTTGATCCCCTTTTTAATGCCAATATTCTGTTGGCTTTGTTAGCAGCAGCTTAGCTTTGCATGTCATTGCTGAGCCTATCATCTACTAGGACCCCCAGGTCCTTTTCCATCCTAGATTCCCCCAGAGGTTCTCCCCCCAGTCTATAGATTTCATTCATATTTTTCCACCCAAATGCATTATTTTACATTTTTCTACATTAAACCTCATTTGCCATGTAGTTACCCACCCCATTAATTTGTACAGATCTTTTTGCAAGGTTTCCACATCCTGCGGAGAAGTTATTGCCCTGCTTAGCTTAGTATCGTCCACAAATACAGAGATTGAACTGTTTCCCCCGTCCTCCAGGTCGTTTATAAACAAAATAAATAGGATCGGTCCCAGCACAGAACCCTGGGGGACCCCACTACCCACCCCTGACCATTCTGAGTACTCCCCATTTATCACCACCCTCTGAACTCGCCCTTGTAGCCAGGTTTCAATCCATGTACCCTATGGTCCATGTCAACGGACCTAAATTTGTACAGTAAACGTTTATTGGGAACTGTGTCAAATGCTTTTTTAAAATCCAGATACACCACGTCTACGGGCCTTCCTAGATGGCAACTCACCTTCTCATAGAAGGTTAATAGATTGGTTTGGCAAGAACGATTCTTCATGAATCCATACTGATTACTGCTAATGATACCATTCTCATTACTAAAATCATGTATATAGTCCCTTATCATCCCCTCCAAGAGCTTGCATACTATTGATGTTAGGCTAGCTGTGTAAAAAAGTAACCCTGCGCTGCCTCTATGCAACTAGCAGCTAACACGGCAAACAGATATTTGGCTGTGAACAGAAAAAAAATATATATATAGTGTAGCGCTAAATGTCTAAATCGAAAATTATAACAATAACAAACAGACTGCATAAATGAATAATGGGATGTGGATCCCTGAATGGTGATATCCAATATAAATGTGACAATAATATCATGTGTGAAATACAAGACAGGACATGTGAATGTGTATCAATAAATCATACATGTGTGGTGGCAAAACAGGACCTATAAAAAGAGTCCATACAAGAAATAATAAAGTCCACTATGTGTCAAACACAAAAAAGAAGTTGTGAAAACCGTTGAAGAACTTCAAAACGTCATGCTGATATCCAAATAGTGAACTTAAACCGATATTAATAGTGCGGCAAACCACCACAGATGAAAATGAAGGCTTATCGAATGTTCCATGAGTCAAACAAACTTGTGTTGTCAAACGACAAACAGGGTGAGGACTTGGGGATCCTCTGTGACTAGATCATATACCGTCCAGTTATTCCTGGAATCTCAATCTCCATAAGAGGGTGATTTCATACAAGACGGTGTCAGATTCTCATCAATGTGATGTGGATATTCAGTAACAGGAGAATAAAAGAAGGAGGCCACATAGTGTGATTCTGTAAAAGTAAACAAAATTTAATGAAGGCATAACACTTACATTTAGAAGGTAGTTTAAGCGCTTGAGTAAAATTGTGGTGACAGTGGAGTGCTTCCCGACGTGTTTCGTCTCATTAGATGTCGTCTATTCTGATGTTACTGTATATTCACATCAGAGGGGGGCGGGGCCACCTATTTATGTAACTGGGTGGCCCCGCCCCCCTCTGACGCTATGGGGAAGCCATAGGGAAGTCCCTGTGCGTCAGAGGGGGGCGGGGTCACCCGAGAATGTCACCGTGCGGCCCTGCCCTCAGTTATTAAAGAACTGTCACCTGCGGAGACGGTCATTACGGTGTTAGTCTCCCATGGAGGCAGGTCGGTCGCGCTTTTTTTTCTTTTGCGG
The DNA here is from genome assembly GCA_037952925.1 of Lithobates clamitans. Lineage (NCBI taxonomy): Eukaryota > Metazoa > Chordata > Amphibia > Anura > Ranidae > Lithobates > Lithobates clamitans. The sequence goes on along the minus strand of JBBGZY010002175.1, from coordinate 1,005,026 downwards.
TCCATCGGCGGAGGAAGAGAAGGAGAAAAAGACTTTGTGGGACATTTTTATTTTTTACTTTTTAATAAAGGATTTGTTCCAAGCCGTGTCATGTCATTTTTACCATTTTCACACTTTTTTGTGAAATGGTAGGGGTACATTTGTACCCCGTTACCATTTCACACAGGGGGGAGGCTGGGATCTGGGGGTCCCCTTGTTAAAGGGGGCTTCCAGATTCCGATAAGCCCCCCGCCTGCAGACCCCCACAACCACCGGGCAAGGGTTGTGGGGATGAGGCCCTTGTCCCCATCAACATTGGGCAAAGTGCTTTGGAGGGCTACCCCAAAGCACCCTCCCCATGTTGAGGGCATGTGGCCTGGTACGGTTCAGGAGGGGGGGCACTCTCTCATCCCCCACTCTTTTCCTGCTGCGTGCCCGGTTGCGTGCTCGGATAAGGGTCTGGTATGGATTTTTGGGGGGACCCCCATGCCATTTTTTTTATAATTTTGGCGCGGAGTTCCCCTTAAAATCCATACCAGACCTGAAGGGTCTGGTACACCATTTTTTAAAATTTTGGCATGGGGTTCCCCTTAATAATTATACCAGACCCAAAGAGACTGGTAATGGACTGGGGGGATTCCATGCCGTTTTTTTCAATGACTTACCGTATTTATCGGCATATAACACGCACTTTTTTCCCCTGAAAATCAGGGGAAAATCGTGGGTGCGTGTTATAGGCCGATCCCCCCCAATTGTGTGTGATCGGAGCGATCGCGGCAATTGCCGCGATCGCCGCTGACATACACAGCCGTGTGGAAATTCAAATACGGCGCCGAGACTGCAGTGTCTCGGCGGAGCGGAGCTACACATAGCCGAGAGTCTTCGGGTTTTCTCTGCGCCGCTTACAGTCCCGCCCATAGGGCGGAACTGGGCGGGACTGTAAGCGGCGCCGAGAAAACCCGAAGACTCTCGGCTATGTGTATCAGCGCTCCGCCGAGACACTGCAGTCTCGGCGCCATATTTAAATTTACACAGGGCTGTGTATGACGGCAGGGATCGCGGCGATCCCACAAAGCTGGATGGGGGCAAGGCTGCACGGGGGGGCAAGGCTGCATGAAGGCAAAGCTGCACTGGGGCAAGGCTGCACTGGGGCAAAGCTGCACTGGAGCAAGGCTGCACTGGGGCAAGGCTGCACTGGGGCAAGGCTGCACTGGGGCAAAGCTGCACTGGGGCAAGGCTGTACTGGGGCAAAGCTGCACTGGAGCAAGGCTGCACTGGGGCAAAGCTGCACTGGAGAAAAGCTGCACTGACATGGCTGCACTGACATGGCTGCACTGACATGGCTGCACTGGGGCAAAGCTGCACTGACAAGGCTGCACTGGACACTGGGGCAAGGCTGCACTGACACTGACAAGGCTGCAGATGGACACCGATAACGCTGCATTGATGGGCATTTTAATGTAAGTCTTTCTTCCTTAAACTTTACTCCTAAAAGTTTTTTTCCTTAAAATTCCCTCCTTAACTTGGGTGCGTGTTATACGCCGGCGCGTGTTATACGCCGATAAATACGGTATTTTATCTGTATTGCCAGGACCTGACAATTCATTATAGCCGCGAGTACTTTTAAACTACTTTTTTTCCTTTAGAAATGTCATTTTGTGCAGGGACTGTTCTAAACACAGGAAACATGTGCCACTTTACAGACACCCCCCTCAGGTACGAAATTTAAAGGAATATTACACTTTTATTGTTTCACTTTAAGCATTAATAAAATCACGGCTTCCAAACAAATGTCTGTTTTTAAAACTTTTTTTTGCATTGATACCTGTCCCCTGGGGCAGGACCTGGGTCCCCAAATACTTTTTATGGCAATACCATGCATATAAGCCTTTAAAATGAGCACTTTTGATTATTTATGTTCGTGCCCCATAGATCTTAACGGTGTTCGAACAAATTTTTTGCCTGTTCGCAGGTTCTGCTGTGTTCGGCTCATCCCTAATAGGCATACCCCTCTCCCTTTTTTACCCTCTCTGTCCCTGCAATAAAGGGTATACCCTTGAATGGTTGCCAGCCAATCAGGAGAGCTGTTGAACCAGGTCTCTGTAATTCCTACAAAATCCAAATCATCCTTGTACAACAGTATCTCTAGTTCACCCATCTTGTCTGCCAGGCTCCTGGCATTGGTGAACATGCCACATAGTTTAGACTGGTCATATATTAATCTCTCATTGGGTGTTCCGAGATTGCAACTAGGACTTGTTACTATACTTACCTTGGGTTTATGTGCTTTAGTCAACCTACCACTAATGCTCCCAATACTACCCTCTGCAATATGTTCCGCTCTGACTATCTCTACCTTTGGGCCCTCCCCCCCTGTCGTCTAGTTTAAAAACCCCTCTAACTTTTCGGCCATCTTCACTCCCAGCAGATCTGCACCCTCCTCATTTAGGTGCAGTCCGTCCCTTCTATAGTACTGGTAATTGACTGAGAAGTCGGCCCGGTCCTCCAGGAACCCAAACCCCTCTTTAGCTCCTCAGCCACTTGTTTACCTCCCTAATCTCTCTCTGCCTTTCTGGTGGGACTCAAGGTACTGGTAGTATTCCCGAGAATACTACCTTGGAGGTCCTTTTCCTCAATTTAGCTCCCAAGTCCCTAAAACCGTTCTTTAGGACACTCCATCTGGCTCTGACTTTGTCATTGGTGCCAACGTGCACCATGACAGTCGGGTCTTCCCCAGCCCCTCCCAGTAATCTGTCCACCAGATCTGTGATGTGCCGAACCCGAGCGCCCGGTAGACAACATACAGTTCGTCGCTTCAGGTCTTTGTTACAGATTGCCCTCTCTGTCCTTCTAAGAATTGAGTCCCCTACCACCAGAATATGTCTTTCCTTTTCCTTCGCTTCCCCCCCACTCTCACTGGAGGAGTTCTTCCCCTGGCAGCTAGTAGAGTCACTCAGCTCCAGCAGTGCCTGACTGTTTTTACCAATGTCACTCAATGGAGCATACTTATTGGGATGCTCCAGCCCTGGATCGGCCTCCCTGGCACTTCCCCCTCTACCCTTGACTGTCACCCATCTACTCTTTCCAAGTTTCTGCACCTCTTTGTCTCCACCCGCCTCTGTGCTGGCCCCTGCCGGCACCTGCCGTGTACGTTCCTGGCTCTCCTTTAGTATGGAGGGTCTTCTTAGTGCTGACAGTTGCTTCCCCATGTTCAGAACCTGGGCTTCCAGGGAAAAAATGTGCTTACATTTTGCACAGCAGTATTCGCCCTCGATCGGATGATCAAGGAACGCATACATGCCGCAAGATGTACACCAAGTCGCATCTCCACACCCAACGGGTATCGTACCTACTAATTTAATGAGGATTGGGGATTATACCCTGTCCAAATTACCTAACAACTAGCTTCCTGACATTAATACTCAACAGGACAATACACAGGTACTCAACAAGACAATACACAGGTACTCGCTAACCAACATGCACTCGAAGACCAACGTGCACTCGCTGACCCACGCGCACTCGCAGACCAACGTGCCCTCACAGACCAATGTGCCCTCGCAGACCCACGTGCCCCCGCAGACCCATGTGCACACGCAGACCCACGTGCACTCGGAGGACCTTAACCTCTGTGTTCTCTATACTCACACCTGAAACCATTTGTTCCACTACATAACAGTACTGCTTTGTTTATTCTCATTTTTGCAGTTGTTAGATTTCTTGTGATTCTCTATGTTTACAGCGTACTTGTACTATTACTGTTATGTATATTTTATATTCCTTACAATAAATATATTGAACAGAAAATATTTGATTCAATGGATGTTGCAATGTTGCTGGTTGCTTGCAAAATAAGGTCATATTTAAGTTTTGGAGTAAAACCTCTCATGTGGATTTCAACATTTTAGTGTAGCGCTCAAAATCTTTTTTTCAACCAATGAGTGACATTGACAGATTTCCCGATGGCAAAATGTATAAGTTTGCAACAAATTAAATTTTGATAAAAATTACTTTACTCATCCTTGTCTCGTGGCCCTTAACGCACATGCCAGAGGGCCGGTCCAAGGCTCCACATTTCTCCTTCCATCATGAAGACGATAGCAGGCATTAGGATTGAATGTTTTTTTTCAGCGCTACCATTAATATCTCAGCCCTACCCTCTCCTCCCGCAGTCTATTCCTCTTCTTGTAAACACCGTTGACTAAGTAATTTGTTTGCACTTATTAATATAAAACAGCAGTTGTTATTCACTGGAAGAAACAAAAAGGTCAAAAGGAGAGAAGATGAAAATTATTGAATTTTATCCCGGCCTCGTTTATGCAAAAAGAAAATGTGTATTTGCAGCCGCAGCACTCTGGAAAATAAGCTGTATATAGCGGATGATTAATTGAGCCTCTTCCTTCCCGTTCTTTGGAGTTTAATTAGGATTTCTAGTTTTATGGTTATTTATTAGATTTCTGTGGACACCTCACTTCTTTTTTTTTTTATTTCCCTTTTTCTTTTTTTATCTTGTGTTAATAAAGTGAAACTGTGTTTTTACGCGGAATATATGATGTCTGCTTTGCTGGTAGCACTGGATGTTATTACCCCAAGGAATCAACAGTGTCAGTAATTTGAATTGCAGGGAGGGCTAGAATTTATTCAGATTCAGCGATGTTAACATGAATAAATTGCTATAAATCCAGAGATTAAGAAGTTGTGAGACCTGGATACCTGCATCTACATGCTGAAGTGGACCTGTTGTTAAAACTCATATCAGATCAACTGGTTATTTCAAATTTTAAAAAAAATCTTTTTTTTTTTACTATGAATAACAAAAAAGTCTGCTTCTAACCTCCTTGGTATAAAAATAAACGCTCAAGAGATTGCCGTACGGTAGAGAAGAGGATCTTCACACCACCACAAGCTCCTTGGTCCCTGTCTACCATGATCACTGTGGGTGATTTCATTTCATTTGAGACTGCATTCTCTAGTTTTTCATTCAGACAGATCATGTTTTTTAAGAGGGTCAGCATGACACCTTGTGCAGTCAGTGGGCGCTCATAGAGGGCGCATGGGCCCCGCTTCCCCTATCCATGCGTCCGGCCCCCTGATCTACATATCAGTGGCACTGGGACCACGAATTCCAATTATTTTCGCACTAAATTTCCTACCCACCAATCACCACCAATCAGGAGGCAGATCTGTGAGACCTGTTTCCCAATTGGCCAAAGCGTCAGGCGACCCTATTAGATGCCTAGCGCTTTGGCGGAAGAGGAGACACATGGCGGAAGAAGCTAGAGGAGTGGACATTGGAGCCGCCTCTGCCTGCTGCCCACACTCTAGGAGAGGACACCACAGCCCCGCAGGTGAGTGCCGGACCACCCACTATTTCAGTGCCATGCCACACCTCATGGGGGTGTTCTTTGTTTGCGGCCCCCCCAAAATAAGAACCCACCAGCCGCCTCTGTGTGCAGTGCTACCAAGAACAGTTTATGAACAGGTCTATGGGGGAGGAAAGGATGTGTTCCTCCGCCCCCTAGGGACTGACAGAAAAATTGCATAAAGCACATGAGGGTTGATTTACAAAAACTGGAGAGTACAAAATATGGTGCAGCTCTGCATAGAAACCAATCACCTTCCAGGTCTTATTGTCAAAGCTTAATTGAACAAGCTGAAGTTAGAAGCTGATTGGCTACCATGCAGAGCTACACCTGATTTTGCATCCTCCAGTTCTAGTAATTTAACCCCATGAGGTGGCAGTTAAGACACTGCTCTCTGTCATTCTCTCCAGACTTCTCCCTATATAACACATCATGGCAGCATCTCACTTCAGCCTGTTAGTAAACTGTGTAGCATTTCTTAACCAGGAACACAGAGTGCTACCCAAACGCCAACAGCCACTGCACGTCAATTGCTCCTGTGACAACCTTAACGCACTTTGCTCCAACCATAATTGAAATTCTTTGCTCTTTTCCACTCAGGCTACGGAGAAGCTAAAAATAAAAGGTACTTTACGCTCTTGACACCTCATTCCCCTGTGACATTCAGGCCAAGTCCCTAGGATGCCCCGTATCACAGTGGGGCCCAAGTTGGGAGTACCAACCTCTAGGGAAGGAACCCACACTGGTCCCTATGATACCTCGGGGACATTTGTCACCTTTTAATAAGGGCACTGGAGGACCTCAGTTAGGAGGAATGACTACAAACATTAAACGTATTCTCTCTGGAGAAGAGAGGCTTGAGAGGAGATATGATAGCGATATATAAATATCTCAATGGTGATTCCAGCATTGGGAGGAAGCTATTCCATTTCAGAAAGTATAAGAAGACACGTAGTTACTCAATGAGATTGAAGGAGAAGCGGTTTAACCTTAAGTTACGTTAGGGTTTTTTCACTGTCAGGGTGGCAAGGATGTGGAGAAATGTAAGGTAATGCACTTGGAGGCTAAAAGCGTAAGCACAAACTACTCACTGGGGGGAGAACCTCTGGGGAATCAGAGAACAATAATCCTACCACTTTATAAAACTCTGGTTAGGCCATATCTGGAGTATTCCGTCCAGTCCTGGTCACCAGTCCTCAGAAGGGATGTGCTGGAGCTGGAGAGAGTCCATAAGGGCAACAAAATTAATATAGGGACTGGAGGACCTCAATTACAAGGAACGACTACAGGCACTGAATTTATTCTCCCTGGAGAAGTGACCCATGAGAGGGGATATGATGCGATTTATCAAAATACGTCAATGGTGATCCCAGCATAGGAAAAAACAATGCAGTCTCAAGGAGTGTAAGAGGACATGAGGCCACACAATGAGATTGGAAGAGAAGCAGTTCAACCTTAAGTTGTGTAGGGGGTTTTTCACTATCAGGACAGTAAGGATGTGGAACTTACTTCCACAATTAGTGGTGTCAGGGGGAAGTATTGATAGTTTCAAAAACCACCTAAATGGGCATCTTAGCAAGCACATTATACAGGGATATGGGAAATGATTATCTACACAAACACACATACACCTACACAGGTTGAATGGGATGGACTGGTGTCTTTATTCAACCTTACCCACTATGTAACTATGTCAAAGTCCGCAAATGCTGACACAAATGTCCATGTTTCTTTTCTGGAGTCACCCAAGGTGTAAATCAGACAGACTAGAGTGTATAATGATATCCTCCACCGATCATCAACACATCGGGCCTCTTACCCCTAATAGTGGACCACTAGGTTATAGGTGGTCAAACAGGCATAGTGTATATCCACAGGCAGCTTACATCTTCACCAGAACAACAAGCAGCTGGATCTTGTAAAGCTCTCACAGGTAGTCAATCCACAGGTTCATGCATTGAGATAAGAGAAAATGACTCCTCATGGTGCAGTATATCAAATCAGTGTGTAATTTATTCCAAAAAGAATTCCAGAGTACTCACATCTAAAACGATAAAAATAAGTATGTCATAAGGTCTAAAAATGAGGAGATGTCTCCAACCCACAAGATGGCCGCGGTCAGTGCGTGTAACACCATGACATCAGATCCCAGGCTCCACCCTACCCGTTTCGTCCAATGCAAAATATGGGGATATGGGAAATGATTGATGTGTGCTGATGTTCAGTGGAGGATATCATTATTCCCTCTAGTCTGTCTGATTTACACCTTGGATGACTCCAGGAAAGAAACATGGACTTTTGTGTCAGCGTTTGCAGACTTTTGACAAATGTATTTATTTTCAGCGCTGCATATACCCATTTTTCCTATGTTATTGTTACTTACAATTCTATGCTTCTATGTAACTATGTAATGATCTTTTTAGCCATCTGCAGAGTTGGCATTCTGACCACCACTGTAATGCCTCGTACACACGGTCGGATTTTCCGATGGGAAATGTTCAATGTGAGCTTGTTGTCGGAAATTCCGACCGTGTGCAGGCTCCATCGCACATTTGCTGTCGGAATGTTTGAGAGCAGGTTCTGAAATTTTCCAACAACAAAACTTGTCGGAAAGTCCGAGCGTGTGTAGGCTCCATCGGACATTTGCTGTCGGAATTTCCGACAACAATTGTTTGAGAGCAGGTTCTCAAATTTTCCGACAACAAGTCCCAGCGTGTGTACACAATTCCGATGCACAAAAGTCCACGCATGCTCGGAATCAAGCAGAAGAACTATTGAACTTCATTTTTCCCGGCTCGTCGTACGTGTTGTACGTCACCGCGTTCTTGATGTTTCGGAAATTTCCGACAAGATTTGTGTGACCGTGTGTATGCAAGACAAGTTTGAGCCAACATCCGGAGGAAAAAAATCCACGGTTTTGTTGTCGGAATATCTGATTGTGTGTATGAGGCATAAGGGGGCATTTTTCTCACTGACCCCCCCAAGGAATTGGTTTTAGCAGGAGGTCCCCGAGACCTGAAAATTATTACAAGGGTTCCTTTGAGGTAAAAAGGGTTAAGAAACGGTGCCGTAAGGGATGGTTCTGGATTTACCAGAAGTGGGCGTCATTTTTGAAAAAAAAAAATTAGCCCTGAGTTGGGCTCCAAAAGTATTGTGCTACTTTATCCTGCATGGCCAAGCTACAGCAACTAAGATGTTCAACGTTCTTCAACTCGTAACATTAACCAATGGAAATAGATCTTTCCCAGAGCTTACAATATTATCCTGAATCCTCATTGTTATGGGCTGCTGATCTCGGTACATCATCATTGCTCTTCCCACTGCCGAACTGAATAAACTCATCTGTTCTCTGTCCATGAAGACGGGGGTTAAACATAGACTTCTGCAGAAAATTGGCTGTAGCTTAATGAGAAGATAAATGGTTCATTTAATTTTCTTTGCCAAACATCACAAGGTTTTTTTCTCCCCCCATGAATGATTTTCTGACATGGGAAGACTAATGGCGCTAGCAAAATAAGTTATTTTTTGCTGCATTGATAAATTATACGATGCATTATGATAAAATGTGGGTATTATGGTTAATGTATTAGAGAGCAGGCAGAGCTGTTTGTATGTCCATGCGGCCGGGCCCCGTGTTCTAATTCTGCAATTTAGTCTTCCTCTTTTTTTTTGAATGTTCTTTTTGTACAACTGTTGCCAATTACAGCCTTACATCCCATTGTGCACAGAATTAAAAAGACTTGGCGGAATCCGGAGTTATCTGCTTTTTATCTGCTTCTGAAGTTTTCCATAGGGAGAACAATAGTACTTTTTTTTTTTTTTAAATACAAGTGAAAAGGCTCAGCTTAATGTAACCAATTTTATCAATGTGTCCTGATGTTTTGAAAGCTTACATATTGCTAATGGGGTCTAGTTATTAAAAAAAATTAAAAATGCAGTGCACATGCCAAAGCATTCACACAGCCATCACAAATAATCCCCATATTGTGTCTAATATGTGTATTTACCATGATCTTCAGCTCCATCTAGTGGCCATAAAGTGTGATTTTTCTGAAATAACCCAGTTAGGGAAACACCACATTATGGCCACTAGATGGAGCTGACAATCATAGCAAATACACATATTAGTCATAATATGGAGATTATTTGTGACAACTGAATATTTGCTTAGGCGTTTCCATTAAAGACCACTATAAAGCGGAACTAAAACCTCCTATCCATTAAAGCAGGTGTCTCCAAACTAGGGCTCTCCAGTTGTTCGGGAACTACAATTCCCATCGTGCCTAGACATGTCTGTGAATGTCAAAGTTTTACAATGCCTCATGGGACGTGTAGTTCCGCAGCAGCTGGAGGGCCGTAGCTTGGAGATCCCTACTTTAAAGCAAAGGAAGTCTGTGTCTGATCTGCAGGTTTTATTATTGTGCACATGTGATCACTTATGACACCATCCTTTTGATGGTTTGATAGTTCAGTAGAGAGCACAAACAACTGTGGCAGTTATCATTCTTGGCATGCCTTGAACGCAACTGTTTTGAGAAACCATTAAATTGATGGGTTTAGTTCCACTTTAACCAGTTGCCGCCTAGCCTATAGGAAAATGATGGCCGGGCGGGACTTTTATCAATCCAGATAGAGGTCGTATGATATCCTTGCAGATCACGCCTGGTGCCTCGTTGCAGCTCGATTTGTCACCAGCCGATGACTGATCAGTGTACCGTCCGCTGCCGGTACCATGTGACCGCTGTGACCAATCACAGCAGATCACATGATAATTGTAGACAATGGATGGCTAACTTTCATGCTATCCGTTGTGTGCAATTGCATTGCTAGCTGTGATTGGTCACAGTGATCACATGGTACAGACACAGCCAATCACAGCCCATCTGTACCACGTGATCAGCTGTGGCCAATAACAGCTAGTCACAACAAAACACAATAAATTAATATGTTTCATTCAGTAAGAATGGTTGCATATACCAGTGCAAATGTACTTGTGTAAATAATCATAATGTGTAAAAAGAATAAATCCTGATCACTTCCCCAGAGTGGTGCAGTGTTACTATGGCAACGATATATTGCTCTGGTCACAGTATGTTAAAAGAAAATTGTGAAAACATTTTTTACATTTTTATTTAACCACTTCAATACCAGGCACTTATACACCTTCCTGCCCAGACCAATTTTCAGCTTTCAGCGCTGTCGCAGTTTGAATGACAATTGCGCGGTCATGCTACACTGTACCCAAACTAAATTTTTATCATTTTGTTTCCACAAATAGAGCTTTCTTTTGGTGGTATTTGATCACCTCTGCGGTTTTTATTTTTTGCTAAACAAATAAAAAAGACCGAAAATTTAGAAAAAAATAAAAGTTTTGTTTCTGTTATAAAATTTTGTAAATAAGTAAGTTTGCTCTTTCACTGAAAGGGACTGATAAGGCGGCACCGATGAGGTGGCACCAATGAGCAGGCACTGACGGGCACTGACGATGGGCACTGATATGCGGCACTGATGGGCACTGGTAGGCTGCTCTGATAGGTGGCACTGATATGCAGCACTGATGGGCATTGATAGGCGGCATTGATGGGCACTCATGGGTGGCACAGGTGGGCACTGAAAGGCTGCAAAGATGGGTTTTTATGGGTGGCACTGATAGGTGGCACTGCTGGGCTCTGATGGGCATTGATAGGCGGCACTGATGGGCATTGATACGTTGCACTGATGGGCACTGATACGCGGCACTGATATGAGGCACTGATAGGCATCCCTGGTGGCACTGGCAGTGGTAGGCATTGTGAGTGGGCACTGATTGGCAGCTGCCTGGGCATTGATTGGCAGCTGCCTGGGCACAGATTAGTAATTCACTGGGGGTTTAGGGGGGGCATACCTGGTGGTCCAATGTGGTGGCCATCCTGGTGGTCCTGGATGGCATGATTGTGGTTCTGGGCGGGATCCGAGGGGGGGGCTGTGCTGATAAACAATCAACGCAGACCCCCCCTGTCAGGAGAGCAGCCGATCGGCTTTCCTTTACTTGCGTCTGTCAGACGTGAGTGAGGAAAAGCCGATCAACGGCTCTTCTTGTTTACATCGTGATCAGCCGTGATAGGACACGGCTGATCACATGGTAAAGAGTCTCTACGTCAGAGACACTTTACCTAGATTGGAGTTGCGGTGTGTCAGACTAACACACCGCAACAACGATCGCCACGATGAGCGCCCCCGGGGGAGCGCAGCGGCTTAATATCCTGAGGACATCATATGACACCAAGTCAGGATATTGAAACCACTTTGCCGCCGTCATTCTGCTATATGGCGGGCGGCAAGTGGTTAACATACTGTCACTAGTCAGTATCCCTGATCATTGCAAAAAAAAACAAAAAAAAAGAATGCGATCTTTTTTAATTTATTTAGCACAAATTTAAAAACCCAGTGATGATTAACCACCATTAAAAAAGCTCTATTTGTTTGAAAAAAAAATAAAAAAAGTTCATATGACCGCATAATTGTCATTCAAAGTGTGGCAGCACTAAAAGCTGAAAAATTTACCTGGGCAGGAAGGGGGTGAAAGTGGCCAGTATTGAAGTGGTTAAGTATTTCTGAAGACTGGGGCAGCCATATTTATAATTATATAATGATCATGCTTCTAACTGTTTCACAGTTGTTGTGCTTTCCTTTTCCACCATCTCCTGATAAAATGGGGGAGGGGGGAGTTTCCTATTAAGAGAACCTGTCATTTTGCCCTAAATGGGTATAGTGATATATCCTCTTTAACATGTTCAGTCCCAATGTTGTAATAGTAAAATGCTGTGGTCATGGCATCCTGGTAAGCACGCATGTGCATGCAAGCATTACATAGAACACCTTTTGCAGGGAATATTTGTGATTTGACTGAAAGCTCTGTGCAGAATTCAAAGCTATAGGTCAATATTATGAGCTGTCAAACAGGCAACCCTTGCTGGACTTACTTAATCTTCATTCCACTGAATTACTTGTCTGGTATTATCGTACATCATTGCCAGCACACAGGCCTTGATGAAGGGAGGGGGATGAGCCTCTGAAACACATTGGCTATGCTTTGTGACCTTTTGCTGTGAATAATTATTTCACTGTACTAAATCTTAAGTTGTTGAGGAAAGTGGAGGAATAATGCTGGGCCTGTAGGGTTATCTCACTGGTATTGCTATCTTAACTGCTTAAGGACCGCCCCGTGTACATACAATATCTCACAAAATTGAGTACACCCCTCACATTTTTGTAAATATTTTATTCTATCTTTTCATGTGACAACACTGAAGAAAGGACACTTTGCTACAATGTAAAGTAGTGAGTGTACAGCTTGTATAACAGTGTAAATTTGCTGTCCCCTCAAAAATAACTCAACACACAGCCATTAATGTCTAAACCGCTGGCAACAAAAGTGAGTACACCCCTAAGTGAAAATGTCCAAATTGGGCCCAAAGTGTCAATATTTTGTGTGGCCACCACTATTTTCTGGGACTGCCTTAACCCTCTTGGGCATGTAGTTCACCAGAGCTTCACAGGTTGCCACTGGAGTCCTCTTCCCCTCCTCCATAACGACATCACTGAGCTGGTGTTTGTTAGAGACCTTGCGCTCCTCCACCTTCCCTTTGAGGATGCCCCACAGATGCTCAATAGGGATTAGGGCTGAAGACATGCTTGGCCAGTCCATCACCTTTACCCTCAGCTTCTTTAGCAAGGCAGTGGTCGTCTTGGAGGTGTGTTTGGGGTCATTATCATGTTGGAATACTGCCCTGCGGCCCAGTTTTTGAAGGGAGGGGATCATGCTCTGCTTCAGTATGTCACAGTACATGTTGGCATTCCTGGTTCCCTCAATGATCTGTAGCTTCCCAGTGCCAGCAGCCCTCATGAAGCTCCAGACCATGACACTTCCACCACTATCCTTGACTGAAGGCAAGACACAGTTGTCTTTATAATCCTCACCTGGTTGCCGCCACACATGCTTGACACTATCTGAACCAAATAATTTTATCTTGGTCTCATCAAACCACAGTACATGGTTCCAGTAAACCATGTCCTTAGTCTGCTTGTCTTCAGTAAAATGTTTGCGGGCTTTCTTGTGCATCATCTTTAGAAGAGGCTTCCTTCTGGGATGACAACTATGCAGACCAATTTGATGCAGTGTGAGGCGTATGGTCTGAGCACTGACAGGCTGACCCCCCCACCCCTTCAACCTCTGCAGCAATACTGGCAGCACTCATAGGTCTATTTTCATCTAAACAACCTCTAGATATGACGCTGAGCATGTGCACTCAACTTCTGTGGTCGACCATGGCGAGGCCAGTTCGAAGTGGAACATGTCCTGTTAATCCGCTGTATGTTCTTGGCCACCGTGCTGAAGCTCAGTTTTAGGGTCTTGGCAATCTTCTTATATCCTAGGCCATCTTTATGTAGAGCAACAATTCTGTTTTTCAGATCCTCAGAGAGTTCATTGTCATGAGGTCCCACGTTGAACTTCCAATGACCAGTATGAGAGGGTAAGAGAGATAACACCGAATTTAACACACCTGCTCCCCATTCACACCTAAGACCTTCTAACACTAATGAGTCACATGACACCAGGGAGGGAAAATGGCTAATTGGGCCCAATTTGGACATTTTCACTTAGGGGTGTACTCACTTTTGTTGCCAGCGGTTTAGACATTAATGGCTGTGTGTTGAGTTATTTTGAGGGGACAGTAAATTTACACTGTTATACAAGCTGTACACTCACTACTTTACATTGCAGCAAAGTGTCATTAAGTGTTCTTGCATAGCAAGACCACTTACTGTTATCTCACATATATATTATTATTCTTATTATAGCCAAATTTACCACCCTAACTCCTCCCACAGTTTTTACACTACATAGACAAGTAATATACCGAAACGTGCGGATTTTTCCCGAATGGTGTGCTATTATTTAGTGGAACATTTCGCCGAATGGCTCACGAAATATCGTCATTTTTGCGGCGAAATTGGTCCCATAGGAATGAATGGGGAAACTAGAGTGGGAGATGACAAAAGCTGGAAAATCAGAACATGATTTCTAAACTGCCGCCACTCCCTCATTTTCAAGCCCACCTACACAAATCTTATATCAAAACGTTCAGCTATCCCTGCTGCCACTAAACATGTCCACGGCTAAGCCATAGTCCTGATAGTTTTCACAATATGACCATTTGTTTGCAACTCACGCCGTCCATTGACATTCATTGAAACTACACTCTAGCCCCCTCCAAATTTGAAGGGCAATTTCTAAACTGCGACTGTGCCTTCATTTTTAATATTTCAGAGACATACTATACATCAAAATCTAGGTCTGGGTCTTGTGATTCTCACAATATAAAGATCTTCGCTGTAGGATGTATAGTTTTTTAAATACGGCCATTTGTTTAGAGGTCATTTCAGGAAATTTTAGCCATTAATCAGAGTGCACTGTTAGTGTTTGTTTTGTTGCCATGGTTACCAAAGCTTCTGTTATACACAGGGGGGAAGGTGGCTGGAGCATCTCAGCTGATTACAGAGCCCGGGGGAGGGGACAGACACACCATGTACTGATTTATAATAGAGGAATATGATGGGGCAGTTTTGATGGGGTAATTCTGATGGGGCAGTTTTGATGAAGTAGTATTTGGGAAGCATAAACAGGGCATGAGCGTTGCTAGGAAACAGTGGTTGTAAACACAAGATGCTGAGACACTCCAAATGCATGTGACTTCATCTGCTAGACTTGATAATGCTTGTAGACTCCTCCCACAGTTTTCACACTACAGAGACAAATAATATACCGAAACGAGCGGATTGTTCCCGATTGGTGTGTTATTACTTTGTGGAATGTTTTGCCGAATGGTCCGCGAAATGACGTTTTTACGGCGAAATTGGTCCCATAGGAATGAATGGCGAAATGTTCAAAACTAGAGTGGGAAGTGACAAAAGCTGACAACCCCATGATCAGCCAAAACATTATGACCACCCCATGATCAGCCAAAACATTATGACCGCCCCAAGTAAAAAAAAAAATATTTTTGAAAAAAAAAAATTTTTTTTTTAAAAAGTAAAAAAATAATTTTTGAAAAAAAAAATCATTTTTGAAAAAAAAATTATTTTTGAAAAAAAAAAAATTATTTTTGAAAAAAAAATTTTTTTTAAAAAAAATTATTTTTGAAAAAAAAATATATTTGAAAAAAAAAAATATTTTTGAAAAAAAAAATTATTTTTGAAAAAAAAAAAATATTTTTGAAAAAAAATTTAAAAAAAAAAAAAATTATTTTTGAAAAAAAAATATATTTGAAAAAAAAAATTATTTTTGAAAAAAAAATTACTTTAAAAAAAATAATAATTTCGAAAAAAAAATTATTTTTGAAATAAAAAAATTCATTTTTGAAAAAAAAAAATTACCTTTGAAAAAAAAAATTACTTTTGAAAAAAAAATCATTTTTGAAGAAAAAAAAATCATTTTTGATTAAAAAAAATTCATTTTTGAAAAAAAAAATTACTTTTGAAAAAAATGTTCAGCTCTTTCAGCGAATGATGGAACTTTTTTACTACTATTTATACTTTTTAAAATATTAAGCTTTTTAACACTTTTCACAGTTACTCAAGCCACCCCACCCAGTTACTCCGCCCACTCCAGTTGTAGAGGCAAGAACACTTTCACAATTTCCCCAGAAATTGTACCTTTTCTAGTTTCTTTAGTGTTGTCACATGAAAAGAAATAATAAACTTGTACACAAATGTGAGGGGTGTACTCACTTTTGTGAGATTCTGTATACTGCGGCAGGGTGACCCCTAAGCACAAAATCACGTACCCATACCTGATTTTCTTCTTCAGCTCTGGGGTGCATGCGCGCATGCCTCCAGAGCTCCGCTCCCGCTGTGATTGGATACAGCGGAAGCAAATCAGCTGGTCTGGCCGGGAACCCAGCAATTACTTGGAGAGAGGCAGAACGGCGGTCTGCCTTGTTTACATAGAGAGCGCAATGGAGATCTTGTGTCTCTGCTAAGCAGAAATACGGATATCTGTTTTCCTTTAGTCAAAGCACCTCCTCCACAGTTAGAAAGCACGCATAGGGAACACACTATTGAACAAAAAGACAGCCGTTCTGTGAGAAGGGAATGTGCTGATAATGAGTTTCTGCTAAGCAGGAACACGGATCTTTACATTCCCCCAGTCAAAGCACCTCCCCCACATAGTTCGTAATCACTCCTAGGGAACACATTCAACCCTTTGATCGCCCCTGATGTTAAACCCTTCCCTGTCAGTGTCATTAGTACAGTGACAGTGCATATTTGTTAGCACTGATTACTGTATTTATATCACTGGTCCCCAAAAAGTGTCAGATGTGTCCACCGCAATCCCCCTAAAAATCGCTGATCGCCGCCATTACTAGTAAAAAATATTTAAAAAGTAGAAAGTCCCTAAATCTATCCCATAGTTTGTAGACACTATAACTTTTGCACAAACCAATCAATATACGCTTATTGGGATTTTTCTTTTACCAAAAATATGTAGCAGAATACATATTGGCCTAAATTGATGAAGAAATTTGATTTTTTTTCACATTTTATTGGATATGTTTTATAGCAGAAAGTAAGAAAATATTGGGGTTTTTTTGCAAAATTGTTGGTCTTTTTTTTATATATATAGCAAAAAAAAAAAAAAAAGGCAGTGGTTATCAAATACCACTATAAGTAAGCTCTATTTGTGGGAAAAGAAAGATATCAATTCTATTTGGGTAAAGCATCGCACGACGCAATTGTCAGTTAAAGTAGGTGCCGTATTGCAAAAAAATGGCCTGGTCATGGAGGGGGTAAAACCTTCCGGAGCTGAAGTGGTTAAAGTACTGATGTTGATGTAGATGATCTGGTTCCCAGGCAGGCGGCTTCTATACCCCCAAAGGATCTGCATGGTCTCTTTGGCTTGTAGTTTATCCCCCTCACACAGACAGTACGATGTATGCGCCCCCAACGTTTGTCAACTAGCCATGTTGCATTATCGTAGGAGAGATCGTGCTATCATTGGGCTTGGAGTTATTGCTTTGACCCAAGACCAGTCCAGGAACAGGAGGAGGAGTTCTTAGACCAAGAATTGGTTGCTTAATCGTGACCAATTCTCTCATATGCTTTTGCTGCGGGAGCTCCAGGAGAATAGTCCTGATGATTTTAGGAATTATCTCCTGATGATGGACCCCTGCTTTCACCATCTCTTGACGTTGCTGACCCCCCTATATTAAGAAGCAGGACACATGCATGCGGCTTGCCATTACTTCCGAGCAAAGGCTCATAACCACCTTGCGGTACTTGGCGACGGGGAGAAGTCTCCAGGATCTGAAGTTTACAACTGGGATCTCCCCCCAGGCTCTGGGACTCATTATTCCAGAGACCTGTTCTGCCATTATTCAAGTCCTGCAGAAGGACTATATTCGGGTAAGTTTTATCCTTTAACATCACATTCTATGTATTTCATGTTTGCTAATGTGTTGTATTAATTTCTTTATTCCATAATTACCATTATTGTAATATGCTGTGAATGTCCTCTTTGTCCTCATGCATGCTGTAAGCTTTTAATGCTCCTTTTTTGTCCTTCATGCATTTTTTCCTTCACTAACCTCCACAGCATGCTATCCTGGGCCCATACACACCTAGCCTAGTAACTTAACAATGTATTTTGTCAGCTACATTTTTGTGCTTACCCTAAACACCCCCTAAAATGTGTACAAATGTTATTGTTGTCCTCAAATTCAGGCAGAGTGCAAGAGGCCATTTCGATTGGAGTACAAACTCATTTGGACCCCCCCCCCCCAAATGCTAAGTCAACCGATACCAATACTCTATCTGCTGACTTTGTAAGACCCATACACACTATACCTCTTTTGTTGTCCTATTTCTGGATGAATTCACCAGAGCATGTACTGTAGCATGTAGTTCAAGGGCCTGCCTGATTACCTTCAAATTGTAACATAGTAAGCTTTTGTCTCATATTATCTTGATAGTTAATTTATGAATGCCAAAATGTGCTTCAATTTGGACAGTGTGTATCCATATTTTTAGATTATGACACTTCTTACCTGTCCACTGGGCTGCCAATAGTGTAATAAGGAGGGGATGGCCAAAGTATCACACATTATTTATGCATTCAGCTCTCATGGAAATGGAGAGGGTTACCTGTCCAAAATATCTACCCATTACCTCCCCCCACCATGACATTTTTCTAATGGGCCATCAGAGGGGGTGAGGAATCTGATAAGTTGACCTTACACTTTTGTCTTTAAATACTTATTTAAATGTTATACTTATGTTGGCCCAGAATGTTTTTGTCAAATCTGCTTGCAATGTTTTGTGCAGAAGTAGTAATTTCTTCTTTCTTTTTTGACTCCACAGTTCCCTTCCACCCCCCAGCAATGACAGGATGTTGCAGGCCAGTTTCAACATCAGTGGGATTTTACCAACTGTGGTGGGGCTATTGATGGGAAACATGTGAGGATTGTCCCACCACCCAACTCAGGCTCATACTACTATAATTACAAAGGCTTTTGCAGCATAGTGCTGCTAGCTGTTGTTTCTGCAACGTATGAGTTTCTTTTTTTGGATGTTGGGAAGAAAGGCCGGATGGAGGTGTCATCATGCAGACAGAGTTTTACCATCGGCTCCAGAATGGCACCTTAAATTTTCCACCTGCTCAGGACAATGTTGAGGGCCTCAATTTTGTTTTTGTCACAGATGAGGCCTTTGCTCTGGGGGAACATATTATGAAGCCCTTTCCTATCAGGAACCTCACTCCAGAGCAAAGAATATTGAACCTCATGCCAGAAGGGTTATTGGAAATGCCTTATGCATCCTGTAAAGTCGTTTCAAGCTCTTTTTAACCCCCACCAACCTGGCCCAATATAAAATTAACTAAATTAATTAATTATGTGGTTTTGTGCTGTTGCATCCTCCACAATTTCTTTTACAGAGGAATGCGAGCAGCTATCTTTCATCCCTGCCAAGTGATGTTGACCCCGCAGTGTCAGGCCCAGCTGAAGAGGCTGCAGCTTTGTACATCAGTGGGAAAAATCACGGCTCTGGAACCTGTCACAAAATGCCTGTGATATCCAGCAAAAATATCTAGAATATTTTGTGGGTAGAGGGGCAGTGGCTTGGCAGCAAAATGTAGCTGATCAGGAATCATAATTTTATCATAAACTACTATTTCATTTGAACTACTGTTGTCTGTGGTTCTTATCTGTATAATAGGTTGTCAAATTGCCTTTTTTTTGTCCATTTTAGACAATAGCGCAAACGTACCTTATTTGCTACATGAGGTGACAATCTCTTCTTCAGCTAACTATTATGTTGTGCTGCAGGTCTGCTACACACACACAATGTTTTTGTTCTTAATGTATCTAATGCATTGAGTTCAAAAACATTATGCTTTTTCAACTCATTTAATTTCTTTGAGGTCATAAACTTGCCTGAGTTGGACACATTTGAGAGCATATTGTCACTGTAACTACAACAACTTAACAAATACACTGGTATTGAGCATTGAAATAATAAGCCACACATTGTTTAATAAAAAACATTTTACTCAAAGCACATTCACATGGGCGTTTTATGGTTTTAGAACAAACAAACATCTTGGTGTATAAACATGTATGTTTGCCATTTTTTTTGCCTTTTTGGGGGCTAAACAGGCATGTTTAAAAACATAAGATACATATCCCCAACTCAGGAACTTACAAAGTTCAAGTTTATTAAAGTGAAGGCCATATGAGACATCAGTATCCCAAGACTGTGTTGCCTTCCTCAGATGGGGTGATCCCACCCCTCTTAAAGCCAAAATTTGAAGACACATCCATGTAGAGGCATAACTGTTAAATGTCCCTTATGATCGCCCACCTAAAATGTGTGTAGGTACAAACAAGTTAGTTTCTAAAGCCCCAAAACACACAGTGTGTCAACATGTGCTATCTCCCATCACAGGGTATCAATGGATGCGTTTTGGGGGGGGGGAAACCCCTTCCTCATAACTAAAGTAGGTAAGAGGAAGGGGTTGCACCCCCAAACGCGTCCATTGATACCCCATGATGTAAGCTAGCACATGTTGACCCACTGTTTGTTTTGTGGCTTTAGCAAACTAGATGTAGGGAAAGACACACATTTTAGGCATGGGATCATGAGGGAAATAAGAATATTTTGTGGGCATCTTCAAATTTTGGCTTTGTGATTCTTTAAAACACATAAAGATTGCAATTAACATTACTTAGGGCAGTGTTTCCCAACTCTCCTTCTACAGATGCATTCCCAGGTCATGTTTTCTATATTTTTTGCTTTTGTCACAGATGATGATGTCATTTTCAAGGTTAGTAATTCACACAGTATTCTTACTGAAGAAAATACAGAAAACAGGATCTGGTGGTGCACCTAGAGAAGTGGAGTAGAGAAACAATGACCTCGGACACCAAAGCCTAGGTTCACATTGGAACGATTTGTCATGCGATTTGAGAGATAAAATTGCATGACAAGTCGTAGCCTATTGGAGGCAAGGGCACTGTTCCCATCTGTGCAACACAGAATTAGCGGCGCCGCACCAATTTGCAAAAGTAGTTCCTGCACTACTTTTTGCAATTTCAGGTGCGACTTCAATAAACATCTGGGCATGAAGCCACACAAATGTCTATCAAGTAGTACCTGAAATCGCTCTGACCTTGCTACTTAGGAATCGCGCAACTTCAAGTGAAGTAGCACGATTTCAAAGTAGCATCAATGTGAACCAGGGCTTACATTGATTTTTGCGCTTGCTACATAAGGCTTTGTTGCCCAAACCAATTTGCATCCTTAAATGAACAAAGTACATATTTGTACTTTCCTGGAAACAAAATACAGCATTCCTAAAGAAGCAAGCACAGACACAAAGTTGGTTCCTACTTTTTTAGCTGTAACTTGGCTAACAGCCACATTTCTTATAAAAGTTTCTTATAAAACTACAAAAGTTACAGGTAAACGTGTAACTAAAAAAACTGGTGAAGGTATTCACGTTTTTGGGTGAAATAAGGATATATAAAACATGGACATTTGTACAATGTGTGAAAACACACCTTCAAGCTTTTTGTACATGACAATACTTTTGTACAAGCTACCCCACCATATTGAACAATGTGCCGTGTCCAATTTGATGCTGTAGCTGGGGGAGCAAACCACCCTGAGAAATGGGCAAAAGTTAATCAATTTAAAACTGTACAAACACATTTACAACATAACGAAAAAAATAAAAAATGTTTGGTTTTAAAATTTTAGCTAAAATATCAATGATGTTGATGACTCTGTTTTGGAGATCATGCATGTTTTCTTTCATTTTCTCCAATTCCCTATTGCAAGCCAAGAGCTCACTGGTAAATATTTGTGCACTTGCATTGCTGAAGTGAGTTTGGTCTTCCACAACATCCACATCACCTAAAAAATAAAAAAAAACACATCATGTATTAGAAATATGCAGGCATCCACCTATTGCTTGAAGCTGTGGTCTCAGACTCTGAGCTGTGGTCGACACAGTTTCGAGAACTTCACACAGTACTTCCTGCACATCAGCATCTTCTTCAGGGTGTGTGGTGAGTTGACTTTCTGTATCTTCAGGAGGTGCTGGGTTACTGGTGTCCACACACAGCTCAGATGTCCCTCTTCTTTTCTCCCCTACGTTAATCCAAAAAAGGTATACTTAGCACACAGATATGTTAGGCTAGAAATAGTAATATGAAACATTGTTTGGAAGTGTCTTTCAATTGTCTGTTTTGGCAGAGTTCCAAGCTGAATATATGATGTTTTCCCTTTCCAAAGCAGGAATACTTATCTGTTTTGTACAAGTTTGACACATGGAGATACCCCTAGTATCCACTGGAGCACCTGCGTGGGACACCATAACAAGGTTGTTATGGTGTCCCACACTGGTGCTCCTGCGTACAGCTGCGTAACAGCTGCTGAGTGTCCTCAACTGACACTGAATAAAGCTGACATTTCATTAGTTACAAACACATCTAGACCACAATCTAATGAACTTATTTACATCAACATAGGCCAGAACAAATGCATTTAATGTGCATCTCCCAATAACGAAGTATTAGTGGTCGATCAAACAATGTTTAATGTCCTGCAAATGATTCCTGTGTCCACGAAAATAAAACTTGGCATTTTAAACTGTAGAACAGTAAAGAAAAGAACATGGACCAGCACAAAAGTAATAATAGGAACACAGGACAAATACTTACTTTTTTTGCAGCATTTTCCTGATCTTTCTATACTGACCTTCCTCTCTAAATTTAAGGTCTGACCAGCGTTTTCTCAACTGATCCTTGGATCGTTGTAAACCAAAATTCCTGTGAAGACTTCTCACAACTTTAGCCATGATCTTGGCCTTTCTGGCATTTAGGTTTCTGTAAGGTCCATGCTTCCCATCATAGTTTATCCTCACTAAGATGTCTACCATCACCACCATTTCTTCAAACGACATATTTGTGGCCTTATAGCTCCTCCTGGATCTGGAAGTGGCTTTCTCTGGGTTTTCCTCATTGCTGTTCTTACCACACATCTGCTGTCTCGCCGCCATCTCCCACTGCCCCGAAAGAGAAGAGGTGGGGAACACACTAGAAAGAAGGACAGGGGTGGAGTTTCACATATGCGCAGTGTATATTAAACCATGACGTGCGATCAATATAACGGCCGTAGGAACGATCTGGGAGTGGAGGACGAACGATCGCCAACACGCAAAAGGAGCCATATAACGAAGGTACAATTGTAAATTGGGGCAACGGTGGTGTTAGTGGCCTATGCTGCTTAAATTGAGGCCTATATTGGGACCAGATTATGAGTTAAGCCTAACATTATGGTTTGTCTTGTGTTCATTTCTCTTTTTCTTTTTTCAAAATTGTCGCTCTTTTTTTGTCGCAAAAAATAAAAACCGCAGAGGGGATCAAATACCACCAAAAGAAAGCACTATTTGTGGGAAAAAAAGAATGTCAATTTTGTTTAGATGAAACGTAGCGCGACCGCGCAATTGTCAGTTAAAGCGACGCAGTGCCGTATCGCAAAAAAAAAATGGCCTGGTCAATAATAGATGCCCCCTACGTATTGTTATGTGATAGTGTAGTGTTCATTTTGATGTCAAATTTCAATTTAGTTTTTGTCACAGTTCTTGACCAAAATACCATTTTTTTTTTACAAGAAAGACCAAAATACCATTTTAGTTGTATTTTAGTCATCGCAAATGTTTTCGTCGACTAAAATAGTATTCATTTAGTCAATAAAAATATTTTAGTTGGCGAAATGAACACTGGTTAACATGTGGCACTCTGATCTCTTTACATAGAATTACAAGAGCAGGAAGATGGGAATTCTGAGACGTTCTCAACACAGGAAGAGTATTGTTGCCGTAGTAGTAAGGAAGAGAAATGTAGACGTTTAGGCTTTTTATTAAACGCCATATAAGCTACAGACTAAAATTAAAAGGTCAGTTTAATGAAGATAAATAATGGGCTTTTGCATCAATTATATACATTGGATCATATATTTTGTATATATAACCAGTGGTGTAAAGTTTTTTTTTTTCTTTAAGCAGAATTGAAATAAAAGACATCCTATGTGGATACTGCCTGCAATATAGCAGTTGGCTTTTCGAGCAAGCGGATATAAATAGAAAAAGAAAGGGGGGGGGGGGATAGCAGCGAACGTAGAAATAAATGCAGATAAATGCGAATGAGTAAATGACCTCTGCATCAAATTACTACCAAGCTACATACTTAGCAGCAAACTGCAGTACGGATCCCCCCCCCATGGTAATTACGGTACAGCTAAAAGTCTACATCTTAAACCTATCTGCAGCGAGCACATGGGGGGATTGGAGCCGGGAGATGTAACGCTCAGATTGGGTCATGTATAATTTAAAGTAGCATATTAAAAACATTGATGGGGATTATTTAGAGAAATACATAAGTAATGGTAATGCGCGCATGTGAGAGCGGGGAAAGGCTTAGAGTTATTTATGCAGTGATAGCAAGAGAACTTCGCCTCCTAAGCGCCTGTTGAATTAAAACCATTTGTAGCACAAAAAAAAAAAAAAAAAAAAGTCAGGTTGAAATGTTCTCATAACTGCAAGTGGTGTGCCCAAACCATATATGCTGCCTGTTAACCACTTCAGCTCCGGAAGATTTACCCCCACTTCATGACCAGGCTATTTTTTTGTGATACTGCACTGCGTTACTTTCACTGACAATTGTGCGGTAGTGCGGCGCCGTACCCAAATAAAATTTGTGTACTTTTTTTTCCCACAAGTAGAGCAAGTTTTGGTGGTATTTGATCACCTCTCCATTTTTTTTGTGGGGAAAAAAAATAAAAAAATTATATATATATATATATATATATATATATATATATATATATATATATATATATATATATACAGTCAGGTCCATAAATATTGGGACATCGACACAATTCTAATCTTTTTGGCTCTATACACCACCACAATGGATTTGAATAAAATGAACAAGATGTGCTTTAACTGCAGACTTTCAGCTTTAATTTGAGGGTATTTACATCCAAATCAGGTGAATGGTGTAGGAATTACAACAGTTTATATATGTGCCTCACACTTTTTAAGGGACCAAAAGTAATGGGACAGATTAACAATCATCCATCAAACTTTCACTTTTTAATACTTGGTTGCAAATCCTTTGCAGTCAACTACAGCCTGAAGTCTGGAATGCATAGACATCACCAGACGCTGGGTTTCATCCCTGGTGATGCTCTGCCAGGCCTCTACTGCAACTGTCTTCAGTTCCTGCTTGTTCTTGGGGCATTTTCCCTTCAGTTTTGTCTTCAGCAAGTGAAATGCATGCTCAATCAGATTCAGGTCAGGTGATTGACTTGGCCATTGCATAACATTCCACTTCTTTCCCTTAAAAAACTCTTTAGTTGCTTTTGCAGTAAGCTTTGGGTCATTGTCCATCTGCACTGTGAAGCGCCGTCCAATGAGTTCTGAAGCATTTTGCTGAATATGAGCAGATAATATTGCCCAAAACACTTCAGAATTCATCCTGCTGCTTTTGTCAGCAGTCACATCATCAATAAATACAAGAGAACCAGCTCCATTGGCAGCCATACATGCCCATGCCATGACACTACCACCACCATGCTTCACTGATGAGGTGGTATGCTTTGGATCATGAGCAGTTCCTTTCCTTCTCTATACTCTTCTCTTCCCATTACTCTGGTAAGTTGATCTTGGTCTCATCTGTCCATAGGATGTTGTTCCAGAACTGTGAAGGCTTTTTTAAATGTTGTTTGGCAAACTCTAATCTGGCCTTCCTGTTTTTGAGGCTCACCAATGGTTTACATCTTGTGGTGAACCCTCTGTATTCACTCTGGTGAAGTCTTCTCTTGATTGTTGACTTTAACACACATACACCTACCTCCTGGAGAGTGTTCTTGATCTGGCCAACTGTTGTGAAGGGCGTTTTCTTCACCAGGGAAAGAATTCTACGGTCATCCACCACAGTGGTCTTCCGTGGTCTTTTGGGTCTTCCGGGTCTTTTGGTGTTGCTGAGCTCACCGGTGCGTTCTTCCTTTTTAAGGATGTTCCAAACAGTTGATTTGGCCACACCTAATATTTTTGTTATCTCTCTGATGGGTTTGTTTTGTTTTTTCAGCCTAATGAGGGCTTGCTTCACTGATAGTGACAGCTCTTTGGATCTCATATTGAGAGTTGACAGCAACAGATTCCAAATGCAAATAGCACACTTGAAATGAACTCTGGACCTTTTATCTGCTCCTTGTAAATGGGATAATGAGGGAATAACACACAACTGGCCATGGAACAGCTGAGCAGCCAATTGCCCCATTACTTTTGGTCCCTTAAAAAGTGGGAGGCACATATACAAACTGTTGTAATTCCTACACCGTTCACCTGATTTGGATGTAAATTCCCTCAAATTAAAGCTAAAAGTCTGCAATTAAAGCACATCTTGTTCGTTTCATTTCAAATCCATTGTGGTGGTGTATAGAGCCAAAAAGATTAGAATTGTGTTGATGTCCCAATATTTATGGACCTGACTATATATATATATATATATATATACACACACACACACAAAAAACACTGACAATTTAGAAAAAAAAGCACAATATTTTTTAACTTTCACTTATAAAATACTCCCAAATAAAACAATGTAAGTAAAAAAAAATCAAATTTTTTCATCAGTTTAGGCCAATACCTTTCTGCTACTAATTTTTGGTTAAAAAAATCCCATTCCGTGTATATTGATTGGTTTGTGCAAAAGTTATAGCGTCTGCAGACTATGGGATATTTTTTATTTAGTTATTTATCTATTTTACTAGTGATGGTGGCAATCTGCGATTTTTAGCGGGACTGCGACATTGCGGCAGACAAATCTAAGTGACACTTTCTTGGGAACCAGTGACACCGATACAGTGATCAGTGCTAAAAGTATGCCCTGACATTGTACTAATGACACTGGCAGGGAAGGGGTTGACATCAGGGGGGATCAAAGGGTTAAATGTGTTCCCTGGAAGTGATTACTAACTGTGTGGGGGAGGTGCTTTGACTGGGCGGGAATGTAAAGATCCGTGTTCCTGCTGAGGAACACAGGATCAGCACATCCCCCTCTAACAGAACTGCCGTCTGTCTCGTTTACATAGGCAGAGGGCCGTTCTGCCTTTCTCCTGAATGATCGGCGGGTCCTGGCTGACTTTGCATCCACCTGAGCCGCTGATTGGCTCACGCTGTGTCCAATCCTGGGAGTGTCAGATCACGTACTAGGAATGTGATCTGGTGCAGAGCGGCCATTCTGCTGCAGTAAATCTATGGCAGGCGGTCTGCAACGGATTAATTTGCACAAGTACATGGCTGTGGTGGATAGAGATGAGCAAAATTTAGATTTTTAAAGACATGGACTGGTATGGACTGGGGGGGACCCCACACCATTTTTTAAATTTTATTTTGTATTATTGGCAATTATTTATTTTTTTCTGACAGCTGATGACTCTTTCATTGTTAAAGACACAGTGGCCAGATGTTCAAACATGTTCAAACTTTTGCTTGGCCCGCACCATTCACCCAACACTATTCATTCCATATATTCATAATTGCCCCATAGAGAGTAGACTGCTCCATCCATCCATTGCATTCATTCATTATTGCCCCACTCACAGCACTAGTTTGCAATTGCACATACAATCTCACAATTTTGGCGGTGAACACTGGGCACTGGCAGTGTGGGCACTGGGCACAGCAAGTGGTCTGGTCTGGTCACTTGACCATTTGCATTTCTGCCCTAAAATTCACTGTTTTGCACTCTCAGCACTAGTTTGCACCTACACACACACATGTTCTCAGAATTTTGGTGGTGGGCACTGGCAGTGTGGACACAGCAGGTGGTCTGGTCATTTGACCATTTGCAATTTTACCTTAAAATTCACTGTTTTACACTCACAGCACTAGTTTGCACTTGCACACATGATCTCACAATTTGCAATAATACAGTACATACCAACTTCACTTTGTGGGGCTGCGGGCACACTCTTGGGGCACTGTGTGGGCACAGGTGGTCTGGTCACTGTGTGGTTGGCTGGTGGCTGCTGACCCTGGCTGGCCTGCCTGGGTAGCGGCGGCAGTGGCACTCTGGCAGGCAGGAGCAGGTGGCCAGGGCAAGGATTGGCAGGCACCGTGAGCAGCAGGCCAGGTGGAGCAAGAAGAGCAGCCAGGGCAGGGTAGCTTGTTTAGCGAGCGGAGCCAGGGAGCTGGCAGGTACCACCTTCTACATGGAGTCCTGCGATGCAAATGGCGGCAGGCAGGAAAGGCGCACAGTTTTTTGCACGCCGAGCACTGTGCGTCATGACATCACGAAAATACCCATTGCGCATGCGCAGACACGATTTGCTGGCATAATACAAATGCGAACCGAAGACAGCGGAATGTCATTCGGCCTGCCACTATGCATGCGCAGTACCGAAGCAGAGATTTTTTAAAAAAATGTACAGGCAGATGCCATCCGTAACAAACATTTGCAGACAGCTGGTAAATAGCCCCAAGTTTACAAATGATCTGTAAATTTACGGAACAGTTGACAGCCCTGGTCCAGCCTGGAGCAATATAACTATGAATATACTATGTCTATTGAATCACAATAGAAGCCTGAAATGACTGTAATATACCCAGCTACTCCAGTGATCTCCACTAGCTTCCAAGTCTCATGCCAGGCGGCCGCCCTGCTACGTTGTGAAAACGGGAGGTCTCTCACTTGGCACGGGTGCCATTCTGAGTAGACATGTGCAATTTGCTTTGTTCCGAATTCGTTTTTTAACAAATTTCATCAAATTCGTTAATTTGGAAATATCCGAAATAACGAAAACCCGTTTAGCGATTTTTTTCCAAATATTCGTAAATTCGAATATTTGAAAATGTGTAAATTCGTACATTCGTAAACGCGTACATTCGTAAATTTGTGTGTTCGTAAATGCATGCATTTGTAAATTCGTACATTCGGAAATGAGTAAATTCATAAATTAGTAAATTAGTTAATTATTATTCCAGATTTCCGAATTTACAAATTTACGAATGAATAATAGCTTAACTATTACTAACTATTAAATTATAGGTGTTGTAATTTCCTTTCAAATTTGGCTGTTAGTGAACGTAACACATATAATTTTATCCAAAGTTATAAATTATCCGAAATAACGAATGCCGTATCCAAACGAATTGAACGTAATGAATTTTTATTATTAATTTTTATTATTCATTTGTTCTGTTCCATTTGCTTAGATGCAGCATTCGTTATTTCGGATAATTCGTAACTTCGGATCAATTCGTATTCGTTACGTTCACTAACAGCCAAATTTGAAAGGAAATTACAATACCTATAATTTAATAGTTAGTTGCTATTTCAGGTTTTCGAATTTTCGGGTTTTTGGATTTTCAAATTTCGAATTTACAAATTTCCGAATTTTCTAATTTACAAATGTACGAATTTACGAATTTTCTAATTTAAGAATTTCTGAATGTATGAATGTGCAAATGTACAAATTTCCGAATGTACGAATTTACGAATACAAATGTACGAATGTATGAATGTACGAATTTACGAATATACAAATGTATGAATGTATGAATGCACGAATTTACGAATATACAAATGTACGAATGTACGAATTTATGAATTTACGAATATACAAATGTACGAATGTATGAATGTACGAATTTACGAATATACAAATGTACGAATTGCGATCATAACGAATGACCCGAAAAACGAAAAAAATAAATAAATGAATGAAACGAAAACTAACACATTTTTTGGCAGGGCACATGTCTAATTCTGAAAACACTTTGCATTTTCTCAATGAATGCAAAGCATTCTCTGATTTGACGAGGTGGTGAAGCAGGGTGGTGATGTCAATCACTCTTACCTCATTTTGCTTTTTTTTTATTGCATTGAACTGTAGCACATGTATTGTCTGCATTTGCCTAGTAAATAAAAAGTCTTCATTATATTTATTTTACATTCATCTTTTTCAACCAGCAGGTGGAGTCTAAAGTACATTTTCTTGTATTTACCAGGATAATCTTAACTGTTATGCTGGAAAAAAAATGCATTGATTACAAAGCTCAGTGGCTCATATTCAATTTACAGCTATACTGAATGACTCAGGGGAGCAACCCATCTCCCCTCCTGGCTGCTCTGTAATTGCTGTGTACAAACCTTCAATTGGAGAGAGATAGCCTGAAAGCAAACAGCTGTGTGCCTTCTCTTTAGAAAAAAAAATGCTATGAAAGTAGCAGTGTCATGGCTGCACCCTGTGTTAATGTATTTATAGAGCAGATTTTATATAAATATATATCGTAAACCTACAACACCGTGGTAGAAAAAAAAATGACCAAAAACCATTATAGTTTTTCTTAAAAATAAATAGTATGAATAAAATACAAACCATCTGTTGGAATTGCTTTTATTACTGTTCATCATTCAATCGCCTACTCTAAAATGGAAGCTCACTGAAGCAGATGCCCATTTGTATGCCCGTGTAACTATTCATCATTTGGTTTGTAATTATCGCTCCTTCTCAGAATAGCACGGTTGTTTATAAATAATTGATGATTATAATAATGGCAGAATCATAATGTAATTGCACAAAGTCAGGACTGTGGATGGATGACCGCATGGCCTGCGTACTGCGGTGTGGTTTGTGGATCCATCTTTTAAGATTAACGAGCCAATCATTATAGGGCTCTATATGTCTCCCTGCTTGTGAATTTGAGCTTATTTGTCAAGGAGTGTTCTTCTTCCTTTCATCAATAGTTTGAGGAAAACCTGTTTAAGCAAATAAATATTAATATAATTTTTTAAAAATATATATATATACACACACACTATCTCACAAAAGTGAGTACACCCCTCACATTTTTCATGTGACAACACTGAAGAAATGACACTTTGCTACAATGAAAAGTAGTGAGTGTACAGCTTGTATAACAGTGTAAATTTGCTGTCATCATAAAAATAACTCAACACGCAGCCATTATGTCTAAACCGCTGACAACAAAAGTGAGTACACCCCTAAGTGAAAATGTACAAATTAGACCCAAAGTGTCAATATTTTGTGTGGTCACCATTATTGTCCAGCACTGCCTTAACCCTCTTGGGCATGGAGTTCACCAGAGCTTCACAGGTTGCCACTGGAGTCCTCTTCCACTCCTCCATGAAGACATCACAGAGCTGGTGGATGTTAGAGACCTTGCACTCCTCAACCTTGCTTTTGAGGATGCCCCACAGATGTTCAATAGGGTTTAGGTCTGGAGACATGCTTGGCCAGTTCATCACCTTTACCCTCAACTTCTTTAGCAAGGCAGTGGTCGTCTTGGAGGTATGTTTGGGGTCGTTATGTTGGAATACTGCCCTGCGGCCCAGTCCCTGAAGGGAGGGGATCATGCTCTGCTTCAGTATGTCACAGTACATGTTGGCATTCATGGTTTCCTCAATGAACTGTAGCTGCCCAGTGCCGGCAGCACTCATGCAGCCCCAGACCATGACACCCCCACCTCCATGCTTGACTGTAGGCAAGACACACTTGTCTTTGTACTCCTCACCTGGTTGCCGCCACACACGCTTGATACCATCTGAACCAAATAAGTTTATCTTGGTCTCATCAGACAACAGGACATGGTTCCAGTAATCCATGTCCTTAGTCTGCTTGTCTTCAGCAAACTGTTTGCGGGCTTTCTTGTGCATCATCTTTAGAAGAGGCTTCCTTCTGGGATGACAGCCATGCAGACCAATTTGATGCAGTGTGTGGTGTATGGTCTGAGCACTGACAGGCTGACCCCCCACCCCTTCAACCTCTGCAGCAATGCTGGCAGCACTCATACGTCTATTTCCCAAAGACAACCTCTGGATATGACACTGAGCATGAGCCCTCAATTTCTTTGGCCATGGCGAGGCCTATTCTGAATGGAACCTGTCCAGTTAAACCACTGTATGGTCTTGGCCACTGTGCTGCAACTCAGTTTCAGGGTCTTGGCAATCTTCTTATAGCCTAGGCCATCTTTATGTAGAACAACAATCCTTTTTTTTCAGATCCTCAGAGAGTTGTTCGCCATGAGGTGCCAAGTTGAACTTCCAGTGACCAGTATGAGAGAGTGAGAGCGATAACACCAAATTTAACACACCGCCTCCCCATTCACACCTGAGACCTTGTAACACTAAGGAGTCACATGACATCAGGGAGGGAAAATGGCTAATTGGGCCCAATTAGGCCATTTTCACTTAGGGGTGTACTCACTTTTGTTGCCAGCGGTTTAGACATTAATGGCTGTGTGTTGAGTTATTTTGAGGGGACAGCAAATTTACACTGTTATACAAGCTGTACACTCGCTACTTTACATTGTAGCAAAGTGTCATTTCTTCAGTGTTGTCACAAGAAAAGATAGAATAAAATACACGTATTTGTAATGAAGAGACATACAAAAAATGTGTAGTATTCCATAGTAATTACAGTTTCGGGCTATTTTAGATAGGGCCCTTCCTCAGACAGGAACACATCATGGTATGACAATCATATAATGGTTATATATATATACCCTATATATACCCTAACCCTCGGCCTGTTACCTGGACTGTCTCCTGTCTCCCAGCCTGACCCCTTGCTTGTACCTGGACTTTCTTGACCTTGTCACCTTACCTTGCAGATCCTGTAGTGCCATAGCACCTTTCCAGTGTTTGACCCTCTGCCCAGCTCTGGACCTCTTGCCGGTGGCCTCTGTCTGCACCCGCCTACCAGTACCTACACAGCGGCTCCTCTCTACAAGACCTCACCAGCAAGCCACCTACGGTCCATTGGGGAGCTTGTGCCTCTTTGTGCCGTTCACCCCCTGTCCCAACTCCAGGGGGCGGACTGCGCTTAGTCGCAAAGGCGAAACTGCTCTCGGCATCTCGACCTCGGTAAGTACTATCTCTGACAGTACAAACCAGCCATGTCTGAGGCCCACAGAGCGCGTTCCCCATTGGAGATCCTGTGTCAGCAGGTCTCGGCCCTCACTGAGGCCGTCCAGAAATTGCAAGACGGCTACGCCCAAATTGATGGCCGCCTTCAGCAGCTTTCCGGACCATCTCCAGCTCCTGCCACGGCTTCTGTACCTCCCAGTGGAGCTTCCTCTCCTCAGATGCCAACTAATCCCACCGTGGTCATGGCCGCTCCAGAACCCAGGGTTCCCACACCAGAGCGCTTCCCTGGCAATCGCAAGAAGTTCAGGGCCTTTAAAAACGCTTGCTCCTTGTATTTGGCTCTGCAACCTAGGACCTTTTCATCAGAGGTGGTAAAAGTTGGGTTCATCATTTCTCTCTTGGCCGATGAACCACAAGCTTGGGCTCACAGCCTAATGGAACAGAGGAACCCTATCCTGAATTCAGTAGATGCCTTCTTCGAAGGTATGGCGCAACTTTACGACGACCCCCAGCGCACGGCCACGGCCGAAACCTTACTGCATAACCTGAGCCAAGGACGTAGGCCTGTAGAGGACTACATTGTAGAATTCCGGAAAAGTTCAGCCGATACTAGCTGGAATGAACCTGCCCTTAAATATCAGTTCCGTCAAGGGCTGTCTGAAGCACTGAAGGATGAGCTGGCCAGGATTGAGACCCCTGATTCTTTGGAAGACCTCATCCAAATTACCACTAAATTGGATCGTCGCATGCGTGAGCGACGCACAGAGCGCTTTCAGACTTCTCGCCCTACCTGGACGATGCCTAAATCGACTCCTGTCCATCACCTTACACAGCTCCACCGGTTCCTACCACTCCTGAAGCTGAACCAATGCAGCTTGGCCTAGTCCGTGTCCCACTCACTTCGGAGGAAAGACTACGTAGACGCCAGGGCAATCTGTGCCTTTACTGTGGGGGTTCTGGACACTTCCTTCGTTCTTGCCCCGTGAGACCCAGTAAGTCCTGCTTACGGCCTGCTATTAATCAACAAGTTATCAGGTCTTCTCAACCTTACGTTACTCTTTTTGTCTCCTTACAGCTCCCGGAAAAGGAGGTTCACCTACCCGCTATAATTGACTCCGGAGCGTGTAGCTGTTTTTTAGATGCATCATTAGCCGCAAGCTTGCATGTTCCCTTGACCACGAAGAACCAAAGTCTACGGATCCACCTAGCCGATGGGTCTCTTCCCCGCTCAGGGCCCATCACGCAAGAAACCAGACCCATCCTTACCACCACTGATACTGGCCACCAGGAATACCTCCGCTTCGATATTATCTCTTCTCCAATGTTCCCCATAATCCTGGGACTCCCATGGCTTCAAGCCCACGAACCACAGATTAACTGGAATAGGAGAGAAGTCTCTTTCTCATCTCAATATTGCTCCAGACATTGCCTTCTCCCGGCCCCAGCTTCTGTTTCCACCATTGCAACCACGTCCAATAATCTGCAACATGTACCTGAGAGCTACCTGGAATTCAAAGATGTATTTGACAAACAACAGGCAGACTGTCTACCACCTCATCGGCCTTACGACTGCCCCATAGACCTGTTGCCGGGTGCTGAAATTCCTTTTGGCCGCATTTTCCCTCTGTCCGAAACAGAATTAAAGGCTCTTAAAACATACATTGACGAAAATCTTGAGAAAGGGTTCATTCGCTCCTCCTCATCACCGGCTGGAGCTGGTATTTTCTTTGTAGAAAAAAAGATGGATCCCTCCGACCTTGCATCGATTACAGGGAATTAAATAAAATTACCGTCAAGAATCGGTACCCGCTTCCTCTCATCCCGGAATTATTCCAACGCTTCAGATCCGCCCGCATCTTTTCCAAACTAGACTTGCGTGGCGCCTACAATCTCATCCGGATCCGAGCAGGCGATGAATGGAAGACCGCCTTTAGATCCAGGTTTGGACATTATGAGTACCTGGTAATGCCGTTTGGACTCTGTAATGCCCTGGCCACGTTCCAACACTTAGTGAACGATATCTTTCGTGAACATCTTGACAACTTTCTAGTAGTCTACCTTGATGACATTCTCATTTTTTCAACCACCCTGGAACTCCATCGGGTGCATGTTAAACTAGTTCTCTCGATTCTCAGAAAACACAAATTATACCTCAAGGCAGAGAAATGTGAATTTGAGAAAACCACAGTGCAATTCTTGGGATTTATAATTTCGACTGACGGCGTTGCAATGGACCCCCAGAAGGTCAAAGCAATCCAGGAATGGCCAGCCCCTGTAGACAAAAAAGGGGTACAACGCTTCTTAGGTTTCTCCAACTTCTACCGGAGATTAATTGTAGGATTTTCAACTATCGTGGCTCCCATTACTCAACTGACACGCCAGCATAGTCGTTTTCAATGGTCCTTAGAGGCCCAGGAAGCATTTCTAAAATTGAAAGCACTATTCTCGTCTGCACCAGTCTTACGACACCCGGATCCAGCCCTGCCTTTTATTCTGGAAGTTGATGCCTCAGAGACCGCTACTGGTGCCATCCTCTCACAAAGACAAGGACTCAAGGCTCTATTACATCCCGTGGCTTTTGCATCCCGGAAATTAAGCATTCCCGAGAAAAACTACGATGTAGGCGATAGAGAGTTACTGGCCATCAAATTTGCCTTAGAGGAGTGGAGATATCTGCTGGAGGGGGCGTCCAATCCTATCATGATCTTTACTGACCACAAAAACCTGGAGTACCTGCGAACTGCTAAACGTCTAAGACCCAGGCAGGCCCGATGGGCTCTCTTCTTTTCCCGATTTAATTTCCACATATCTTATAGACCAGGTTCAAAGAACGGAAAAGCGGACGCACTTTCAAGGATGTTCCATGAAACTTCCCAGGTAACAGAGCCAAGTACCATCTTGTCTCCGCAAAATTTCCTTCTGGTTACTCAAGGAGACCTAATGTCCGCAATCAAATCCACATCTGCTCAATGCTCTGAACCCCAAGTAACTTCTATGGAGAAACGCAATGATTTATTTTGGTCTCATGGAAAAATCTTCGTCCCGCTGGAATCAAGGCTCCTAACCCTACAGTCCTTCCATGACCACAAGCTAGCAGGCCATTTTGGGTCACAAAAGACCATGGAATTGATCTCACATTTCTTTTGGTGGCCAGGCTGGAGACAAGACTGCAAAGACTATGTTTCATTCTGCATCCCGTGCCAGCGTAGCAAGGGCTCAAATACAAGGTCATGGGGTCTGCTCAAACCCTTGTCTATCCCTGAACGCCCATGGGCGGAAATCTCCATGGACTTTATTGTGGATTTACCACCATCAGGGGGATTCACAACTATCCTTGTCGTGATTGATCGACTCTCAAAAATGGCACACTTTCTGCCTATGGTGGGTACTCCCTCTGCCTCTGCTACTGCTAGCATGTTTTTTAAAGAAATTATCAGGCTTCATGGTACCCCAGTGAGCATCACCTCTGACAGAGGGGTTCAATTCACTTCAAAGTTTTGGAAGGAATTATGCAAGACCTTGGAAATAAAGATTTGCTTGTCTTCTGCTTATCATCCTCAAAGTAACGGCCAGACGGAGAGGACAAATCAAACCCTAGAGCAATACCTCCGATGCTTCTGTTCCGATTCCCAGGATGAATGGTCCTCCCTCCTACCTTATGCAGAATTTGCATATAACAACTCCATCCATTCCGCTACCAACCAGACACCTTTCTGGTCCAATTTTGGATTTCACCCTTCCTTTCTTCCAGTTTCCATCCCTGAATTATCCGTCCCTGCAGTGCAAGACCGAGTAAACTCTATCCAGTTAAATTTTTTAAAAGATCAAAGCAGCGATGCAAAAGGCTCAGGATGACTACCGAAAGTACTACAACAAGGGAAGGAAGGAGAACCCGGCCTTCAAAGTAGGCGAAGAAGTATGGCTATCAACTATCCATCTCAGACTGCCAATTCCCTCTCGGAAACTGGGGCCAAAATGTATAGGTCCTTTTAAAATAAAGAGGGTAATCAACCCAGTCGCTTTTGAATTAGCCCTTCCTGATGCTTACAAGGTACACCCAGTCTTCCATGCATCCCTCTTAAAACCTATGGCTCCCAGTCCTTTTCCTGACAGAGAAAAGCCTCCACCACCACCGGTTCTAATCGACGGAGAAGACGAGTTTGAGGTAGAAAAAATTCTAAGTTGCAGAAAAAATGGCAGACAGCTACAATATTTAATCAAATGGAAGGGGTATCCTTCTGAGGATAACTCCTGGGAACCAGCCAGGAATCTACATGCTCCTCAACTTCTCCAGGCTTTTCACCGAGAACATCCAGAACTGATGTCAACCTTGGGTGCCCAGAGGCCACCCCTCGGGGGGGGGGCACTGTCAGAAGAAGCCTTCGTTCCGGTCCGGTCGTTTTTCTCGTATTCCCGGCGGAACGGCGTTACGGCGCTCGCGCACGCGCACTGGTGCACACCCAATGTGATTCCCTGGGCAGCCTATAAAAGGCGCTCAGGGGATCAAACAAATTGCTGGTTTGTCTCAGCTTCCTGTAGTACCTGAACCTGTATCCTGAATCTCTGCCTGACTACCTGTTGTGACCCGGATTTGCCTTTGGACTTCTCTTGCCTCTCTCCTGGACCTGACCTCTGCCTGCTTATCGGATTCCCACCAATCTTCTGTGTTTGACCCTCGGCCTGTTACCTGGACTGTCTCCTGTCTCCCAGCCTGACCCCTTGCTTGTACCTGGACTTTCTTGACCTTGTCACCTTACCTTGCAGATCCTGTAGTGCCATAGCACCTTTCCAGTGTTTGACCCTCTGCCCAGCTCTGGACCTCTTGCCGGTGGCCTCTGTCTGCACCCGCCTACCAGTACCTACACAGCGGCTCCTCTCTACAAGACCTCACCAGCAAGCCACCTACGGTCCATTGGGGAGCTTGTGCCTCTTTGTGCCGTTCACCCCCTGTCCCAACTCCAGGGGGCGGACTGCGCTTAGTCGCAAAGGCGAAACTGCTCTCGGCATCTCGGCCTCGGTAAGTACTATCTCTGACAATCAGAACACACACATACACACACATATATATATATATATATATATATATACACACACACATGAACTTCCGTAGGGTTCAATATTGAGTTGGCCCACCCTTTGCAGCTATAACAGCTTCAACTCTTCTGGGAAGGCTGTCCACAAGGTTTAGGAGTGTGTCTATGGGAATGTTTGGCCATTCTTCCAGAAGCACATTTGTGAGGTCAGGCACTGATGTTGGACGAGAAGGTCTGGCTTGCAGTCTCCACTCTAATTCATCCCAAAGGTGTTCTATCGGGTTGAGGTCAGAACTCTGTGCAGGCCATTCAAGTTCCTCTACCCCAAACTTGCTCATCCATGTCTTTATGGACCTTGCTTTGTGCACTGGTGCTCAGTCATGTTGGAACAGGAAGGGGCCATCCCCAAACTGTTCCCACAAAGTGGGGAGCATGAAATTGTCCAAAATGTCTTGGTATGCCGACACCTTAAGAGTTCCCTTCACTGGAACTAAGGGGCCAAGACCAACCCCTGAAAAACAACCCCACACCATAATCCCCCCCTCCGCCAAATGATTTGGACCAGCGCACAAAGCAAGATCCATAGAGACATGGATGACCAAGTTTTTTCTCCTAAGCATGTAACTTTATAATGTAAATGTATATAAATATTTAAAAAAAAAGGGTGAGCTGCAAGTATTAATCTTTTGTTCCTTACAAGCATGACGCCACTTTACTGCCAAAATCCAATATAGGACAGTATAATAAAAAAGTGGGATTCCACGCATCACTTTTAATATGAATTTATCTACTTTACCCTCCAGTGGGATAAGAAAATTCCATGCACAACAAGCCAATATTCATTCGTTGTGCATCGAATTTTGTTTTATCCCACTGTAGAATAAAATAATAAATTCAAATTGTGTTTTTAAAGTGGTATGTGGCATCCCACCTTTTATCATATATATGCATACCGATAGATAGATAGATAGATAGATAGATAGATAGATAGATAGATAGATAGATAGATAGATAGATAGATAGATAGATAGATAGATAGATAGATAGATAGATAGATAGATAGATAGATAGATAGATAGATAGATAGACATACTGTATGGTATATAATGAGAGAGAGAGAAGACCTCTGGGATGCAAGTAGTAGGAATTTACTTTTTCCCTTTTCATATGTGATAAAAATCCAGTAAAAGTTAGGTTGGCTTTGAAAAGGTGTTATTTGCACTATTGAGTTTTCTGTAAAACTGCGATTTTGGACCCCTAGAGTGAAGGAAGTAGCAAAGGCAAGACTTTCTATCTCAAGGACTTGGATTTATCTGGCCTAATTAATTTTCTTTTCTTTTAGACAAATCATTACACAGTGTCCCTTTGGCTATGCAGAGAGATCCACTGTGATGGCAGCCCTGTAAGTGTGTTTTGTGTGGTTTGATAAAGTGTATCTAAATCCTTACTTTTTGGTTTCAGTTTTGGATACAGCAAGGGAGCGTTAAAACCTCTTTATCACGTACCTGGTAGCAGAGCCTGATACGATGAGGAAGGCCCCTCTTACACCTCCGACTCGGGGCCCCTAATAGTGTAGACAGGAGGCGCAGGAGTGCAGAGTGGCACCAGTGCCTGTAAGTCCTGCTAACAGCAGGGCAGGAGAAGACATCAGAGGGTTCCAACAAGTGGGCAGCTGGAGAATTGCAGACTGAAGCGGGTTGGTACTGGCAACAGCAGACAGGTGAGACATGCACTGGTAGCAGACTGAAGAAAAGTGGGGCACAGCAGGTTGTATCAGGAAGCAGAGTCAGGCAAGCCGGGTCATACACTGGCAGGATGGGTCAGGTACAGAGGAGCAGGCAAGAGCGTGGTCTGGGTACACACCAGGTCAGGAGCCAAATCGGTGCAATAGAAGCCAATGGAGCAGACAGAAGTGGAGGTCAAGGACAAGCCGGGTCAGTGCAGATGGAGTTCAGAGCGAGGTCAGACAAGCCGGGTCAGCAACTGGAATTAGGATACAGGATAACAGGAACACAGGATACACAGGAGGCTGAAAGACAGATCAGCACTGAACCTGAACACTGGGTGAGTTTAAGTAGCCTGGTTGGCACCAACATCTGTCACAGCTGCACGTGTGCGCCATCACTCCCAAGAAGGCTCGTGTGCGCGCATGAGTTTGCGCGCGCGCATATGTATTAGCCAATGCCCAATTCCTGTGAGCTCGAAAAGAAACCTGTTTTAGCCTGTCCTTTCCTTACACTCTTTTAGGTTTTTATTGCATTCTAAGTCCTCATTGTGGAGATTGTTTTGGACTTGTGAGCATTATCAAGTGAAAAAAAAAATCTTCAATTGTCACTGGAACAAGAATAGAGGGGAAATCCTTGTTGTTTTAGTGACAAATATCCAAGAGGGGGACTTTGCCTAACTTTAGAGAAGTTTCACTTTCACTTCCTGTTGTGTCTTTGGGACAGGAAGTGAAAGTAATTCTCCCAATATGACACAAATGGCAAACAAAACTGACAAGGGGTTGAACCCTTCCAGTACTTACTTATTTGTTATTAAAAAAAAATGGCAATAGTTTTAAGCCGTATACACGATCCTTCATCAGGCCACAAGTACCCCCCACCTAACAATTATAAAAGACACCTTCCTTAACTGCTTCCTGCCTAGCTTATGGTAAAATGACCACCAGGCGGAAGCTTTGCTAGTCTGGGTGGGCATCATATGATGTCCTCCCAGGATTGTGCCTCACAGCATGTCTGTCACCTGCTGTGTCTGGTGGGCAGATCAGTGTATACAATCACAGCAGATCACATGACAACTGTGCACAATAGATAGCTTCCATTCATTATGTACTATCGTGTTCATCTCTGTGATTGCTCACAATGATCACATGGTACAGATAGTGCCAATCACAGCTCATCTGTACCATGGGATTAGCTGCAGCCAATCACAACTAATCACAATAGTAAAAACTGAATGAATACATTTTTAATAATAAAAAATGGTTGCTTATAACAGTGATTATCACTGTTATAAGCAATCATAGTATGTAAAAAAAAAAAATCTTACTCTCCTTCCTAAAGTAGTACACTTACTATGGTAACATTGTATTGCTTTGGTCACAGTATGTAAAAAAATGTAATGAAAAAAAAGATAAAACTGTAATAAAAAAGATAAAAATTTAAAATACATTTTTAACAATTTTTTTTTTTAATTACATGCTGTCACCAGTCAGTGCCCCTGATCACCGCCACACCAGTTATATGATGACTCTGTACTGCACTGTTATAAAACAATTTATAAAATGTCATAAAAATATGTGATAAGATTAAAAAAAAATAAAAATAAAAATTTCTTAAATTTCCAAAAAATTGTGAAAAAAATAACAACTTTAAAAAACTTGCAGTGCCTCTTAATAAATACCTTGGACTGTCTACTTTCCAAAAAGGGGGCATTAGGGGGATATTTGTACTGTCCTGGGATTTTGGGGCCTCAAGAAATGAGAGAGTCCGTCTTTACATCAGGATTGATCGATTTTCAGATATATATATCATAGTATGTGGACTCTTTAGCTTTCTTACAGACTAAATAATATACACTGATTTGGGTTATTTTCACCCAAGAAATGCAGCAGAATACATTTTGGCCTAAATTTATGAAGAACGAATATTTATTAGCAACATTTTATAACAGAAACAAAGAAAAACCTTTTTTTTTCAAATTTTTTGGTCTTTTTCTTCTTTTATTTAGCAAAAAAAAAAAAAAACCCCAGTGGTGATTAAATACCACAAAAATAAATCTCTATTTGTGTGAAAAAAATTATAAAAACGTCATATAGGTACAGCATTGCATGACCGCGCAATTCTCATTCAAAGTTTGACAGTGCTAAAAGCTGAAAATCGGCCTGGGCAGGAAGGGGGTAAAAGTACCCGGTATTGAAGTCGGTAAAGTACTACTGGGGCAAATTAGTAATATATCTTTTGCAGCAAATGTAGATGTGTCCACAACACAAGCTTGGCCTGTAAACATTTATACATTTCCTGTTTTTCTCTTCATATGGACCTCGTGTGGAGACCCAATGATGCATGTCTCAGGGTCCTACATGGTGGACTAATTGGACTCCTATCTGCCCCCTAGGGTGTGCCTCTCTGATTTTACCTAATTGAAAAAATGCAAGGTATTTCCTGGTTGGCACCCATGGTGAGCAAGCCCCTCATGTGTTCACAATGCAGCAGGGCAGCCACTCGATACAGGAACCAGACGCTGGTGGAGATGACTGCAGTAGCATTGCCTTATACAGTAATTTCCAGCTTCTAGAGGGACCCCACAGGTATGACATATACATACCTCCCAATTTTTTGAGATGGGAATGAGGGACACCTACAAGTGCATCTCTAAAAATTAGAATGTCATCAAAAAGTTAATTTATTCCAGTAATTCAATAAAAAAAAAAATGAAACTCATATATTATATAAATTTGTTACACAAGGAGTGATATATTTCAAACATTTCTTTCTTTTAATGTTGAGGATTATGGCTTACAGCTAGTGAAAACCCAAAATTGAGTATCTCCGTAAATCAGAATATTGCGAAAGTTGAATATTGTAGACTCTCGGTGTCACACTCTAATCAGCTAATAAACTCAAAACACCTGTAAAGATTTCCTGAGCCTTTAAATGGTCTCTCAGTCGGGTTCAGTAGGTTACACAATCATGGGGAAGACTGCTGACTTGACAGTTGTCCAGAAGACAGTCATTGACACCCTCCACAAGGAGGTTAAGTCACAAAAGATCGTTGCTAAAGAAGCTGGCTGTCCACAGAGTGCTGTATCCAGGCAAATTTATGGAAAGTTGAGTGGAAGGAAAAAGTGTGGTAGAAAAAGGTGCACAAACAACAGGGATAACCACAGCCTTGAGAGGATTGTGAAGCAAAGGCCATTCAAGAATTTGGGGAAGATTCACAAGGAGTGGACTATGGCTGGTGTCAGTGCTTCAAGAGCCACCACACGGAGACATATCCAGGACATGGGCTACAACTGTCGCATTCCTTCTGTCAAGCCACTCCTGAACCAGAGGCAACATCAAAAGCATCTTACCAGGGCTAAGGAGAAAAAGGACTGAACTTTTTTGCATTTCTTTTGGAAATCAAGGTCCCAGAGTCTGAAGGAAGAGTGGAGAGGCACAGAATCCAAGTTGCATGAGGTCCACTGTGAAGTATCCACAGTCAGTGATGATTTGGGGAGCCATGTCATCTGCTGGTGTTGGTCCCACTGTGTTTTTTCAAGTCTAAAGTCAGCGCAGCCCTCTACCAGGAAATTCTAGAGCACTTCATGCTTCCCTCTGCTGACCAGCTTCATGGATATGCTGATTTCATTTTCCAGCACCTGCCCACACTGCCAAAAGTACCAATACCTGGTTCAATGATCATGGTATTACTGTGCTTGATTGGCCAGCAAACTCGCCTTACCTAAAACCCCATAGAGAATCTGTGGGGTATTGTCAAGAAGAGGTTGAGAGACATCAGACCCAACAATACAGATAAGCTGAAGGCCGCTATCAAAGCAACCTGGGCTTCCATAACACCTAAGCAGTGCCACAGGCTGATGATCCTCCATGCCACGCCACATTGATATAGTAATTCATGCAAAAGGAGCCCCGACCAAGGATTGAGTGCATACTATATTGTACATGGACATACTTTTCAGTAAGCCAACATTTCTGTATTAGAAATCCTTTTTTTTATTGGTCTTATGTAATATTCTAATTTTCTCAGATACTGAATTTTGAGATTTCACGAGCTGTTAGCCATTATTATCAAAATTAAAGAAATGTTTGAAATATATCACTCTTTGTGTAACACATCTATATAAAAAACATATGAGTTTTACTTTTTGAATTGAATTACTGAAATTAATAAACTTTTTGATGATATTGTAATTTTTTGAGATGCACCTGTATATAGATCAGACCAAAATGAGGGACGAATGAGGAGGAAAGAGGGAGAGAGGGACTTTGTTCCAATTCAGGGACAGTTGAGAGCTATGCATATATATTTACTTAAATTGGTCCAAGCTGGACCAATATTACCATATGTATCTAAACTTCCATTCTAATGCTGCGTACACACGGTCGGATTTTCCAACGGGAAATGTTCGATGGGAGCTTGCTGTCGGAAATTCCGACCGTGTGTAGGCTCCATCGGACCTTTTTCGTCGGAATTTCCGACAAACAAAATTTGACATCTGGATCTCAAAATTTCTGACAACAAAATCCGTTGTCGGAAATTCCGATCGCGTGTACACAATTCTGACGCACAAAATTCCACGCATGCTCGTAATCAAGCAGAAGAGCCGCACTGGCTATGGAACTTCATTTTTCTCGGCTCGTGGTATGTGTTGTACGTCGCCGCGCTCTTGACGTGTGGAATTTCCGACAAGATTTGTGTGACCGTGTGTATGCAAGACAAGTCTGAGCCAACATCCGTCGGAAAAAAAACATGGATTTTG
The DNA here is from genome assembly GCA_037952925.1 of Lithobates clamitans. Classification (NCBI taxonomy): domain Eukaryota; kingdom Metazoa; phylum Chordata; class Amphibia; order Anura; family Ranidae; genus Lithobates; species Lithobates clamitans. Next base: position 960,658 of record JBBGZY010002175.1, on the reverse strand, counting down.
CTGTCGGAATGTGCAATTGTGTGTATGCGGCATCAATCTCCATTTTTTTTTCTTTTTAATTACTCATCCAGCAAAGACTCCAAAGCAGAAGATTACTGCAAGGTTGACATTAATTACATGATGCCCCCCCCCTCCTCCCCAAGTTCTTGTCAGTCCTTCCCCGCTTTAATGGCCTTTTATTTCCTCCATTTGATAGAAATTCCGTCTTTCTAAAATAAAGCTGAAATGAGCTTAAACTTTAATCTCGATTTTATTATAATTCAAGCTGTGACAGCGAGGTCCCATATGGCACAGTTCAACTTTTTGCAACACCAAAGATCACACCGACTCGTCCCTCCACAGTCCGAGAAGAACTGCTCCACCTCCCTGCGATGCGTTTTCAGCGCAACCCAAGTACCAATCGGCACAATAATTACGCATTGCTAAAATACACCTCTCTGCTTTCTTAAGTGCATTTTCCGATAGGATAATATCTTTCGCCGGTTAAAGTCCTCTTCAGATTTCTTTTTTGACTTGCAAAAGGCGCTGGCTGACTTCCTGCCCTTGTTTGAAAGTAACTCGCGGTTAATTCGCTGCGCCATTAGTATGTATGTATTCTGTGACTTCTAATCTGGGTCTCATTTCCATACATTCCACCTCCTATTTCATGTGTGTATATAAGCATGTAATTGCCGGGGGCATGACATGAATGATAATAGTAAAGCAGGGTGATTAGAATGCAACTTTTAATAAGAAACCCTTCTTCTGCTGATTCCATAGTAGCTATCAATTTCTAAGCGGTATTATTTGATCCCTAATCATTTAAAGTGTAGAATCCATCCTCTCCCGGCTAGTCAGATATACTGCAAAGATACTAGCAAGATTAATTCCTGATTCTTACCTGCTTCTGGTCTCTAGATATTAGACATTTGCAATGAGTTTCGTTCCGAATTTGTTTAACGAATTTCGACAAATTTGTTAATTCGGAAATATCCGCATTAGCTTTAACCCCTTCCCGACCAGCCGCCACAGTTATACAGAGATCTGTCTGTTTACATTGACAGATCTCTGTTCTGTCTCTGTGTGAAGCGATCGTGCGCCCCCTAGTGGCCAAAAGGTGAACCCACGTAGTTGTACGTCTCTTCGCCTTTTGACCACTAGGGGGGTGCGCGATCGCTCCACACAGAGACAGAACGGAGATCTGTCAATGTAAAACAGACAGATCTCCGTGCTGTCAGGGTTGAGGAGAGCGATCTGTTGTTCATACTAAGTATGAACATCGAATCGCTCTCCTCACCCAGGCAGTCCCACCCCCCCACAGTTAGAATCACTCCTTAGGTAACACAGTTAACCCCTTGATCGCCCCCTACTGTTAACCCCTTCCCTGCCAGTTACACAGTAATCAGTGTATTTTTTTATAGCACTGATCGCTGTATTAATGCCAATGGTCCCAAAAATGTGTCAAAAGTGTCCGATCTGTCCGCCATAATGTTGCAGTCCCAATAAAAATCACTGGTTGCTGCCATTACTAGTAAAAAAAAAAATTATAATAATAAAAATGCCATAAATCTTTCCCCTATTTTGTAGACGCTATAACTTTTGTGCAAATCAATCAATATACGCTTCTTGCGATTTTTGTTACCAAAAATATGTAGAAGAATACATATCGGCCTAAACTGAGGAAAAAAAATTGGGGATATTTATTATAGCAAAAAGTACAAAATATTGTGTTTTTTTTCAAAATTGACGATCTTTTTTTGTTTATAGCGCTAAAAATAAAAACCGCAGAGGTGATCAAATACCACCAAAAGAAATCTCTATTTGTGGGAAAAAAATGAACATCAATTTTGTTTGGGTACAATGTTGCATGACCGCGCAATTGTCAATTAAAGTGACGCAGTGACGTATCGCAAAAAATGTCCTGGTCATTGAGCAGCCAAATCTGGGGCTGAAGTGGTTAACAAATTTTTCCGAATATTGGTAAATTCATCAATTTAAAAACTCAGAAATTTGAAATTTCAAAAATCCGGAAATTCACGCATAGATTTAGCAATAGGTAATAAAGAAGCCCACGCAATAGTGAACATGGTAGAATATCGCCCAAGGGGGATATCAGATCACTCGCCCCTGAAGTTAGTAGTGAACATACACGATAAACAAACACATAGGCCATGGACAGTAAATCCAGTATGGCTAGAGGTAATAGGGGGAGCTGAAGAAATATCTCTTGGCCTAAAAGAGTTCATGGCCTACAATTCAGGAACTGCATCAACAGGGGTGGTTTGGGACTCTTTAAAGGCCTTTTTAAGGGGACATCTAATCCAACATATAACAAGAGTAAAGAAGAGATCAAAAGCGCAGGGAGAGCAAATTAGAAGCAAGGTTACGGAGCTAGAAAGACAATATGTACTGGATCCTAGCCCAGGAAAACGGGAGTTATGGACTAGGAAGCAACAAGAGTACAAAGAGGTAATAATTAAAAATGCTGAAAATAGAAGACTCTTCCAGAGGCAGAGATGTTTTGAGGAAGGGGAAAGAGTGGGCCGAATGTTGGCGCTACTGGTTAGTACTAATTCCCCCTCTTCAATGATCTCTACGATTAGGTCCCCAAATGGGGAAATAACATCTGACCCTGTGAAGATTAAGGAGATATTTTTTGATTTCTATAGTACTCTTTATAAATCAAAAAGGGATGTGGAGAGAGGGGAGGTGGATAAATTCCTTGAGGGGGTTGAATTGCCGACCCTATCCGCAATTGACAGATCCAATTTAGAATCCCCAGTAACTTTAGGGGAGCTGAAAAACGCAGTGGCAGGTATGCCTAACCACAAATCCCCAGGCCCCGATGGGTTGCCCCTTGAGATTTATAAATACTATGGGGAGGCTTTGCTCCCCGTTCTTTTGAGGACATTAGAGGGGGCGATAGCAGAGGGTAGATTACCTGATTTGATGACAGAATCTAATATTGTACTTATACAAAAAGAAGGGAAGGACCAACTGGAAGCATCGTCATACAGACCGATCTCACTGCTCTGCTCGGATATTAAAATCCTTGCAAAGATATTAGCAACTAGGTTAAGCAAATGTATCGCAAAATTGATACATGCAGATCAGACAGGGTTTATCCCGCACAGAGCTACCAGTGTAAACATTAGACGGGCATACTTGAACTTCCAGACCCCAGTGGAAAGCGGAGATTCCAGAGCTGTCATGTCCTTGGATATTGCCAAGGCATTTGACAGCCTGGAATGGGAGTACCTTTGGGAAATAATGGAGAGATTCGGCTTTGACCCCCTTTTCATTAACTTGGTGAAAATCTTATACAACCGCCCAACTGCCAGACTTAAGATCAATAATGAATACTCAGGAAGTTTACCGCTCGAGAGGGGCACAAGGCAGGGGTGCCCTTTGTGGCCCCTGCTTTTTGCCCTGGCAATGGAGCCACTGGCAGAGGCCATGAGAAGCGCATCCGGAATACAGGGCTTCAAGAGGAAAAACGGGGAGGAAAAGATTGCACTCTACGCCGATGACGTTTTGGTTTTCCTGGGGGACACAGGACCATCCTTAGCAAAAGTGATGCAGTTGGTAGAAGGGTTTGGGAGGATCTCGGGCCTTGTAGTCAACTGGGAGAAATCAATGTTGCTTCAGATTGATCCAATTGTCAGCTCCCTCCCGGAGGGTATGCCCGGGTTAAAAATTGTAGATAAAATAAAATACCTGGGAGTGGTAATGTCCAACGATCCTAATCAATATATTCAAGATAACTTGGTCCCTTTATTTGAAAAACTTAAAAAAAAATGTGATATCTGGTGCAGACTCCCCTTGTCGATGGCGGGACGAACGAACCTGATTAGAATGATATGGCTGCCACAATTACTGTACACCCTCCATAACTCCCCGATGTGGATCGGGAGAAAGTGGTTCTCAAAAATAAATTCCCTGTTTCGGGAATTAATTTGGAAAAAAATTTTGGAAAAAACGCTCCATTCGTTTACATACGGCATTCGTTATTTCGGATAATTTGTAACTTTGGATAAAATCGTATTCCTTACGTTCATTAACAGCCAAATTTGAAAGGAAATTCTAAAGAATAACTAACTAATAATAACTAACTATTAAATTATAGGTATTGGAATTTCCTTTCAAATTTGGTTGTTAGTGAACGTAACGAATACGAATTTATCCGAAGTTATGAATTATCCGAAATAAGGAATGTCGTACCTAAATGAATGGAACAAATTAATAATAATAAATAACAATAATAATAATAACAATTGTTTATTATTATTATTATTTATTGTTAATTCATTCTGTTCTATTCGTTTACATGCGGCATTCGTTATTTCGGATAATTCGTAACTTCGGATAAATTCATATTCGTTACGTTCACTAACAACCAATTTTGAAAGGAATTTCCAATACTTATAATTTAATAGTTAGTTATCATTAGTTAGTTATTCTTTCGAATTTTTGGATTGTCTTTCTTATTTTAAGATCTTCGAATTTTTGAATTTTCTAATTTATGAATTTACGAATTGCAATCATAAGGAATGACCCGAAAAATGAAAAAAAAAAAAAAGACGTATGAAACGAAAACAAACAAATTTTTGGGCAGTGCACACGCCTACTAGATATTACAAAGGCTACTCTAGTAACTTTCTCAATAACCCTGAGGAATAATTAAAAGTATATTATGGCACAAAACCTAAAGCAATCGGAAAAATTCACTTAGGGCCCTTTCACACTGGGGTGGTTTGCAGACGCTATTGCGCTAAAAATAGCGCCTTCAAACCGACCCGAAAGTGCCGCTGCTGTCTCTCCAGTGTGAAAGCCCTGAGGACTTTTCACACGGGATTGGTGCGCTAGCAGGACGGGAAAAAAAATCCTGCTAGCTGCATCTTCGGAGCGGTGAAGGAGCTGTGTGTATACCGCTCCTGCCCATTAAAAACAATGGGACGGCGCAGCTATACCGCTGGCAAAGCGCCTCTGCAGAGGCGCTTTGCGGTGGTTTTTAACCCTTTCTCGGCCGTTAGTGGGGGTAAAACCGTGTCAAGGAGCCGCAGAATAGGGAGATCCCTTTGTAAACATCGGGAGCAGTGATCACTGTCATGTCCTAGGTAGCCCACCCCCCCCAGTTAGAATCACTCCCTAGGACACACTTAACCTCCTGATCACCCCCTAGTGTTTAACCTAGGGATGCACCAATACTATTTTTTTTACATTGAGTACAAGTACCAATACTTTATTTTTTTGGTACTCGCCTATACCAATTACCGATACCTACCACAGAGGTCAGCAATGGTACAAAGCATTGAAAATGTGTAAATATATGTAATATATAGATGTAAAAATATTCACTAACACAGCAAACAAAAAAAAGTTTTAATTGTTTATTGTTTATAAAATAGACATGAACAAAAGAAAAAAAGCAGGGAAATAATAATTAAATGGAGGAGAATAGGGAGTTAATTAAGGCTGATTAGAGTAAATGAAGGGTTATTAAGGGGTTAAACAGAGGAACATTTGTTTATGTGTGATTTGTTTTGTATGAATCAAAAATTTGTGCAAATTTTTGAAAATTTGTTCATTCGGAAGCATCCGAAATATGAATTTCTATGCTTCCGAATTGTATACAAAATACGAAATTTCGTTGACGAATTTCGGATCCAAATTCCGTTATAACGGACACGTGACTGGTGTTTTGTTGACCAATCAGAGGTTTTCTTCTGCTGCTGACTGAGGGTTGGGAAAATTACCTTTTTTAATATGGGAGTGGGAGACTGGTACTGGTAGCCGATGGGAGATTCAGAATCGGACAAAATAAGAATGTTTGTTAATATTGTTTCATTATTGTCATAATAATTACAATTATTCGTTATGATGAAGTTAAAAACCCAGGAAGTCAGCACAGCACAGGGATGGTGGGAGCCCCTCATAATGAGCATAATGAGTCCGATGACTGCCATATTGAGAAAGGTATTTTTTGCTTGTTAAATTCATCATAACAAACGTTCGTAATTGTTACGAAAAGTTAACGAACCTAACGAAAATTCGTATTTCGTACAAATCCAAATTGAATTTCGGACACATAGTTACATAGTTACATAGTAGGTGAGGTTGAAAAAAGACACAAGTCCATCAAATCCAACCTATGTGTGTGATTATGTGTCAGTATTACATTGTATATCCCTGTATGTTGCGGTCATTCAGGTGATTATCTAATAGTTTCTTGAAGCTATCAATGCTCCCCGCTGAGACCACCACCTGTGGAAGGGAATTCCATATCCTTGCCGCTCTTATAGTAAAGATCTCTCCCATCCTCTGGAATTCCCTGCCCCAGTATGTCCGATCAGCCCCTACCCTGTCCACCTTTAGGAGATCCTTGAAAACTCATTTATTCAGGGAAGCCTATCCCACACCCACATAACTGTCCCTGAGCCACCCCCATCAAATCATTCTTTGCAGCTATTACCTTTTGTACCACCACCCCCTCCCTTTAGAATGTAAGCTCTACGAGCCGGGCCCTCCTGTACCTTTTGTATTGAACTGTACTGTAATTGTGTTGTCCCCCTTATACATTGTAAAGCGCTGAGTAAACTGTTGGCGCAATATAAATCTCGTATAATAATAATAATAATAATAAAGAACCCTCTACGTAGTTTAAGTTTAAACCTCTTTTCTTCTAATTGTAATGAGTGGCCCCGAGTCTTGTTAAACTCTCTTCTGCGAAAAAGTTTTATCCCTATTGTGGGGTCACCAGTACGGTATTTGTAAATTGAAATCATATCCCCTCTCAAGCGTCTCTTCTCCAGAGAGAATAAGTTCAGTGCTCGCAACCTTTCCTCATAACTAAGATCCTCCAGACCCTTTATTAGCTTTGTTGCCCTTCTTTGTACTCGCTCCATTTCCAGTACATCCTTCCTGAGGACTGCTGCCCAGACCTGGACAGCATACTCCAGATGCGGCCGGACCAGAGTCTTGTAGAGCGGGAGAATTATCGTTTTATCTCTGGAGTTGATATCCTTTTTAATGCCAATATTCTGTTTGCTTTATTAGCAGCAGCTTGGCATTGCATGTCATTGCTGAGCCTATCATCTACTAGCACCCCCAGGTCCTTTTCCATCCTAGATTCCCCCAGAGGTTCTCCCCCCAGTGTATAGATTGCATTCATATTTTTGCCACCCAAATGCATTATTTTACATTTTTCTACATTGAACCTCATTTGCCATGTAGTCGCCCACCCCATTAATTTGTTCAGATCTTTTTGAAAGGTTTCCACATCCTGCGGAGAAGTTATTGCCCTGCTTAGCTTAGTATCGTCTGCAATTACAGAGATTGAACTGCTTATCCCATCCTCCAGATTGTTTATGAACAAATTAAATAGGATTGGTCCCAGCACAGAACCCTGGGGAACCCCACTACCCACCCCTGACCATTCTGAGTACTCCCCATTTATCACCACCCTCTGAACACGCCCTTGTAGCCAGTTTTCAATCCATGTACTCACCCTATGGTCCATGCCAACGGACCTTATTTTGTACAGTAAACGTTTATGGGGAACTGTGTCAAATGCTTTTGCAAAATCCAGATACACCACGTCTACGAGCCTTCCTTTATCTAGATGGTAACTCACCTCCTCATAGAAGGTTAATAGATTGGTTTGGCAAGAACAATTCTTCATGAATCCATGCTGATTACTGCTAATGATATCGTTCTCATTACTAAAATCTTGTATATAGTCCCATATCATCCCCTCCAAGAGTTTACATACTATTGATGTTAGGCTAACTGGTCTGTAATTCCCAGGGATGTATTTTGGGCCCTTTTTAAATATTGGTGCTACATTGGCTTTTCTCCAATCAGCTGGTACCATTCCAGTCAGTAGACTGTCTGTAAAAATTAGGAACAATGGTCTGGCAATCACTTGACTGAGTTCCCTAAGTACCCTCGGATGCAAGCCATCTGGTCCCGGTGATTTATTAATGTTAAGTTTCCCAAGTCTAATTTTAATTCTGTCCTCTGTTAACCATGGAGGTGCTTCCTGTGTTGTGTCATGGATAAACACTGCAGTTTTGTTTACTGAAGCCCCCCGATTCACTGAGGAGAAGAAGACACGAATTACGAAATACGAATTAACGAATGGAACGGAACAAAACAAAATATATTGAATATATTGACCGCGCACATGTTTATTGTTTATCCCTTTGATCTGCAGAAAAAGAAGAAACAGAAAGATACAAAAAGAAACAATGTTTCTTTTTATTTGAGTGTTTCAGGACTGAGCAATGTTGTTAATAAACATTACCGGCTTGCTTTTTTTTTTTTTTGACACCTCCAATTGACTTCTTTAACACTGGGGAAACCCACCGACAGCTCAAAGAACCGAGCCTGAAAGTATCAGTTTCAGGTATCGGTGCATTTGCACGAGAAACCGATACTTGTGCTAATACTCGGTATCGGCACCGATACTAGTATCGGTGCAACCCGAGTGTAACCCCTTCCCTGCCAGTGTCGTTTACACAGTAATCAGTGCATTTTTATAGCACTGATCGCTATATAAATGACAATGGTCCCAAAATAGTGTCCAAAGTGTCCGATGTGTCCGTCATAATGTCGCAGTCACGATAAAAATCGCAGATCGCCGCCATTACTAATAAAAAAAATAAATAATACTAAAAAATGCCATAAAACTATCACCTATTTTGTAGACACTATAATTTTTGCGCAAACCAATTAATATACGCCTATTGTGATTTTCTTTTTACCAAAAATATGTAGAAGAATACATATCGGCCTAAACTGAGGAAAAAAATAGTTTTTTTATAAATTTTTGGGGGATATTTATTATAACAAAAAGTAAAAAAATAATTGTTTTTTTTTTTCAAAATTGTCGCTCTTTTTTTTGTTTATAGCGCAAAAAATAAAAACCGCAGAGGTGATCAAATACCACCAAAAGAAAGCTCTATTTGTGGGGAAAAAAAGACGTCAATTTTGTTTGGGGGCACGACCGCGCAATTGTCAGTTAAAGCGACGCAGTGCCGAATCGCAAAAAGTGCTCCGGTCAGGAAAGAGGGACAATCTTCCGGGGCTGAAGCGGTTAAAGTAATCTTCAGGCCTAAAATGTAAATTTTAACAAGCGTGCAAAAAAAAAAATTGGGAAAAAAAAAAGGCTCAGGCAGGTAAATGGTTAAAAGGTGTAAGCGAATTCCATGCGTGCTGCTGAGTATGTCGCTTGTCTTGATAATGTGCTTCAACATTGACTATAATCAGATACTCAGTTGCTTTACGTCCTCCTGGATGGATCACGCTCCGCAGAGGGGGTCAGGGGGGTCCTGATGGGACCGAAAGCCTCATAGAATAGAATGTGTAGATTATAATCACCAATCTGTGTCGTTAACATTCATTATTGGAGACAAGCAAGATTATACGAGGTATCTAACACACATCTGTTTATGCTGATGGTGATAATGGAAATATACAGGATCAAACAATGGGATCTGATCTGTCTAGGGAGATTATAATCGCTACGACTTTGTGCAGCGCACATCCTACAGTATTTACATTCGAGTCCAGATCATCCATTGGTAAACATAAGCGTGGATTTTACTTAAAGCTGAACAGTTAAAAAATATATAGGAAACGCACACACTATATTGTCAAAAGTATTGGTACGCCTGCCTTTACACGCAGATGAACTTTATCCATTTAAGGGCCGAGCCTCTTTCTCAGATTTGGTGTTCACAAGTTAAAATCAGGTTTTTTTGCTAGAAAATGACTTAGAACCCCCAAACATTATATATATATTTTTAAAACCCTAGAGAATAAAATGGCAGTCGTTGCAAAACTTTTTGTCACACCATATTTGCACAGCAATCTTACAAGCGCACTTTTTTGGGGGAAAAAATTAAGTTTTTTTAATTAAAAAATAAGAGAACAGTAAAGTTAACCCAATTTTTTTTTATATTGTGAAAGATAATATTATGCCAAGTGAATTGATACCCAACATGTCACGCTTCATAGTTGCGCCCGCTCCTGGAATGGCAACAAACTCTAAAAATCTCCATAGGCGAAGTTTAAAAAATTCTACAGGTTTCATGTTTTGAGTTACAGAGGAGTTCTAGGTCTAGAATTATTGCTCTGGCTCTGCCGATCGCGGCGATACCTCACATATGTGGTTTGAACACCGTTTTCATATGCGGGCGCTGCTGATGTATGCGTTCACTTCTGCGCGCGAGCTCGGCGGGACGGGGCGCATTTAAATTTTTTCTTTTTTTTTCTTTTATTTTTTTTACCTTTTATTTTTAATTTTTACACTGTTCTTTAAAAAAAAATGGGTCACTTTTATTCCTATTACAAGGAATGTAAACATCCCTTGTAATAGAAAAAAAGCATGACATGACCTTCTAAATATGAGATCTGGGGTCAAAAAGACATCAGATCTCATATTTACACTAAAATGCAATAATAAAAATTAAAAAAATGTTACAGTATGTAATTTAGAAAAAAAAAAATAAAAATGGCCCTTTAAGAGCATTGGGCGGAACTGACGTTTTGACATCGCTTCTGTCCTGCAATGATATGGAGATGGGTGAGGGCCATCTTCCCCTCACTCATCTCCATGTTAGGGAGAGGATCCGATTGCCTTTGCTGCTACTGATGGCTACGGCAAGCGGCGGAGGGCACCGGAGAGCCGCGGAAGGGGTGGGGGCCTCTCTCGCCACCGATAAAAGTGATCTTGCGGCAAATCTGCCAGAGACCACTTTTATCTTGAAGCGGACTGGCCGCTCTTGAAGAGGATACTAGCTGCTACTATAACAACGGTATTCCTTTTAAAAGTAGCGACATAAAACGACGATGGGAGGTCCGGAAGTGGTTAATGACATCCCAGTCTTAGTCCGTAGGGTTCACTATTGAGTTTGCCCCACGCTTTGCAGCTATAACAGCTTCAACTCTTCTGGAAAGGCCGTCCACAAGGTTTAGGAGTGTGTCTATGGGAATGTTTCACCATTCTTCCAGAAGCGCATATGTGAGGTCAGGCACTGATGTTGGACGAGAAAGCCTGGCTTGCAGTCCCTGCTCTAATTCATCCCAAAGGTGTTCTATCGGGTTGAGGTCAGGACTCTGTGCAGGCCAGTCAAGTTCCTCCACCCCAAACTCGCTCATCCATGTCTTTATTGACCTTGCTTTGTGCACTGGTGCGCAGTCATGTTGAAACAGGAAGAGGCCATCCCCAAACTGTTTCCACAAAGTTGGGAGCATGAAATTGTCCAAAATGTCTTGGTATGCTGACACCTTAAGAGTTCCCTTCACTGGAACTAAGGGGCCAAGCCCAACCCCTGAACAACAACCCCACACCATAATCCCCCCTCCACCAAATGATTTGAACTAGTGCACAAAGTAAGGTCCATAAAGACATGGAAATGTGAGTTTGGGGTGGAGGAACTTGACTGATCTGAACCCAATAGAACACCTTTGGGATGAATTAGAGTGGAGACTGTGAGCCAGGCCTTTTTGTCCAACATCCGTGCCTGACCTCACAAATGCACTTCTGGAAGAATGCTCAGACATCCCCATAGACACCCTCCTAAACCTTGTGGAAAGCCTTCCCAGAAGAGTTGAAGCTGTTGTGGCTTCAAAGGGTGGGCCAACTCAATATTGAACCCTACAGACTAAGACTGGAATGTCATTAAAGTTCATGTTATGGCAGACACCCCAATACTTTTGGCAATATAGTGTGTGTGTGTGTGTGTGTGTGTGTGTGTGTGTGTGTGTGTGTGTGTGTGTGTGTGTGTGTGTGTGTGTGTGTGTGTGTGTGTGTGTATGTATATATATATATATATATACACACAGTGGGGACGGAAAGTATTCAGACCCCCTTAAATTTTTCACTCTTTGTTATATTGCAGCCATTTGCTAAAATCATTTAAGTTCATTTTTTTTCTCATTAATGTACACACAGCACCCCATATTGTACACACAGCACCCCATATTGTACACACAGCACCCCATATTGACAAAAAAACACAGAATTGTTGACATTTTTGCAGATTTATTGAAAAGGAAAATCTGAAATATCACATGGTCCTAAGTATTCAGACCCTTTGCTGTGACACTCATATATTTAACTCAGGTGCTGTCCATTTCTTCTGATCATCCTTGAGATGGTTCTACACCTTCATTTGAGTCCAGCTGTGTTCGATTATACTGACTGGACTTGATTAGGAAAGCCACACACCTGTCTATATAAGACCTTACAGCTCACAGTGCATGTCAGATCAAATGAGAATCATGAGGTCAAAGGAACTGCCTGAAGAGCTCAGAGACAGAATTGTGGCAAAGCACAGATCTGGCCAAGGTAACAAAAACATTTCTGCTGCACTTAAGGTTCCTAAGAGCACAGTGGCCTCCATAATCCTTAAATGGAAGACATTTGGGATGACCAGAACCCTTCCTAGAGCTGGCCGTCCGGCCAAACTGAGCTATCGGGGGAGAAGAGCCTTGGTGAGAGAGGTAAAGAAGAACCCAAAGATCACTGTGGCTGAGCTCCAGAGATGCAGTCGGGAGATGGGAGAAAGTTGTAGAAAGTCAACCATCACTGCAGTTCTCCACCAGTCGGGGCTTTATGGCAGAGTGGCCCGACGGAAGCCTCTCCTCAGTGCAAGACACATGAAAGCTCGCATGGAGTTTGCTAAAAAAACACCTGAAGGACCCCAAGATGGTGAGAAATAAGATTCTCTGGTCTGATGAGACCAAGATAAAACTTTTTGGCCTTATTTCTAAGCGGTATGTGTAGAGAAAACCAGGCACTGCTCATCACCTGTCCAATACAGTCCCAACAGTGAAGCATGGTGGTGGCAGCATTATGCTGTGGGGGTGTTTTTCAGCTGCAGGGACAGGACGACTGGTTGAAATCGAGGGAAAGATGAATGCAGCCAAGTACAGGGATATCCTGGATAAAAACCTTCTCCAGAGGGCTCAGGACCTCAGACTGGGCCGAAGGTTTACCTTCCAACAAGACAATGACCTTAAGCACACAGCTAAAATAACGAAGGAGTGGCTTCACAACAACTCCGTGACTGTTCTTGAATGGCCCAGCCAGAGCCCTGACTTAAACCCAATTGAGCATCTCTGGAGAGACCTAATAATGGCCGTCCACCAACGTTTACCATCCAACCTGACAAAACTGGAAAGGATCTGCAAGGAGGAATGGGAGAGGATCCCCAAATCCAGGTGTGAAAAACTTGTTGCATATTTCCCAAAAAGACTCATGGCTGTACTAGATCAAAAGGGTGCTTCTACTAAATACTGAGCAAAGGGTCTGAATACTTAGGACCATGTGATATTTCAGTTTTTCTTTTTTAATAAATCTGCAAAAATGTCAACAATTCTGTGTTTTTCTGTCAATATGGGGTGCTGTGTATACATTAATGAGGAAAAAAATGAACTTAAATGATTTTAGCAAATGGCTTCTATATAACAGAGTGAAAAATTTAGGGGGTCTGAATACTTTCCGTTCCCACTGTATATACTTTCATTTTTTTTTCCGTGATGCCTAACATGAAGATTATATGACCAGGAACCATTCTATAAGTCTGATCATCAGTGGATACCCAAGCTGTCAGTGACAGCCATTTTTGAGAGCCACTAGCTGTACTAAGTGTAGTCTGATGGTTCTAAAAAACAAGATGTCTATAAAAAATATCCTCAACATGGAAAGCTGAATTTGTCATGGTCACGTGATAGTTTACGTTTTTGGGGTTGTATTTGATTTGTGCAAAGAGAGATCACACAAATACTTATCAATATAACATTTATTAAAAGTGATACAGATAATATTAGAAAATGTAACAAAAACACTTAACTAAAGATGCTGTTTCGCCACGGGGTCACCCCTCACTTTTCGTGGCATGGCTCACCAGGTTCAGACACATGTCCAATGGCAGCTCTGATATAAGACTGTTACTGTAAGCTTTTCCTATGGTATATATAGGACTTGAATGTAAGGAAATGGTCAACCTACCCCCACTGGAGCAAGAGGAACCTTCTAAGAAAAATTCCAGATTTTGAAGATGAAGATTAGTGGGCTGGCTTGTCCATATTGTCAATATACAATCACATTCCTATAGCACGAAGCCAGCTAAACTGACCATCCTTATATGTCTTGTACGGCCTCCTAACCAAGATTTGGAGGCTTATAACTCATTAGTGAGTCACAATATTAAAAGGAAATATGTAATATGCAATTTTCCCATAAATCATTTGCTATTGTCTTTAACTATACATGTGTAGGCAGATGCAGTTTACTTTCTCCACTGCTGTGTTCAAGCGCAGCAGCATTGCAGAGGGCAAGGAAGTCAAGAGGAACAGGGTTCCTCTATGGTTTCGTGAGTCACTGGGGAAGCTATCCAATTGGATGCTGCTGCCCCATGTGACTCTAGCAGCCATCTTGAGTCAGCAACACAAAGCGTGCACCGCTCAGGCCAACGAGGTGCAATATCCCTCCAGGTGCTCGCCCCAGCTCACCACCGTAACTGGATTGTATAGAAGAAAGAAAGTGGCCGCACACTGGAACGAGAAGTTTTCTTGACAGGAATCTTTATTGTCGCATGCCAGACAGATGATACAGGACCAAAGTTAACGGTTCACAAGCAAGGTATATCTGTGTGAAACGTTAACTTTGGTCCTGTATCATCTGTCTGGCACGCAACAATAAAGATTCCTGTCAAGCAAACTTCTCGTTCCAGTGTGTAGGCCACTTTTTTCTTCTACACATCTTGGATCAGGCAGAGTATATCCCGGTCACCCATCAGTCAGGGACAGTACTGGTGGTAGGGAGAGGTTCCACATGAGTAGAGAAAGAGTAGGGACACACTATCCTTCATGGAAGCCTCCCTATTACGGCAAAGAGCTGCCAGGCCGCATTCCATCCTTCTAGACAGGTTCTTTTGGTGCATCTGAGAACTGCTGTTACAAAGTTTGCTGCAAGATTCTGTGAGTGCACCCGGTTGGGTTAACTTCCTGATGGGTAGATGTGCTTGTTTGAACTTTAAGTAAAATACAGGTCTGTTTCCACACCTGGACTCTGTGGGGTTGATTTGCTAAAGGCAAATAGACTGTGCACTTTGCAAAGTGCAGTTGCTCCAGAGCTTAGTAAATGAGGTAAAGATTCACTTTGCAAAGAATACCCAATCACGTGCAAAGAAAATTAAAAAAACAGCATTTTTGCTTGCACGTGATTTGATGGTGTAAGTCAGCAGAGATTCTGCTCATTTACTAAACTCTTGAGCAACTGCACTTTGCAAAGTACACATTCCCTTTGCCTTTAGTAGTAGTTTACTACCGCCACACCATGCTGCACCTCCAGACACGTTTGAACACCACTTCAGCTCCAGAAGGTTTACCCCCCTTCATGACCAGGCCATTTTTTGCGATTCGGCACTGAGCTAATTTAACTGACAATTGCGCGGTCGTGCGACGCTGTACACAAATAAAATTGATGTTCTTTCCCCGCCCCACAAATAGAGCTTTCTTTTGGTGGTGTTTGATCACCACTGCGGTTTTTATTTTTTGCTCTATAAACAAAAAAAGACCGACAATTAAAAAAAACAAAAAAAAACCCCTAAACTATAAAACACTGTAAAAGGGGATGACAATCAGCACAAACAAAATGAAACAAACACAGTCACAAATAAAATATGCAAGCTAAACACTACAGGTAATCACATATGCCTGGAAAGTATACAACAATGAAGGGTAAGTGCAGCGCAATAAATAAAATAGAATGGATGATCAGAAGATGGATGGATGAAAATCACAAATGTCCATCAGGACGAATCCATATTAGGGAAACTTCAAATGACATGAATCGGTCCTGTGTAACATCTTCACCCAAAAACTCAAAATGCGCTTACCAGATTCAGTGGACCTCTGCAAAGCAGAGGTCAAACTCACATGTATACCCACGGGGATGATGGTAATTCCTGGTGATGTCTCTGGAGGATATCAATGATGTCTGGAGGTCCGGTCATCCAGGGGAATAAGCCAGCCGTCCAGCAGGGAGATACCAAAGATATAAGCCGCCAGGTAAATGAAGATGTGGAAAAAAACACTGCAAAGTGTCAAAAAAAATATAAAGGATACAATCTAAGAGTAATCCGTATGATTTATTGAAAATTTTCACTATTAAAACAGTAAAAAACAAGTGCTGATGAGCGCAATATAAAACTGATCGGACTACAGCACAGTGTAGTGCCGACGAACACAGTGTGGCAGCAGGTGACGTCCGTAACAAAGCTCCTCTCCCCGTACGCAGCGTTACGTCCTGATTGGACTTCGTCAGTGAGGGGTGGAGCCTGACTGTCACCCAGCGGCTTTTGAAGGGAACGGACGGTGTCCGGGTGGGCTGCGGCACAAACGGAAGTCAGAGGAACTTCCTTAGCAACCGGACCCTATCGACACCCTCTCCAATAAACAATTAGAATCAAGCCATGTCTAAAATAGAGGTGGCGGAAACGGAAGTCAAATGAAGACCTCCATGTTAAATTGCACGGGGACACCTCCAAACAAAGGTATTATAAGGCAATAAATGGAATAAAATATATATAAAATGTAAATTAGGGCATTACATATAGCAAAGTGGATTATTTACACACAATGTTTCCAAACATTTTAGGATTTTCCACAACCGGAACCCCAGATGTTTAAAATTTTGGGGTGTAGAAAGAGTGAATCCACACTGGAGGGGGGGGGGCAATTTTATCAGGCAGCTGAGCCAGCGTGAATCCATGTGGATTCATGAGACTCGGGTTATGGTTCCCAAGGGGTTAAATGTGGAATTTGACCTCAATTGTTTCATATCTAATAAATAGTTGTACATTGGTTGCATTTGGTTTTGTATGTTTTTTAAATTTTACACAGATATGGCACCGGGAGAACATTTCCGTTATAGTTTTTATCATCACTATTTTTCTTTTTTGCCCTTTAAAGTAAGACATTTACCCTAATTGGGAGTGGTAATGCCCTCATTTACATTTCATATATATTTTATTTCATTTATTGCCTTATAACACCCTTGTTTGGAGGTGTCCTCGTGCAATTTAACATGGCGGTCTTCATTTGACTTACGTTTCCGCCACCTCTATTTTAGATATGGCTTGATTCTAATTATTTATTGGAGAGGGTGTCGGTAGGGTCCGGTTGCTAAGGAACTTCCTCTGACTTCCGTTTGTGCGGCAGCCCACCCGGACACCGCCCGTTCCCTTCAAAAGCCACTAGGTGACAGTCAGGCTCCACCCCTCACTGACAAAGTCCAATAAGGACGTAACGCTGCGTATGGGGGGAGGAGCTTTGTTACGGACATCACCCACTGCCACACTGTGTTCGTCGGCACTACACTGTGCTGTAGTCCAATCAGTTTTATATTGTGCTCATCTGCGCTTGTTTTTTACTATTTTAATAGTGACATTTTCAATAAATAATACAGATTACTCTTAGGGTCCTTTCACACGGGACGGATCCGAGATGATCCGCCCCGTGTACATCCGCTTGCTCAGCGGGGATCTCTCCGTGGATCCCCGCTGAGCAGGCAGAAGACAGGTCCGTCGCTGCACACTGTGCAGCGACGGACCTGTCGGAGTGGGGGGGGATCGGATGAAATTTTCGAATTTACGAATATTCGACCCGAAAACGGATGGAAAAGTAGGTTTTTCCTCCGTCACACTTTTTCGGAACAGAGCGGGTCGGATGTCAGCGGACATGTCACCGCTGACATCCGACGCTCCATAGAGGTCTACGGAGGGTCCGTTCAGGTCCGCCTAAAAAACTGACAGGTGGACCTGAATGGATCGTTCATGTGAAAGAGGCCTTAGATGGTATCCTTTATATTTTTTCATTAACACTTTGGAGTGGTCTTTTCCACATCTTCATTTGCCTGGCAGCTTATATCTTTGGTATCTCCCTGCTGGACGGCTGGCTTATTCCCCTGGATGACTGGACCTCCAGACATCATTGATATCCTCCAGAGACATCACCAGGAATTACAATCATCCCCGTGAGGATACATGTGAGTTTGACCCCTGCTTTGCAGAGGTCCTCTGAATCTGGTAAGCGCATTTTGAGTTTTTGGGTGAAGATGTTACACAAGACCGATTCCTGTCGTTTGAAACTATAAAACACATCCAATAAAAAAAATTAAAAAATCAAATGTCTTCATCGGTTTAGACCAATATGTATTCTGCTACATGTTTTTTGTAAAAAAATCCCAATAA
The DNA here is from genome assembly GCA_037952925.1 of Lithobates clamitans. Classification (NCBI taxonomy): domain Eukaryota; kingdom Metazoa; phylum Chordata; class Amphibia; order Anura; family Ranidae; genus Lithobates; species Lithobates clamitans. The sequence continues at coordinate 942,413 of JBBGZY010002175.1, read as the reverse complement.
GCGTATATTGATTGGTTTGTGCAAACGTTATAGTGTCTACAAACTATGGGATATATTTATGGAATTTTTATTTATTTATTTATTACTAGTAATGGCGGCGATCAATGACTTATAGTGGGACTGTGACATTGCGGCGGACAGATCGGACACTAAGTGACACTTATGACACTTTTTTGGGGAACCAGTGACTTCAATACAGTGATCCATGCTAAAAATATGCACTGACACTGTACTAATGACACTGGCTGGGAAGGGGTTAACATTAGGGGCAATCAAAGGGTTTAAATGTGTGCCTAAAATGTGCTTACTCACTCTGGGGGAGGTGCTTGAACTATGGGAAGGCAGAGACCCGTGTTCCTGCTTTGCAGAAACACAGGATCACTATCTTGCCTACTGACAGAATGGCGATCTGCCTCGTTTACAGAGGCAGACCGTATTTCTGCTTCTGTCCCGAACGGACTTGCGGATTGGCTCCCTCTATGTCCAATCACAGCGGGAGCGGGTCGCCAGCGGCACTAGTGCACGCCCCAAACCCCCGGAAGTGCAAGATCACGTACAGGTACCTGGTTCTGCACAGGAGAGTCACCTTGCCGCTGTATATGTACAGTATACGGCCGGCAAGTGGTTAATAAATTGCCATCACTATGCATAATAGACATAGTTACATAGTATGTGAGGTTGAAAAAAGACACAAGTCCATGAAGTCCAACCTATGACATGTGCAATTTGTTTAATCCCAAATTTGTTTAACAAATTTTGACAAATTCGTTGATTCAGAAACATCTGAATTAACGAAAACCCATTTAACAAATTTTTCAGAATATTTGTAAATTCTAAAATTTGTAAATTTGAAAATTCGTAAAATTTGTGAATTCAAAAATTCAGGAAATTCGGAATTCAAAAATCCAAAAACCTGAACATTCGAAAATCTGAAATTACTATTAAATTATAGGTATTGGAATTTCCTTTCAAATTTGGCTGTTAGTGAACGTAATGAATACGAATTTATCCAAAGCTACGAACAATCCGAAATACCGAATGCCGTATCTAAACAAATGGAACATAATGAATTAATAATAATAAATAACAATAATAATAATAGACAAACTTTTTATTATTATTTATTTGTTCCATTCCATTTGTTTAGATGCAGCATTTGTTATTTCGGATAATTCATAACTTCGGATAAATTCGTATTTGTTATGTTCACTAACAGCCAAATTTGAAATGAAATTCCAATACCTATAATTTAATAGTTATTATTAGTTAGTTAGTTAGTTAGCTATTCTTTAGAATTTTCAGATTTTTTGTTCTTTAGAATTTTCTTTCTTATTTTCGAATTTACGAATTGAGGAATTTACAAAATTACGAATCTTCAAATTGACTAAATTATGAATTTTTAGAATTTACAAAATTACCAAATTTCAAATTGACTAAATTATGAATTTTTCGAATTTACAAAATTACCAAATTTCAAATTGACTAAAGAACAAATTTTCAAAACTACAAATTTTCAAAACTACGAATATTTTCCAATTTATGACTTTACGACTTTACAAATTTACAAAATTTACAAATTTACGAATGTACAACTTTACAAATTTACGACTTTGTGAATTTTCAAATTTCCGAATTTCCAAATTACGTTCATAACCAATGACCTGAAAAAGGAAAAAAACAAAAAACGATTGAAACGAAAACAAAAGAATTTTTCTGCAGTGCACATGTCTAATGCATAACATTAACACTATTTCTTGTGCTTTTGAAAAACTCAGTAATGTTTTGTAAAATATTTGAAAAATTAAAGGCAAACTTTGATCATTTAAGAATTCTTGCGGAATTCCCACAAGAATAACAGAATATTTCCGCCCCATTACAATGCATCCTGCATTATCAAATCATTTAAAGGCGCTCCCCCCTGTTTTATATGCAAGCAGAGTACCGAAGCCTCTTTCAAAAAAAAAAAGCAAATGGCACTCTACTTTATCACCGGTTGACTTTAGTGCACTTTCCGAGCTGCTCTGAGCTGATAACACAGAAAAAAAAAAAGTGCGTTACCAAAGCAAGCAGCAAAACGCTGCATTGTACCGCCATGTCGACAGCCTTGTTACAGCGGCTTAATTTTCCTGGTTCAATGAAGCAGTGAAATTACCTAATGTCACCAAACAAAATCATGCAACAAAATGTCATGCCCTTATCAGACTACTAAAGAAGAGAGCTTTTCTCCGCACTGATTTTTTAATTTTTTTTCCAAGTTTATTCTGATAATCAATTGCTAGTTCACAATATGTCAGTCAGCAGCTAGGAAATTGCTGCCTCCATGAGCGGAATAGCAAGGAGGACAGCGATATTTTGTATAGGGAGTCATTTGCCATTTGTGGCTCTAGCCTAAATTTAACTTCCCATGGGAAGAAACATTTCATGGAATATTCTTCTTCGAGGACAGACGTGCGGGTCATTTGTTGTCCGAAGGACTCCAGGCTCATGCCCCCCCCCCCCCACTGCTCCTAAAGATACCCCTCACCCTTTTTTATATGCTTATCTTATCCAGATACCTTAACTATTTGACCGACGCCCTGGGCTAATTCTGACATTTCTCTAAATCTGCATTTTTTTTGCTAGAAAGTTACTTAGAACGGCTAAAAACATTATACATTCTTTCAAATAGAGGCCCCAGAGAATAAAACGGTGGGTGTTGCAATTTTTTTAGGTTGCGTAGAACGTTATGGAAAAAATATACTTTAACTACTTTAAGAGCCCTTTCACACTGTGCCGCCCCGGGCATCAGCGGTAAAGGGTCACTTTACCGTCGCTTTAGCGGTGCTATTCGGCCGCTAGTGGGGGCTGTTTATACTCCCCCGCTAGTGGCCAAAAAGGGGTTAAATTTGCCCACAAAACGCCGCCTCAGCGGCGTTTTGCCGGCGATATCGCAGCGCTGCCCCATTGGTTTCAATGGGGAGGAGCGTTAAGTTCGCCGCTCCTTCACCGCTCCTTCACCGCTCCAAAGAAGCTGCTGGCAGGACTTTTTCTGACGCCCTGCCAGCTCACCACTTCAGTGGGAAAGCCCTTGGGCATCAGCGGTAAAGCGGTGCTATTTTTAGCGCCGCTTTAGTGGCGCTATTAGGCCGCTAGCGGGGGGCGTTTTTAAACCCCCCACTAGTGGCCAAAAAGGGGTTAAATCAGCCCACAGAACACTGCCGCAGCGGCGTTTTGCCGGCGGTATCGTGGCGCTGCCCCATTGACTTCAGTGGGGAGGAGCGTTGAGTTTGCCGCTCCTTCACCGCTCCAAAGAAGCTGCTGGCAGGACTTTTTCTGACGCCCTGCCAGCGCACCAGTGTGAAAGCCCGTGAAATGGAGCTGCTGTTTTAGGGTGGTTTGCAGGCGCTATTTTTAAAGCTATAGCACCTGCAAAACGCCCCAGTGTGAAAGGGATCTTAGCCCGGGCCTTTTCTGGCACTTTTTGTTCACATGTAAGAATCAGTATTTTTTTGCTAGAAAATTACTTAGAACTCCCAAAGATTATATATATATATTTTTTAAAGCAGAGGCCCTCGAGAATAATTTGGTGGGTTTTGCAAATTTTTATGCCACATGGTAGTTGCGCAGCGTTTTTTCGAACGCAATTTTTTGTGGAAAAAAAATACACTTTTTCTTATTTTAATGCAAAAAGACACAATACATAACCCATTTTTTTGTAAAATATAAAAGATGAAGTTACGCTGAGTAAATAGATACCAAACAAGTCATGCTTTAAAATTGCGCACGCCTGCGCAACGGCGTCAAACAGCATACATTTTAGTATCCATACAGTAGGTCGAGGCTTCAAAAGCCTTTACATAGTTGGTGAGGTTGAAAAAAGACACAAGTCTAGAGAAAAAGAGGGTTCCCCTTGGGGTAGGACTTTAGCGGCACTTATATAGAGTCACAAAATGGTATAGTAGAAAAAAGGTCAAAAGAAAAAAAAGGTCAAAATTTATTGAAAATACAAAAGTAAAAACATGAATCATGGAGTGTACGTGTCAACCATAACTGATACTGCAAGTAGTAGAGGTAGACGGTAGTACAATTGATCCTTTACCCTATGCGTTTCGGAGTCTACAAGAGACACTCCTTCCTCACTGGTAACTAAGATACAATAGCTAATTGCAGCAATCAGGCGCTTGTGGCACACTCCATATAGTTAAAAACAGCATCAAATGCAAAATTTTGGCCACCAGAGATCGGCATTATCCTGAGCATATGTACATGGATAGGCTCAGAAGTAGATGTCTTTTCATCCAATTGGTATACAAGGGGACATTTAAACGTAGATGTATTCAGTGTGTGTCACTCTCCTGATGGTCTCCTGTGAACAGGTTGCTAGGTGGTTTTTCGAACGCAAAAAAAATACACTTTTTTGAATTTTAATGCAAAAAGACACAATACATAACCCATTTTTTTTTGTAAAATATAAAAGATGAAGTTATGCTGAGTAAATAGATACCAAACAGGTCATGCTTTAAAATTACGCACGCCTACGCAACGGCAACAAACAGTAGACATGTGCAGTCCATCCAGTAGACATGTGCACTGCTGAAAAATGTGTCCGTTATTGTCTTTTGTTTTTCGGGTCATTCGTTATGATCGCAATTCATAAATTCGTAAATTCTAAAATTCATAAATTCGTAAATTCATAAATTAGAACATTTTAAAATCAGAAAATTCCTAAATTCGAAAATCAGAAAATTCGTAAATCCGAAAATAAGAAATAAAATCCGAAAATTCAAAATTCAAAAACTAACTAACGATAACTAACTATTAAATTATAGGTATTGGGATTTCCTTTTAAATTTGGCGGTTAGTGAACGCAATGAATACGAATTTATCCAAAGTTAATTTGTCCAAAATAACGAATGCCGCATCTAAACAAATAGAATGGAACAAATTAATAATAATAATAAAAATTTATTATTATTATTAATGTTATTTATTATCATTAATTAGTTACGCTCCATTCGTTTAGATACGGCATTCGTTATTTCGAATAATTTGTAACTTTGGATAAGTTCGTATTCCTTACGTTCACTAACAGCCAAATTTGAAAGGAAATTCTAAAGAATAACTAACTAACTAATAATAACTAACTATTAAATTATAGGTATTGGGATTTCCTTTCAAATTTGGCGGGCTGGTGAACGTAACAATACGAATTTATCGTTACGAATAATCCGAAATAACGAATGCCGTATCTAAACTGATGGAACAGAACAAATTAATAATAATAATAAAACTTTATTATTATTATTATTATTATTATTATTATTAATAATAATAATGTAATCTATTATCATTAATTTATTAATCATTAATTAGTTACGTTCCATTCGTTTAGATGCGGCATTCGTTATTTCGGATAATTTGTAACTTTGGATGAGTTGGTATTCGTTACGTTCACTAACAGCCAAATTTGAAAGGAAATTCTAAAGAATAACTAACTAACTAACTAACTAATATTAACAAACTTTTAAATTATAGGTATTGGAATCTCCTTTCAAATTAGGCAGGTTAGTGAACGCAAGGAATACCAATTTATCCGAAGTTACGAATAATCCGAAATAACGATTGCCGTATCGAAACAAATGGAACGGAACAAATTAATAATAATAAAACATTTTTATCACTATTATTAATATTATTTATTATCATTAATTCGTTACGTTCCATTAGTTTAGATGCGTCATTTGTTATTTTGAATAATTTCTAACTTTGGATACATTTGTATTCGTTACATATACTAACAGCCAAATTTGAAAGGAAATTCCAATACCTATAATTTAATAGTTAGTAATAGTAAAGTTATAATTAGTTATTATTTCAGATTTTCTAATTTTCGGGTTTTCGAATTTTTGAATTTATATTAATTTACGAATTTTGGAATTTACAAATTTTTGGAAAAATTTGTTCAACATGTTTTCGTTAGTTTGGATATTTCTGAATTTGTTGAAATTCGTTAAACAAATTCAGAACAAAACGAATTGCACATGTCTACCATCCAGTTTAACCCGTGTGTGTGTTTATGTTAATATCCCTGTATATTGTGATCGTTAAAATATCCATCTAATAGCATTTTGAAACTATCGACGCTCCCTGCTGATAGCACTACTTGTGGAAGAGAATTCCACATCCTTACCGCTCGGACAGTAAAGAACCCTTTACGCAGGTTAAACCACTTCTCTACTAATTTTAGTGAATGGCTGCGTGTTTTTTTAAATTCCCTTTCACTGAAAAGTTTTTTCCCTATGCTCGGCTCTCCAGTACGGAGATGTACATCGCTATCATATCCCCTCTCAAGCTTCTCTTCTCCAGAGAGAATAAGTTCAATGCTTGTAGTCTTTCCCCATAGCTGAGATCCTCCAGACCCTTTATTAGCTTTGTTGCCCTTCTTTGTACTCGCTCCATTTCCAGTACATCCTTCCTGAGGACTGGTGCCCAGAACTGGACAGCATACTCCAGGTGCGGTCAGACCAGAGTCTTGTAGAGCGGGAGTGTGACGAACGCGGGTGTCAGATCCCTGCCCTCCTCGCTAACTCGCGACAAAGGACCAGCCAACCTCACACCACGCTGTCACTTACGTAACAATGCCACTCTCAGCTGCGCCCAGCACAAAGATTTTTCAGCTTGCAGGACCACAATCTAGGTGCGAGCAGCCTGAGAGTGATTGTCACTGGGCTAATTACACAATTAACCCTTTAACTGCCACCACCCCCGTTTAAAAGACCGAGCCGGGGGAGACTCGTAATTTTGCAATACCAATTATAATTTTAGAATAAGCGTCTGCCACACACACTGTCACCACAGACAGGTCTGCTCAGAGTCTTACTCTACAACAGTAGCGCCCTTCAAGAGGCAGGTTCGTTTATAGCTTGCATTAAGAGCTTTAGAGACAAGGTTAACACTTTTCAACATAAGGGTTTATTATGAAAAGGTCAAAGTTGATGCAAATAAAATATTTACAGAAAAAAGATGTTTCAAAAAGATAAAGACAATATACAGCCACAAAGCAATAAGGTAGAATTGGGAAGAAAGAATACTTGCAATTAATGTCCAAGGGTTGATCAGAGTTCGATTGATGAGCTAGGTAATTGGTTCTCGACTTGGCAGATGTTTCTTCTTGGATGGTAAAAGGAGAACTGACCATTGTCTTGGCATCTCCTCTTTTCTGTCAAATCAAAGGGGGTGTTGACAGCGACCAGTAACCAATCATCTGATCAGCTGGTTTTAGGGGTTGGTTGCTGGGAGGTGTCTACAATCATGACCATGTCCCAGGTAGATTTTGGTAATACATACTCATATATCTGCATCTATAGTGTTTACAGACTCCAAATATCCATATTATTATTCAACTTGAGATTTCCTTCAAAACAAGTCTAAACATGCCATATCTATAACGTATAGCCTGCTTTGGAGGAATAAGTGGTCCCAGGGGTTTCCCATATGACCTGACATAGGGGTGTCTGGACTTGAAACGTTCCATATTATCTGAGGAAGCTAAATATGTCCAGATTATGTCTGTGCTATTACTAAGTCAGAAGTTATGAAACATGCTGAAATTTCATACTTATTCTAGTGAGGTGTATTCAGAAGACTTTACGACCTAGGCCTGTTTGGTCTCTGAATGGGGAGGTTGACAGTTTTACAACAGGCCTGAACACTGCCCTTACAACAAATGTTTTTCTACTGACTTAACCTGGTTCTGTTTTCTCTGTTGAGATAACCTTTTCTGTTGAACTTAAAGAGCTTTGAATTCCTAAGATGGGGAGGACGGAGGAAGTTCAGAGTTCTCTGTGAGGTTACATGGTTAGCCAAACTGTCATGGCTACTTCCACACAAGATGGCAGCTAGCTACAGCTTTTCATGTCCCGTACTTGATATCGTTACACCTCCCCCCTTAGGTGGTTGCATGGGAGGGAACTACAATTTCCCTCCTGACGCAACCGACTCCTGCGGGCTTGGCTTGTCGTGACAGCCCATCAGCATTGCCATGGGCGCTGCCTTTCTTATGCTGGATGGTGAAATCGTATTGCTGAAGAATTAGGCTCCACCGAAGTAGTTTGCCATTCTCCCCAGCAACACGATTTAGCCAGCTCAAGGGATTGTGATCCGTGATCACAGTGAAGTGCCGTCCATAAAGGTACGTTTGTAACTTCTGGAGAGCCCACACGATCGCAAGACACTCCTTTTCGATCGTGGCATATGCTACTTCCCTGGGAAGCAGCTTCCTGCTCAGGTAGAGGATGGGATGCTCCTCTCCGGCCTCGTCCACCTGGCTCAGGACTGCACCCAATCCAAAGGCAGAGGCATCCGTCTGCACAAGGAAACGGCGGGTGAAGTCTGGAGCCTGCAGCACAGGTGCACTGGCCAGTGCCTCCTTCAAGGCCTGAAATGCCTGCTCACATTCTGGTGTCCAAGACACCACCTTGGGCAGTTTCTTTTTGGTTAGGTCAGTCAGAGGTTTGGCCAGGCTACTATAGTTACATACAAATTTCCTATAGTAGCCAGCGGTCCCCAAGAAAGACATAACCTGCTTTTTGGTTTGAGGGGTAGGCCAGGCCAGGATGGCCTCAACCTTCCCTGTCTCGGGTTTCAGGGTACCTCCTCCTACCTGGTGTCGCAAGTACTGCACATCAGTCATGCCAATCTGACACTTACTGGGTTTTACAGTCAGATTGGCAGCCGTCAGTTGGTCCAGGACCTGTGACAGGTGCACCAGGTGTTCTTCCCAGGTAGGGCTGAACACGGCGATGTCATCCAGGTAGGCTACGGCAAAGGTTTCCAGCCCCTCCTGTAAGTCATTCATGACTCTCTGGAAGGTAGCTGGGGCATTCTTCATCCCAAACGGCATGACGGTAAACTCGAAAAATCCGAATGGGGTGATGAAGGCTGACTTTTCCCGAGCCTCAGGGGCCAGAGGAATTTGCCAGTACCCCCTGCTCAGATCCATGATTGTTATATAACGGGCGGCCGCCAGCCTATCTAACAACTCATCAATCCGGGGCATGGGGTAGGAATCTGCAGTAGTGATGGCATTCAGCTTCCGGTAGTCCACACAGAACCTGGTCATCTGGTCCTTTTTGGGAACCAAGACTACTGGGGACGCCCAGGCACTGTGGGACTTCTGAATCACCCCCAGCTGCAGCATTTCCTCCACCTCCCTTTTCATGTCGGCCAGCACCTCCAGGGAGACGCGATAGGCCGACTGTTTAATGGGGGGATGTGCCCCGGTGTCCACCTGGTGGACAGCGAGGTGTGTCCTCCCAGGTTTTCCCGTAAACCTGCTACCATGTACTGCCAGCACTCGCTTCAGTCCAGGTACCTGGGTGGGGGTAAGATTGGAGTTTATCAGGAGTTCTGAGTCTACCTCCCTGGTGTCTGCTAGCAGGTCCAGAAGTGGATCAGCCTCCTCGGGCTCTGGCCTGCTGCAGACCGGCATGACATAGGCCGTGCGCTCATGATGGGCTTTGATCATGTTAACATGAATGGCCTTCTGCCGTCTACGCCCTTCTCCCAACCTGACCAAGTAGGTGACATCATTCAGACGCTGGGTGATGGTGTACGGGCCTTCCCATGCTGCTTGGAGTTTGTTCTGCTGCAGGGGAAGCAGAACATACACCTTCTGACCAATGTCATAGGTCCGCTCCCTAGCATTACGGTCATACCACTCTTTCTGCCTAGTCTGGGCCTGGGTCATGTTCTCCCGCACAATTTCCACCAGCGTCTCCATTTTATCTCTGAATTTTAGGACATAATCCACAACCGAGACCTTTGAGTTGGCAATCTTGCCCTCCCAGGTCTCACGGATTAGGTCCAGGGGTCCTCTTACCCTCTGTCCGTACAAAAGTTCAAATGGCGAAAAGCCTGTGGACTCCTGAGGCACCTCTCTGTAAGCAAACAGCAGATGAGGCAGATATCGTTCCCAGTCCTTACCCTGGGAGTGCACAAAGGTGCACAACATTTGTTTCAAGGTTCCATTGAAACGCTCGCACAAACCGTTCGTTTGTGGGTGATAAGGACTGGCCATGATATGCGTCATCTGTATTTTCCGACAGAGAGCCTGCATCAAGTCGGACACAAACTGAGGGCCTTGATCGCTGATGAGCTCAGCCGGGAATCCCACTCTTGTGAAGATTCCCAGCAGAGCATCAGCGACCTTGTCTGCCCGGACGCAGGAGAGAGCCACCGCCTCTGGATAACGCGTGGCATAGTCGACAACTGTAAGGATAAAACCTTTGCCTGAACTGCTAGGGATGGCCAAAGGCTCAATGATATCCACTGCCACCCTCTTAAAAGGTTCGTCAATCACAGGCAAAGGTTTTAGCGGAGCCCTGTGTACATCCCCTGCCTTGCCAACTCGCTGGCAGGTAACACAGGACCGACAGTAGTCAGCTATGTCAGCGAGCATTGTAGGCCAATAAAAGTTATGTATCAACCGCCCTCGGGTCTTAGTGATCCCTAAGTGCCCTGCGAGGGGAATCTCATGAGCCACTTTTAGCAGCTGTCCCCTAAATTGACTGGGTACAACCAGCTGTCTGCTACCTAGGTCAGCCTCATTCCCCTCTGCAGGCATATTTTCTCTGTACAGTTTACCTTTGTCCCAATAGACCTTTTGTTTGTCATTCTCTGCAGGGGGGCGATCAGCTAGACTCCTGAGCTGTGCTAGTGTTTGGTCTGTCTGCAGTGCTGTTTCAAAGGCGGAACAACAGGTCCCAGCCAGCAGTCCTGTGGCAAACATGGACAGCTGCTGAGGCTCAACAGAGGTGGAGTCCACTGGGTCAGAACAGATAGAGGGCCCAGAGACGTCCTCCTGCTGTTCTGCGACCAGGGCCTGCACCTCGGCTGCCTTTGAAGCACTGCGAGTGACCACCAGTACTGGCAATGCATCATCATCATTATCATCATCATTATCATCATCATCATTATCCTCATCATCATTATCATCACATTTAACCTTTATCAGTTCAGCATCATTGGAACATACATCAGTTACCTTCACTGGCAAGGGGGCCTCCTCTCCAGTCTCTTCGGAGGCGTGGGTTCAAATCCCACCGCTGCCACCAATATGTGACGAATGCGGGTGTCAGATCCCTGCCCTCCTCGCTAACTCGCGACAAAGGACCAGCCAACCTCACACCACGCTGTCACTTACGTAACAATGCCACTCTCAGCTGCGCCCAGCACAAAGATTTTCCAGCTTGCGGGACCATAATCTAGGTGCGAGCAGCCTGAGAGTGATTGTCACTGGGCTAATTACACAATTAACCCTTTAACTGCCACCACCCCCGTTTAAAAGACCGAGCCGGGGGAGACTCGTAATTTTGCAATACCAATTATAATTTTAGAATAAGCGTCTGCCACACACACTGTCACCACAGACAGGTCTGCTCAGAGTCTTACTCTACAACAGTAGCGCCCTTCAAGAGGCAGGTTCGTTTATAGCTTGCATTAAGAGCTTTAGAGACAAGGTTAACACTTTTCAACATAAGGGTTTATTATGAAAAGGTCAAAGTTGATGCAAATAAAATATTTACAGAAAAAAGATGTTTCAAAAAGATAAAGACAATATACAGCCACAAAGCAATAAGGTAGAATTGGGAAGAAAGAATACTTGCAATTAATGTCCAAGGGTTGATCAGAGTTCGATCGATGAGCTAGGTAATTGGTTCTCGACTTGGCAGATGTTTCTTCTTGGATGGTAAAAGGAGAACTGACCATTGTCTTGGCATCTCCTCTTTTCTGTCAAATCAAAGGGGGTGTTGACAGCGACCAGTAACCAATCATCTGATCAGCTGGTTTTAGGGGTTGGTTGCTGGGAGGTGTCTACACTCATGACCATGTCCCAGGTAGATTTTGGTAATACATACTCATATATCTGCATCTATAGTGTTTACAGACTCCAAATATCCATATTATTATTCAACTTGAGATTTCCTTCAAAACAAGTCTAAACATGCCATATCTATAACGTATAGCCTGCTTTGGAGGAATAAGTGGTCCCAGGGGTTTCCCATATGACCTGACATAGGGGTGTCTGGAAACGTTCCATATTATCTGAGGAAGCTAAATATGTCCAGATTATGTCTGTGCTATTAATAAGTCAGAAGTTATGAAACATGCTGAAATTTCATACTTATTCTAGTGAGGTGTATTCAGAAGACTTTACGACCTAGGCCTGTTTGGTCTCTGAATGGGGAGGGTGACAGTTTTACGACAGGCCTGAACACTGCCCTTACAACAAATGTTTTTCTACTGACTTAACCTGGTTCTGTTTTCTCTGTTGAGATAACCTTTTCTGTTGAACTTAAAGAGCTTTGAATTCCTAAGATGGGGAGGACGGAGGAAGTTCAGAGTTCTCTGTGAGGTTACATGGTTAGCCAAACTGTCATGGCTACTTCCACACAAGATGGCAGCTAGCTACAGCTTTTCATGTCCCGTACTTGATATCGTTACAGGGAGAACTATTGTTTTATCTCTGGAGTTGATCCCCTTTTTAATGCCAATATTCTGTTTGCTTTGCTTGCAGAAGCTTGGCATTGCATGCCATTGCTGAGCCTATCATCTACTAGGACCCCCAGGTCCTTTTCCATCCTAGATTCCTCCAGAGGTTCTCCTCCAAAGAACCTCTGGGTTCTACCACTTTAGATTTACAGAGGAGGTCTGGTGCTAGAATTACCGCTCGTGATACCTCACATGTGTGGGACGATCGCTGATTGCGTGGCTGCGGGACTAAAGCGCGCATTTGCTTTTGTTAGCAAGCACGAGAGGAAAGGGGTGGTTTACTTTTTTTTTTTACATTACTAATTTTTTATTTTTTTTCACTGTTGCTTTATTTTTTGTTTTATCACTTTTATTGCGGTCACAAGAAATGTAAACATCCTTGTGACAGTAATAGGCATGTGACAGGTCCTCTTTATGGAGAGATCTGGGGTCTCTAAGACCCTAAATCCCTCCTTTGCATTTAAAAGCATTCAAAAAACACCCAGATGGGTGTTTCTGAATGCTTTCAATTTTCAAAAATGGCGACGATGGTTTCCGAGTAAACTGAAAGTGATATCATGTCATTGCTTTTTGGTTACGGATACGAACAGCCAATCAAAGCTGATTCCAGCTTTGTTCGGCTGTCTGGCCAGCCAGCAGATGCTCCGGCTGGTCGCTCGGGTCTCTTGGTGGGACGGGAGAGACCGAGAGATCCATGGAGGGCAGCAGGAGGACTTCCCCTCCCGCTGCTTGTAATAGCGATCGAGCGGGTTGCGAGTCACAGACTGCCGCCTCTAACTAGACCACTGTACTAGTACATCTAACACTCCCCTTCCTCAGACTGACAATGCTGCTGTATAAAGATGCCCCCTGTGCTCCTTCACCCAGAGTGGGGGCACTCTGATACAGGAGGTATGGTACTGGTCAGATCACCAGGTGAGAATAGAAGGAAAAAAATAAAACAAATGCAGCCACCACCTCTAATGATTGGTAAACTGCAATATATGACATTTTAGGTTTTGGGTTTAGTTCTGCTTTAATTTTTTTAAATCTACAGCTTTCATTAAAATAATAACTGGTGATCCTGCCATGAAGATCCTTGCTCAGGTACTTTCTGTTATGTAGGGGCAAATGTCACCCAAACATCCTCTTGGGTGTCACCTATAGTGTGCTGGGAGTAAAGATGGCCAAAAAGTTAGAGGGGTTTTTAAACTAGTCAACGGGGGGGGTCCAGGAGGTAGAGATAGTCAGCGCTGAAAATAGTCCAGAGGGTAGTATTGGGGGCATTAGTGGTAGGTTGACTAAAGCACATAAACACAAGGTAAGTATAGTAACAAGTCCTGGTAGCAATCTCGGAACACCCAATAAGAGGATAATATGCAACCGGTCTAAACTACGTGGCATGTTCACCAATGCCAGGAGCCTGGCGGACAAGATGGGTGAACTAGAGATACTGTTGTACGATGAGGATTTGGATTTTGTGGGAATTTCAGAGACCTAGTTCAACAGCTCTCATGATTGGCTGGCAACCATTCAAGGGTATACCCTTTATCGAAAGGATAGGAAGGGTAAAAAAGGGGGAGGGGTATACCTATATATTAAGAATAATGTACAAGTGAATGTGAGAGATGACATCACTGAGGGAGCTAGGGAGGAGGTGGAATCCTTATAGGTAGAGCTCCAAAGGGATTAAGCTAAGGGGAAAATAATACTGGGAGTATGCTATAGGCCCCCTAACCTGAGGGAGGAAGGGGAGACAGATCTCCTATCACAATTTGGATTAGCAGCAAGTATGGGAAGTGTTATCATAATGGGGGATTTTAATTATCCAGACATAGATTGGGCAGAGGCAACCACGCATTCGTCTAAGGCTCGCCAGTTCCTAAATGTCTTGCAGGACAATGTCATGGGTCAGATGCACCAACTAGAAATAAAGCGTTACTAGATCTACTGATTACCAACAATACAGACCTGATCACGGATGTGGAAATACGGGGAAATTTAGGAAACAGCGATCACAGGTCAATTGGCTTCAGTATAAATCACACAAATAGGAAACATAAGGGGAATTGAAAGACACTGGATTTCAAAAGAGCCAACTTCCCTAAACTACGAACCTTGTTAGAAGGCACGAATTTGGATAAAATCTTAGGATCAAAGAACATGGAGGAGAGATGAGTTCGCTTTAAGAGCATATTAAATAAGGGCATTAGCCAATGCATCCCATTGGGTAATAAATTTAAAAGAGCGAACAAGAGTCCTGGATGGCTTAATTCCAATGTAGAAATGCATATAAAAGCAAAAGAGAAGGCCTTCAAAAAAATACAAGGTTGAGGGATCATCATCAGCATTCAGACTTTATAAAAAATGCAATAGGAAATGTAAGGGTGCAAATAGGGCGGCTAAGATAGAACACGAAAGACACATAGATGAGAAGAGCAAAAAAAATCCCAAAAAATTCTTTAAGTATGTAAACAGTAAAAAAGGGAGGACAGACCATATTGGCCCCATAAAGAATGAGGAAGGACATCTGGTTACAAAGTGGGAGATGGTGAAGGTATTGAATTCATTCTTTTCCTCAGTCTTCACAACTGAATTGGGGGGCTTCAGTAACCAAAACTGCAGTGTTCATCCTCGTGACACATCACAGGAAGCCCCCTTATGGCTAACAGAGAACAGAATTAGACTTAGACTTTGGAAAAGTAACATTAATAAATCACCGGGATCGGATGGCTTGCATCCGAGGGTACTTAGGGAACTCAGTCAAGTAATTGCCAGACCATTGTTCCTAATTTTTACTGAGAGTCTACTGACTGGAATGGTACCAGCAGATTGGAGAAAAGCCAATGTAGCACCAATATTTAAAAAGGGCCCAAAATACATTCCTTAGCATTACAGACCAGTTAGCCTAACAACAATAGTATGCAAGCTCTTGGAGGGGATGATAAGAGACTATATACAAGATTTTAGTAATGAGAACGGTATCATTAGCAGTAATCAGCATGGATTCATGAAGAATCGTTCTTGCCAAACCAATCTATTAACCTTCTATGAGGAGGTGAGTTGCCATCTAGATAAAGGAAGGCCTGTAGACGTGGTGTATCTGGATTTTGCAAAAGCATTTGACATAGTTCCCCATAAACGTTTACTGTACACAATTAAGTCCTTTGGCATGGACCATAGGGTGAGTACGTGGATTGAAACCTGGCTACAAGGGCGAGTTCAGAGGGTGGTGATAAATGGGGAGTACTCGGAATGGTTAGGGGTGGGTAGTGGGGTCCCCCAGGGTTCTGTGCTGGGACCAGTCCTATTTAGTTTGTTCATAAACAACCTGGAGGATGGGGTAAATAGTTCAATCTCTGTATTTGCGGATGATATTAAGCTAAGCAGGGCAATAACTTCTCCGCAGGATGTGGAAATCTTTCAAAAAGATCGGAACAAATTAATAGGGTGGGCAACTACATGGCAAATGAGTCAACTTACGTTCGACTCAAACATCGGGACCATCCCTATTCGAAACTTTGAATAAATTCGTATTCATTATGCTCACTAACAGCCAAATTTGAAAGGAAATTGCAATACATATAATTAGGAGTTTATAACTATTATTATAGTTATTATTATTATTAATATTTATTATTAATAAATAATAAAAAACTATAATAATGGTTAATAAACTTAATATTTTAATTATAATAGAAATTATCCAAATGTTTTTTGTTCTTTCGGCTTTTTGAATTTTCATTCCTATTTTCAGATTTTTTGTTCTTTCGAAATTTTCGTTGTAAATTTTTTTTCTGATTTTCGGATTTTTGTTCTTTTCGAATTTTCGTTCTTATTTTTGCACTTTTGTTCCTTCTGAATTTTTGTTCTGATTATCGGATTTTTGAATTTTTGGATTTTCGTTCTTTTGAATTTTTGGATTTTTTTTGCTTTCGGATTTTCGTTCTTTTAGAAAAATTGTTTTCGAAAAAGATTTGTTAAACGGTCTTTCGTTAATCCAGATGTTTCCGAATTAACGAATATGCTGAATTTTAAAGAAAAACAACTGCGGAATGAAATTGCACATGTCTTTTGTCATGATCAGGAGGCCAAACCAATGCAATGATGAGCCGTCTTTGTAGCAATTACATAAAGGTTCCTAGCAAAAGTGGAGTTTTCCTTTAAGTTCTTTTATCTCATTCTCATAAATCTTATTAACGTAATTATGTAGCAAAGTGAACATCGTTATCCTATAAACATCAGGGCTGTTCTTTGCTGTGTACCTTGAATTATCAGATATTACCATAATGGGTTCAAGCAACAATTTTTCCTTGAGAAATATAGAAATTAGAGGCTTATGCAATCATTTCACCTCTGTACATAGCAAAGAAGGCTTTCTAAGTTATTAATAAAGGTTTATATAATCTCTGTACATTGCCACTACAGTCCTATAGGCATACTGCTTTATTACATAACAGCAATGGATTTTTCCAGTTCAGTCTAATTTCAAAGAAAGACATTTAAAGAGCAACTCCACTTTTGTTGAGAAAAAAAAACACACTCCCCTCTGGGTGATCTCTGTACATTGCAGGGATTTTAACGACTTCAATACCGATTATTTTGCTGTTTTTTCCAAGAAAATTGCACCAAGCTGGATGCCAAGTCACAGCCATCCCCTGCCCTGGGATTTAAAATTTTGGTGAAATAAAGTTCCTTTACCGTACCCATATGTCATTACCTGCTTCCGGGTTAAGGGCACGTGCATGCGGGCCCCCGCCTGCCGACACCCACTGTGATTGTACACAGCAGGAGTCTGTCAGCAAGTCCCGGCCATTGGTTCATGGCTGGGATCTGCTGATCGGCTGTGTCCAATCACAGCCCAGAGCCCTGTGCTGACATACAACACTGAGCTCTGTACAGAGGGAAAGATCTCTCTGTTGCTTATTCCTGCAAAGCAGGGATGAGAAACTTAGAGATCTTTAGTAAAAAGCAGAACACATTACACATTGTTAGGCACACATTTAACCCCTTCCCAGCCAGTGTCATTAGTACAGTGACAGTGTATAGCAGGGGGTCTCCAAACTTTCTAAACAAAGGACCAGTTTTCTGTCCTTCAGACTTTAGGGGGGTGGGGGCCGGACTGTTGGACTGTGGCCAGTGGGAGTAAACAATGCCCCCCTCTTTGTTATTTGGTGGGGAATACTATTCCACCATTGGTGTCAGTGGGATGAATAGTGCCCCGTCATTGGTGTCAGTGGGAGGAATAGTGCCCCGTCATTGGTGTCAGTGGGATGAATAGTGCGCAGTCATTGGTGTCGGTGGGAGGAATAGTGCCCCATCATTGGTGTCAGTGGGAGGAATAGTGCCCCGTCATTGGTGTCAGTGGCAGGAATAGTGCCCCATCATTGGTGTCAGTGGGAGGAATAGTGCTTCTTCATTGGTGTCAGTGGGAGGGGTAGTGCCCCATCATTGGTGTCAGTGGGAGGAAAAATGCCCCACCATTGGTGTCAGTGGGAGGAATAGTGCCCCATCATTGGTGTCAGTGGGAGGAATAATGCCCCATCATTGGTGTCAGTGGAAGGAATAGTGCCTCATCATTGGTGTCAGTGGGAGGAATAGTGCCCCATCATTGGTGTCAGTTGAAGGAATAGTGCTTCTTCATTGGTGTCAGTGGGAGGGGTAGTGCCCCATCATTGGTGTCAGTGGGAGGAAAAATGCCCCACCATTGGTGTCAGTGGGAGAAATAGTGCCCCGTCATTGGTGTCAGTGGCAGGAATAGTGCCCCATCATTGGTGTCAGTGGGAGGAATAGTGCCCCATCATTGGTGTCAGTTGAAGGAATAGTGCCTCATCATTGGTGTCAGTGGGAGGAATAGTGCCCCATCATTGGTGTCAGTGGGAGGAATAGTGCCCCGTAATTGGGGTCAGTGGGAGGAATAGTGCCCCATCATTGGTGTCAGTGCGAGGAATAGTGCCCCATCATTGGTGTCAGTTTGAGGAATAGTGTCCCATCATTGGTGTCAGTGGGAGGAATAGTGCCCCATTCTTGGTGTCAGTTGAAGGAATAGTGCTTCTTCATTGGTGTCAGTGGGAGGGATAGTGTCCCATCGTTGGTATCAGTAGGAGGGATAAAACCCCATAATTGGTGTCCATGGGAGGAATAGTGCCCAAGGGGCCAGATAAAGGCAAGCAAAGGGCCACATCTGGCCCCTGGGCCGCAGTTTGGAGACCACTGATATATAGTTACATAGTAGGTGAGGTTGAAAAAAGACACAAGTCCATCAAGTCCAACCTATGTGTGTGATTATGTGTCAGTATTACATTATATATCCCTGTATGTTGCGGTCATTCAGGTGATTATCTAATAGTTTCTTGAAGCTATCAATGCTCCCCGCTGAGACCACCGCCTGTGGAAGGGAATTCCACATCCTTGCCGCTCTTACAGTAAAGAACCCTCTACGTAGTTTAAGGTTAAACCTCTTTTCTTCTAATTGTAATGAGTGGCCACGAGTCTTATTAAACTCTCTTCTGCGAAAAAGTTTTATCCCTATTGTAGGGTCACCAGTACAGTATTTGTAAATTGAAATCATATCCCCTCTCAAGCGTCTCTTCTCCAGAGAGAATAAGTTCAGTGCTCACAACCTTTCCTCATAACTAAGATCCTCCAGACCCTTTATTAGCTTTGTTGCCCTTCTTTGTACTCGCTCCATTTCCAGTACATCCTTCCTGAGGACTGGTGCCCAGAACTGGACAGCATACTCCAGGTGCGGCCGGACCAGAGTCTTGTAGAGCGGGAGAATTATCGTTTTATCTCTGCAGTTGATCCCCTTTTTAATGCCAATATTCTGTTTGCTTTATTAGCAGCAGCTTGGCATTGCATGCCATTGCTGAGCCTATCATCTACTAGGACCCCCAGGTCCTTTTCCATCCTAGATATCGTATAGTATTAGCACTGATCACTGTATTAGTGTCACTGGTGATGTCAGTAGGCCCAGTCCCCCCCCCCCGTGTCCTTTAGTGTCAGATTGCCCGCTGCACTATCACAGTTCCATTATAAGTCGCCATTAGTATAAATAAATAAGTAAATAAATAAAAAATGCAATATATACCATATTTTGTAGATGCTATAACTTTCACATGAACCAATCAATATACACTTGGGATTTTTTTTTAATCAAAAACATGTAACAGAATACATATTGGCCAACATTTTTGAAGAAATTCGATTTTTTAAAAATTGGATGTTTTATAGCAGAAAGTAAAAAATACTGTCTTAAAAATAATGTACTTTTTTAATTTATATTGCAAAAAATAAAAAAACGCAGAGGTGATCAAATACAACCAAAAGAAAGCTCTATTTGTGGGGAAAAAAAAAGGACTTCAATTTTGTTTGGGTGCAACGTCGCACGACCGCGCAATTGTCAGTTAACCACTTAAGGACCGGAAGGATTTGCCCCCGTAATAAACAGGCCAATTTTTTGATTCGGCACAGCGTCACTTTAACTGACAATTGCGCGGTTGTGTGACGTTGCATCCAGACAAAATTGACGTCCTTTTTTTCCCACAAATAGAGCTTTCTTTTGGTGGTATTTGATCACCTCTGCGGTTTTTATTTTTTGCACTAAAAACAAAAATAAGAGCAATAATTTTGAAAAAAGTTCTTTATCAGTTTAGGCCAATATGTATTTCTCTACATATTTTTGGTAAAAAAAAAAAAAAATATTGCAATAAGCGTATATTGATTGGTTTGCGCAAAAGTTATAGCATCTACAAAATAGGGGATAGATTTAGGGCATTTTTTTTTGCTAGTAATGGTGGTGATCTGCGATTTTTAGCGGGACTGCGACATTGCGGCGGACACATTGGACACTTTTGACACTTTTTTGAAACCAGTGACATTTGTACAGTGATCAGTGCTATAAAAATGCTCAGATTACTGCGTAAATGTCACTGACAGGGAAGGGGTTAACACTAGGGGGCGATCAAGGGGTTAAGTGTTCCCTGGGAGGTGTTTCTAACTGTGGGGGGGATGGGAATGACTGGAGGAGGAGAGAGATCACTGTTCCTAATTACTAGGAACAGCAGATCTGTCTCTCCTCCCCTGTCAGAATGGGGATTTGTATGTTTACATACACAGATCCCCCATTCTGGCTCTCGTGCCCGCGATTGCGGGTGGCCTGCAGACATCGCGGCCAGGCGCATAGCATCCCCTGCCCTGCAGCGGGCACGCTTGCGCCTTTTACGGCTCTTAAAAGGAGCCGATGTACAGGTACGGCCATTCACGGGAACGAGCCGACCTGCCGCCGTATAATGAAGGCAGCTGGTCGGCAATTGGTTAAAGCGACGCAGTGCCGTATCGCAAAAAATGGCCTGATCATTAAGAGGGCAAATCCTTCCGGGGCTGAAGTGGTTAAAGTAACACAGTGCTAAATAGCAAAAAATGGCCATGGTCATGGGGGAGGGGGGGGATTTCCGGAGCTGATTGGGTCAAATCTCTTGCAAAGGAAAACAGATTTTGAGATTTCAGTAACGACAGACACATCCAAAAGGCCCTCGCTATGAGAAAGTGCTGGTAAGGTGTGATATCAGTATGTCCAGAACAGAAGCAGGCAAGGCTCTGTAAAATCTAAGCTCCATGAAATGAATAAACCAAACCTGGAGCGCATGTTTTTTTTTTCCCTAAATTGGAGTTTCAGACACAAATATTCCCGGCAGTTTATGACAGTACATGCATTGCTAACACACCCCGCTGACCACCCCACTTCTCTCCCATACTCACTGTTTGCAATCTTCTGACTTTGCCTTCCTTTACAAATATTAATAATATGTGCCATGCGGAGATGGGATTTGTCACTGATTCATTACCCACAACTTTCATCTGTAAAGTTTTCTTCCCAAGCTGAGAAGTCTAGAATTGCTCCTAAAGTAATAATTTCACAAAATCAGTGAGGCGAAGGAAATAAAGATTGTGTCCTTCCAATGGGAAAAAGCTATTCTTCCCTTTCTAGAGAAACAGTATAATGTGGGGGGGGGGGGTATTGTAATAAACA
The DNA here is from genome assembly GCA_037952925.1 of Lithobates clamitans. Lineage (NCBI taxonomy): Eukaryota > Metazoa > Chordata > Amphibia > Anura > Ranidae > Lithobates > Lithobates clamitans. The sequence goes on along the minus strand of JBBGZY010002175.1, from coordinate 920,872 downwards.
CCTTATTAATATTAAAATAAGGATAGTAGTAGCTAGTGGGGCACCAGCATCCCTGAATTACATGTATAAGGAAAAAACCTCAAAGTGGGACTTTAACGGTACTGGGTCATTTTTTTCCCCAAATGAATGATGGAAAGTATTTCTGGGTAATTTTAAAGTTAACAAATCTTTATGTATACAAAATATATAAAAAAAAAATTACGACGCATAATACAAATGATAGAATAAGATTCTTTACGGTGTACTCAAGTTGGAATCGCCAAAACAAAGGATGAAAATAATGAACACCCAACGCGTTTCAAATTTGTTTTTCTTTAGGGGTGCATACACATAAAAAAGAGCTAATTACTTTTTTGAGAAGCTATGAGTACATCTTGAAAGAAGAACCAGAATTAAAATATTGGTTGCGTTTTGTCCTCTGTCCTCACCGAGGTGCATCAAGACCAGTGCCCAACCAGTGAACCACCGGAGTCAGGTGATTCACCGCGAACGGGTATAGGTGTGGGTACTATAGCTAAAAAATTCAATGCAGTGCCAGTAACTCTTGAATGCACACTCACCAAAGGTAACGAAAAATCGTTTAACGTGGCGTACATGAAGTGTTACACCCCCCTGTACTGTACTTACATTGGTTCATCTTGGACCAATGTAACTATGTATTTACCATAATTTGCCGATCCCCCTGAAAGCTGGAAATCACTGTAGTAGACGCCACTATTTCAGTGATCTCCACTGGCTTTTACGTCCCGCGAAGAGTCTGCCCTGTTGCTTACTAAACACAAGAGATCCCCGGCTTGGCAGGGGCACCATTCAAGAGAAGCATTTTCTCAATTAATGCATTGTTCTCTATTGGATGAGGTGGAGATTGTGACATCACTGTCCCACCTCTCTACCTTGTCCAATCAGAGAACACTTTGCATTAATTGAGTTGCAGGTCGGGGAATGCCCCAGCCTCAGTTGGCTGGGTGGCAGTGGGCGGAAGTGACAACATCATTCCTGGTTAGGTGCGAACCTATGTTTGGACCAAACCCAAGTTCATCCTTATCCGGGACATAGTCTTGTCCTAAAATACAGCCCCTCAATTCATTAGCCTCATTATTTTATACATTTTTTTAATTGGGAAAATGCAAAGCATTCTCTGAATGGTGACCATGCCAAGTAAACGCCTTCTGTGGCTTAAGACCAAGAAGCTAATGGACATCACTTCCAGGGGGATCAGCCAGACATGGTATACGGTATGCATAGTTACATTGGTCCAAGCGAGACCAATGTAACTATGTAAAACTACCCATCACTGGAATTCATCTTTAAGTTACCTGTAGGGCTATAAATGCCGGAGTATAGTATGATACTCAATAGAGCTGAAGAAGCTACTTGGAGTAGTGGTGAAACTTCTTCAGCATTACAGAACAAATCCAGCTAACTAAATACTGTTCACTACAGCTAAGATTTTTTTCTTTTGGCTTAGACCAATTCTTCTATGCTAGCAGTTGCAGCCCGTAATGCAGGTCACAGGGGTGCCGTCTCCCTAACCATGCGTCCTGCCCCCTAATCTATATGCGGGGCGGCAGGCGCATGGAATCCAATGTTTTTGGGTTTTTTTTGAAGCACGTGATTAGAGCCTGAGTCTTTAATAGGCTTCAAAAAGGGTGGGCTCAGGGCGCCCCGAGCGCACCCAGTTGTGTGACAATAGCGAACGAATATTCGCTATTGTTTTCCTGATTCTCCTCCCGGCCAATTAAGAAGTGGGTCCTGAGACTCATCACCTAATTGGTTGAAAGGAGAAGCGGTCTTATTGGGCGCCTCTGAAGAGGAGGGAGGAGACGCCCGGTGGAAGTCGCTGTGATTGGCGAGGAGGAGACACAGGGGAAGCCGCCACCCGGAGCCCAGAGGAAGCACTGCCTGATATATGAGGTAAGTGCGGGGCTGGTGACCGACCAATGAGGAGGGGAAAGGGTGACCTGCAGGGGGGGGGTGTCTGTGGGTGCATTTTTTTTTGCCCCCAAAAAGATATAGCTGTATACCACCAGCCACCACTGTATGCTAGGGAGACATTTTTGTACCCTTCAATCACCAAAAGGAGTTGTATCAGCTCTCTTTAACATTCTCATCATTTCATTTGAATAAGTCATGAGCTTTAAATTTAAGAACTTGATTGCTAGCACTCCACCGCACATTAGTGCCCTCTAGCGAGCGACACATTAAGAACTTGTTTGTCGTTTTTCTCAGACACATCCAATCATCTGGCAAGAGCTCGACTTCCTCAAACACTCTGCCAAATTGCCTGTAAACTTCTGCTATGTCTAATTAAGAGTCTAAAGACTTTAATTTTCCCCAGAAGAATCAAATTCTTCCCCATTTCCCGACTCCAACTTATTTTCTCATTACTGAACCAAGCATAGATTTTCGCTTTTGTTAATACATCCGCTAAAGGTCACATCTGCTGATAATTCTCCTCCACAACTTCATTATTTTTTTGTATTTCTAAAAAATTACACATATTTCTTCGAGGAATGAGGAGAAAAAAAAAATCAAATTAACTGCCGGGGAAAAAAATACAACATATTAATCAATTGGGACGAGTCCACAGTCAGAACTAGGATAGTATATCATTGTTATGTATTTCGCTTTGTCAAAGCATCTTAGGAAATCAAAATATGATACAATGCGCAGTCCCTCGGAGAATTGGCGGTCAGGCGTTGGGAGTCTAATCTAACACAGAAAGGCAATTAAGAAGTCGTTGTACATAACTTGACCTTTGAACGTAGGCAGAAAATCATGAGCTTGATTCAAGCTGGGCTTATATCATGAATAACTACATACTTGCTCACCATTCATTATCTCTTGGAGGGTGATGTTCATTAGGAAATAACATTCGGAGTCTGCAGGAGAGCCGGAGGAAGAATCCACAGCCTATAGGTTTGTTATTGCATTCCCTAAATTATGTACTGGGACAACGCTTTGCTTGTGTTAGTATATTCATATTACCGTTCGGTGATTTATTCAGCTACCAAATAAATAGGGGTTGGGATATTTTTAGCACTAGTTTACCAAGTCGTAGAACGTGATTCACAGCCTCCTGAAATACATAATGCCTTAATCAACTGTAATGGATGGCCTACTGAGTACATCGATATTCTGCCGCAATGAAAGCCAAACAGGCTGGCTGTGTATTGCACAGTAACAGCTACAAACTCTGTATATTTTATGCAGGATGTCCCTCTTGTCATAGTCACACAGTCAATTTAACCTTTTCTACAGTCAGTGATTTGCAGTTTTTCATCCACTCATAACCTACATAGTTACATAGTAGGTGAGGTTGAAAAAAGACACAAGTCTATCAAGTCCAACCTATGTGTGTGATTATATGTCAGTATTACATTGTATAACCCTGTATGTTGTGGTTGCTCAGGTGCTTATCTAATTTTTTGAAGTTTTTTAGAAATGATCTATGCTCCCCGCTGAAACCACCGTCTGTGGAAGAGAAATCCACATCGTTACCGCTCTTACAATAAAGAGCCCTCTACGCAGTTTAAGGTTAAACCTCTTCTCTTCTAATTTTAGTGAATGGTCGCGTATCTTCTTAAATTCCCTTTCGCGGAAGGGTTTTATCCCTATTGTAAGGTTTACCAGTACGGTATTTGTACATTGATATCATATCCCCTCTCAAGCGTCTCTTCTCCAGAGAGAATACGTTCAGTGCTTGCAGTCTTTCTCTGTAGCTGAGATCCTCCAGACCCTTTATTAGCTTTGTTGCCCTTCTTTGTACTCTCTCCAGTACATCCTTCCTGAGGACTGGTGCCCAGAACTGGACATCATACTCCAGGTGCGACCAGACCCTTGTCACTCCCCTTGTTTTATCCTCCCATTGGCACGGTGCACCATTTGGACTTCATACAGATGGCTTTGCTGATATATTTACACACTGGAGCTCATTATGGTGGACTTCTGGTCTCAGCTGTCCAATTCCATCTAGTTGCCGTGGGATATGCTACCTCAGCTCCCGTGGCTGGTCACCCTTCTGGCTGGCCTCTGGCCTCCCATGCTTGCACCCAGATCCACTGCCGGTCTCTAGACTCCTGCCCTTCTTCTGCTCCTGATGAGTGGCGTTCAGCCACGAAACACGTCGAGCTATTAGATGCCTTTCTTATTACAATTCAAGATCACCATCTTATCAATATCACATATGCAAGACTTATTGCAGTGTACCAATTCATCATTACTACTTATGCTAGGCTTTTTGGAATGTACCAACTCAATTCATATTTTAACAATTTTTACCATAGAGATACATGTCAATGAGTTTGGTTTTTATCTTTGCCTAGAATATGAATTTATATGTTACCATGCTATGTTATTACCATGTTATTAATCTGTATGGACTAAATCGTATTTAATCTATGCAACATATGTGGTTCCTATCAGTTATGTATTATCAATCAGACACATTCTGTTATCTCCTTGGCTGCATGATTCATATAAAGTCCCACATTCTCCTCTCTTTTCTTCATATACCAGGGATGGAGGCATTTGTTCTAGTTGTTCAAAGCCTCATATAAAGTCCCAATTGTTTCCTTTTCATTAACATTTATTAGCTTTCTTGCCCTTCTCTGGACTCTGGACAGCATACTCTAGGTGTGATCGGACCAGAGTCTTGTAGAGTGGGTGAAGTATCCCTGGAGTTAAAGTGGTTGTAAACCCTTATGCCGCGTACACACCGTCGTACTTTTCTGCTACAAAAGTCGGACAGCCTGTCCGACATACTTCCGGCGTACCTTCGGCGGACTTGTGGCAGACTTTCTTACGAACGGACTTGCCCACACACGACCACACAAAAGTACGCCAGCTTAGTACGCTGTGACGTACACCAAGTCCGACGAGACTATAAAACGGAAGTTCAATAGCCCGTACGACACCCTTTGGGCTCCTTCTGCTAATCTCGTGTTTATCTCGTGTTAGTAGAAGTTTGGTGAGAGACGATTCGCGCTTGTGAGACTCGTATTTTTCAGTTCGTTTTAACTGTTGTTCAGTCTGTGCTTGTGAGGTTTGTATCTGCTTTTCAGTGCGTTTGGTCAGTTGGCATTGAGAAATCTTTGTTTTATTGGCCGCTCGTTCCTGATTTTCAGGTCGTTCTTCACAGGCCTTGCTGTTCTTCAGTGCGTTCTGTTTAGTGCGTTCTGACCAGCCGACCGTTTTGAAGCCATGTTACCTGTACGTACTCGTCGTAGAGCTCGTGCATTGTATGTGCTTGGTGCTGTAGTTTATTCTTCAGCCCAAGACCAGTCCATGAACAGGGCGAGGAGGAGTTCATGGACCAAGAATTGGTTGCTTCAGCGTGACCAGTTCTGTCACATGCCTTTGCTCCGTGAGATCCGTGAGAATAATCCTGAGGATTTCAGGAACTTTCTCCGGATGACGGACCCCGTTTTTGACCGTTTGGTGGCTTTGCTGACCCCCTATATCAGCAGGCAGGATACCTGCATGAGGCAAGCCATCACTCCGGAGCAGAGGCTGGTCGCTACCTTGCGGTATTTGGCCACAGGGAGAAGTCTGCAGGACCTTAAGTTCTCGACAGGCATCTCCCCCCAGGCTCTGGGGATCATTATCCCAGAGACCTGTTCTGCCATCATACAGGTCCTGCAGAAGGACTATATTAAGGTAAGATATTTTTATTTTATTAGCATCACATGTTCTTTTATGTAATCTTTGATAATGTAATGTATTTCTTGCTTCAAACACTACTTCCCATCATTGCAATATAGTGTGAATGTCCCCTTTTTATCCTCACACATGCTGGAATTTTTTCCTGTTATTTTTTGTCATGCATGTATAGTTTCCTTCAATAACCTTCCCAGCATGAAGTGATGGGAACATATCCACCTAGTCTACTCATTTTGAATGTATTTTGTTGGAGTGTATTTAGTGTGCTTATAATTAGCAATTAGCTAGATTTCACAACCCCCCCCCACCTGAACTCACTCCAAATAGTGTGCTGCTAATTAGCAATTAGCTAGATTTCACAACCCCCCCCCCCCCACCTGAACTCACTCCAAATAGTGTGCTGCTAATTAGCAATTAGCTAGATTTCACAACCCCCCCCCCCCCACCTGAACTCACTCCAAATAGTGTGCTGCTAATTAGCAATTAGCTAGATTTCACAACCCCCCCCCACCTGAACTCACTCCAAATAGTGTGCTGCTAATTAGCAATTAGCTAGATTTCACAACCCCCCCCCCCCACCTGAACTCACTCCAAATAGTGTGCTGCTAATTAGCAATTAGCTAGATTTCACAACCCCCCCCCCCACCTGAACTCACTCCAAATAGTGTGCTGCTAATTAGCAATTAGCTAGATTTCACAACCCCCCCCCCACCTGAACTCACTCCAAATAGTGTGCTGCTAATTAGCAATTAGCTAGATTTCACAACCCCCCCACCCCCACCCTCGTTAAAATTTGCTTGAATGTTCTGTGGTGTTGATTTGTCTAAAGCAAATCTATGTTGCACTTTGCAAAATGCATGTGCACTCTACAAGTGCATTTGTTCCAGTGCTTTAGTAAATGAGCAGAAGCTCTGCTGATTTCCATCATCAAATCATATGCAAGCCTCAAAGTGTTTTCATTAATTGCCCTTGCATGTGATTGTGTACTCCTTGCAACATGAATGCCTTTTGACATTACCTCATTTACTGTAAGCTGGTTAGCAACTGCACCTGCAGAGTGCGACAACTGCAGTCTTGTAGCCTTTTTAGTCCCTAAATTCCTGCGTGTCGTTAAAGTAATTTTTTTTTGGGATTTCACAACCCCCTAAAATGTAATCAATGTTCTATCAGAGGGGGTGAGCAATCTGATAAGTGTGCCTTTTTCCATATTAGTTATTCCAGAAGAATTAAATTATTGAATGTTATACTGATGCTGGGGAATAATGTTTTTAATTGTCTAATTTTCTTGCAATGTTAGCTTCCAAATTAATTGATTTTGGTTTTCTTGTTTGATTCCCCAGTTTCCTTCAACGCCACAGGAATGGCAGACTGTGGCATCCCATTTTGCCAGCCGTTGGGACTTTCCCAATTGTGGAGGGGCTATAGATGGGAAACATGTCCACATTGTGCCACCACCCCATTCGGGGTCATATTATTTTAATTATAAGGGGTTCCACAGTATTGTTTTAATGGCGGTGGTGTCGGCACACTATGATTTTTTATATGTGGACGTGGGGAAGAATGGCCGGATGTCGGATGGAGGAGTATTTGCCCAGATGGAGTTCTGCCAGCGTCTCCAGAGTGGTGGCCTGGGATTGCCACCTGATGAGGATAACGTGGAAGGACTCCCCTTTGTCTTCATTGCCGATGAAGCCTTCGCTCTGAGCAAGCACCTCATGAGGCCATTCCCCCAAAGAACCCTCACCCCGGAGAGGAGGGTTTTTAATTACCGGCTGGCCAGAGCTAGAAGAGTGGTTGAGAATGCGTTTGGAATTCTGGCCAGCCGGTTCCGCCTGTTTCAAACAGCCATTAATTTGGCGGAATACAAACTTAATTTTATAATTTTATCGTGCTGCATTCTGCACAACTTTTTAAATAAGCATTCTGCCAATTATATAGGCACAGTTGGGCCTGAGGCCGGACAAATAGAAGCCAACCTTACAGGCCTGGATACTGTCCGTACTGGCTTGGCCCCCCAAAGTTCCCGTCAAGTTAGACAGCAATATGTTGATTATTTTATGGGTAGGGGGGCCATTGCAATGGGCCAGGATATATAATTTTTTGACAATAAAAAAAATATTGCTGAAATCTGGCATTATATTTATTGCTTGCCTTTCTTTTGGGCTGTCTCCTAGGTTATGGTCGAGCAGTTGTAGTGCCAACTGTATTTGAATTTTAAAAATGTCTAAATAAGCTCCATTGCCACTGTAAACAACTTTGACAATTATAACCAAACTGATACTGAGCCTTGAAATAACAAACCACACATTTGTTAAAATCCTATAAGGAGATGTTTTTATTAATGGTTGTTATGCATTCAGTTCTGCATTTAGTATAAAATGTTCATAGACAAAAATATAATGGTATCTTAATGATGTAGCAAAATATAATTATATTTAAATATTTCTACCTAATCCACAAAAAAATATTTTTGGCTTTTTGATTTTCGAAAACAGGCTTTTTTTTTTTGGAAAATCAAGTTTTGTTTTTTTTTAAAAGCAAGTTTTTTTTTTTTTTTTTTTTGGTTTTTTAAAATCAATTTTTTTAATTTTTTTGGTTTTTTAACATTAATTATTTTTCTTTTTTTTGGTGTTTTAAAATCACTTTTTTTTTTTTTTTTGTGGTTTTTTAAAATCAATTTTTTTTTTTTGGGTTTTTTAAAATTAATTTGT